>CM050170.1:45733885-46033943 GCA_027410445.1 Discoglossus pictus | reverse complement strand
GGTAGATCTGAGCCTAGGGTACATGTTTCTTAAGCATTTGAATGGATCCACGATGATACTGTCAGACCCCATGGACAATGTGGTGCTAGAATTGTACATGGATGCGGCAGGCACTTCTGGTTTTTGAGTTTATTTTAGAAGTAGGTGGTGCGCAAAGGCATGGCCAGATGGGTGGGAAGGAAATGGTATGACCAGGAATCTCACTTTCCTGGAGTTGTTTCCTATAGTGGTGGCCATCCTGTTGTGGGGAGAGAGTCTTAGGAATGGACATGTTTTGTTCCATTGTGATAATTTGAGTGTAGTACAGGCCATTAACTCTACGATGGCTTCTTCACCTCCCCTGGTTATAAGACTTGGTTATAAGACTTGGTTTTAAAATGTTTACAGTTTAACATATTAGTTAGGTCTTCGCACATACCAGGGGCGAAGCATGTCTTAGCTGATTCATTATTGCATTTTAATTTTAGACCATTAGCCCTGGTGGCTGATACAGAACAAACGTTTTTCCCTCAACAGTAGTGGGATCTGGGGAACTAACCGGGTATGGAGTACTGCCCGGCCCAGTTGCCGCCTGTAACTGTTGTATCTACTGTAATTCTTGTATATTTGAAAAATAGTATTAAAATATTTTTTTCACAATTACTGAAGTGATGTATGATGTTTTCCAGGTTTGCCTTTGCAAGTGTGGATTGTGGGGCACTCTTATATATTGGGCGAGAAGTTCGGCTGCGATTAAAGATGGAGGTTGACAGCTGGGTTTCCCTATGGAAGCTGTTCTGTTTAAATGCTTTGGAGTTAGGGGTTTAACATGGGAGCACGTTCTGGTGTTGGTGGTTAGTTATGCATGGTCCTTCCCTCCCTCTGAGATATTAGTATTACATGCTGGGGGAAATGATTTAGGGGTTACCCCCTTGAAGGAATCAGTTTGTATAATGAAAAGGGATGTTCTACGTTTATATCAGATTTTTCCTGGCCTGATAGTTATATGGTCTCAGGTAACTCCGAGGGTGAAGTGGAGGGGGCGCTAGATCTCAAAAAATGAAATATGGCCAGGCATAGACTTAATACAATCATGGCATAGCTTATAATGAAGGTTTTTTTTCTATCAGGCACAAGGACCTGGTAATTAAAGATGCTATTTCATATTATTTGGTTGACGGAGTTCCCCTTAATGAGGTGGGCCTTTCCCTGTTTAATTACACATTAAAGGACATTATTATTCAGGCCATGCTGTGTTTTGATGGTGCTGAACCCAGTGGGCTTGTGGATGGCGGGGGTGCTGTTTCACCCTAGGTTGGAGCTCAGTAGATTGATGGTATCTGGTTTGGTTGGTCCCAGAGGCTTCTTGGACATGGGAATCAATTGGGCCTCTGAGGTGGGGTGGAGGTCTTTTCCTTGGTGGGTGTACAGCTTCCTCTGTTTTATATCATGTTAATGAAGCTGTGACCTGTTTAATACCCCAACAAGTGTTTTGTCTTTTTTATAATTCTCAGTAGGTATGTTTTAAGAGGTAGTGTACGGACCAAGTCACTGATGCTTAGGTCGAAGGTCAGCTAGACCAATCCTACCTGTAGATCTGAGTCACTCCTTACTATTACGTAGGTCCAGAATTACAGAATTAATATATTAAAGAGGATTACCTCCATATATGAGTGTTCATTAAAAAGTTATTGATGACTTCATTTATAATTATTCAAGCATGGAAATATTCAATAAATCTACCCTCTAAAATAACATATCCTATGCCATGTCTAAGTATTGTGCTAATAACATCAAAATGTGCAATTGCTTTCTAAGTGGTGGAGTTGAAAAATACTATAGACATTTGTTTAAAGGTTTCTCCATTAAATTTACACAAATAATCGGGACGGTGTAGATAAGAGTCTATAGGATAGATATATTATAGATATAGGTGATTTATTTATATTAGTTCTGTGTCAGACAATAAGTAGATTTTAGTTACTACAGTAACTACTACTGCCCCCTGCAGTCACCATGGTCACAATATGTTACAATATGGCCGCCATGCTATGTATGTGTCCTACAAGAAGTCCTCACTCCCACCCTCTCTCTCTCCCCCTCTCTGTCTCTGTCTCTCTCTCCCTCCCTTTCTCTCCCTCTGTCTCTCAGTTTCCCTCTGTCTCTTTCTTTCTCTCTCTCCCTTTCCCTCCCTACCTCCCTCTCTCCCTTTCTCTCTCCCACATTATCTCCCCCAATCTCTCTTTGTTCCTCTTTCAATCTCTCTCTCTCTCTCTCTCTCTCTCTCTCTCCCTCTCCCTCTCTCTCCCTCACTCTCTCCCCACCTTCCTCCCTCTATCTCCCTCTCTCTCTCTCCCTCACTCTCTCTCCCCCCTCTCTCTCTCTCCCCTAATCTCTCTCTGTCCCTCTCTCTCCCTCTCTCTCTCTCTCCCTTACTCTCTCTCTCCCTCTCTCTCCCTCTCTCTTTCCCTTCCTCCCTTTCTCGACCTCTATCTCTCTCTCCTTCACTCTCTCTCATTCTCTCTTCATCACTATCTCTCTTTCTTCCTCCCTCTTTCTCTCTCTATCCCTCCTCTTTCCCCTCTCTCACCCTCGCTCTCTATCTCTCTTTTTCTCTCTCTCCCTGCCTCGCTCTCCCTCTATTTCCCTCCCACTCTCTCTCACTCACTTTCTCTCTCCCTCTCCCCTATCTCTCTCTACTCCTCCCTCTCTTTTTTTCTCTTTTTTTTCTCTCTCCCTACCCCTCTGTCTCTCTGTCCCAACCCATTCTCTCTATCTCTGTCTCTCTCTCTCTCCCTCCCTCCCTCTCTCTCTCTCTCTTTTCCTCTTTTTCTCTATCTCTCTCTCCCTTCCTCTATCTTCCTCTCTCTTTGTCTCTTTCTCTCTCCGTCCCTCTCTCTCCCTCTCTCTCTCCCTCCCTTCCTCCCCCTATCTCACTCTCTCACCCTCTCATTCACTCTCTCTCTCGCCTTCCCTCTCTCTCTCTATCTCTCTCTCTCTCTTTGTCTCTCTCTCCCTCTCTCCCCCCACCCTCTCTCTATCCCCACCCTCTCTCTATCTCCCGCCCCCTCTCTCTCCTCCCTCTTCCTCCCTTTATCTCTCCATCTATCTATTTCACTCTCTCACCCTCTCTCTCCCTCTCTCTCCCTCCCTCCCCTCCCTCCGTCTGCCTCTCTCCCTCTCTCCCTCCCTCTCTCTCCCTCTGTCTCTCTGTCTGTTTCTCTCCCTCTCTCCTTCTCTTTCCCTCTCTGTCTCCCTCCATCTATATCTCTGCCACCCTCCTACTATCTCTCCCTCCTTCTCTCTAGCCCAGACATTAAACACAACTTAAATTAAAAGTAAACTTAAATGTAATTCTATCTTAGTTTTTGTTAGTACAGTCTAATTAATTTTTAGCCCACAGGGAATTAATTATTTTTCTAAATATAATATATTAATTTTGTGATTTAATAGTTATGGCTTACTAGGAAGATATTTCAGTCATACTGGGTATACACATCTTAAAAGTTTCTGGATGGGATTATTTACTTGGCATAGTTCTATTATTAAATTAATGGAAAATCTGGTATATCATACATATGGTGTTTCATGATAATAACTATTATTTAGGAACATCTCTAGCAATGTTGCCCACACCTCCTAGATCTAGGCCTTTTTCTCATTATTTATGCATCTTTTTCACTATTTTTTATTTTATAGTTACTTATAATAAGTCTAAATGTGGTAGGTTGTAACTAGCTATTGTTTGTGTAATAGCACTTCAACACTTAATTTTAGGCAGCGTGGCGCCATTAAGACGTTATCAGTATGAGCACTATAAGAGTGCTTGGGTTTTAATCTGTATTTCCCCTGAGGAATCCGTCTTTTTTTCGTTTGACAAGGTGTGTTTGACTCCTGGAACCCCCTTCAATGTAAGTCCACTCATTTTCCTATTCCAGACTTTGTTCCCCACCTCGAGTGTAGTTAGGGAAAGGTATCGGGCGCCTGTCACAGGGCTGTCCCGGAGGGCCTCTAGTCGGCCATTTACTTTTATATTTTCATTCTATATATATTGTCACCTAGATGTATAGCGTTATTGGAATACTAGATTGTCTATAATGGACACTTGGTTTACAGTAACATACAAGTTCAGTATTTCATTTTGCCGGCATCAGCATCAGTGAGCAAGATTGCTTGTCTCTACTGTGGTCTGTTACCCAAGGTCGTAGAAGTACCATAGAAAAAGCACCAGGACCAAAGGTCCTTGCAGGAGGGTAAATAATTTAATTTTGGATTCAAGGTCCTTTTCAGATTGACTAAACCGGTCTTTATGACAATATGTTAACATAGCACTAACCATTACAATTCCTTGCTGTATATTCATTCAAGACAACAGTTTATTTTGCCTTATTATTTACCGTTTCTTTCTTGAGAGACCACAATACTAAATCAGCGGGTATACAGTTAGTGGCAATAAATCTGGATAGGTATCACATTACCATCTGACAGGGGGATAGCGCTAATCCCCTTAGGTATAGTTGGGAGTCAGTCATCTACATTATCTCTTATGCTGGTGGGATTTTATATGATGCCAAAGTACTTAGAAGTTTAGTGGCTATAGAGTCTTATTTACTTGGCATTAAGTTTTATATATGGTTATTATGTTTGTTTTTTATTACACTTATTTATTAAAAGCTCTGTTATAGAATATTCAGATGCACTTTATTACTTGATCGGTTCTGTTTAAATAGCACTTGTATATATTCCTATTTTTCTCCATTTGTGGATCATTGATTCTCTGGGATTCCATTCCATATTGTACATTTTTCTTAAGTAACTTACAAAGCCCTCAATAATAATGCACTCTCTTATATCGCTGCTCTTATCTCTAAATACCGTCATCCTAGCTCTGCTAATGACCCTCATTCATGTCTTCAGGACTTTTCTCGTGTTGCGGGTATTCTGTGGAACGACTTGCCTCGGTCCACTAGATTATCCTCCTGTCTCACCCATACCCAGTAGTAACATAAGGATGTGAGAGCTGGACCATAAAGAAATCTGAGTCCCTTAGACTGCAAGAAGATCCAATAGATCAATACTTCAGGAAATCAAGACAAACTGTTCACTAGTAGGTATAATGATGAGGCTGAAGCTCAAATATTTTGTCCATATCATGGGATGGCAGGATTCCCTAGAAATTACTCTAATGCTGGGAAAGATTGAAAGCACAAGAAGAAGGGGGCGACAGAGGCGGAGATAAATAGATGAGGTCACTGAAGAAATGAACATGAACTTGTTGGAGCTCAGAGGGGCAGTGACTGAGAGATGCACCTGGCGTGCTGTGGTCCATAGAGTCACAGGGAGTCGGACACGACTGATCAACTAAACAACAACAACAATCAAATACCCTTAGACTGTAAGTTTGTGAGTTTTCAGTCTGGTTGGGTGCTTTAGAGAAAGCTCTTTGTTTGCTTAACTGAATAACAGGGCCCTCCATTCTTTCGGAATTTGTTAAGTTTGTTTTTGACTTGTATCTACCCTGTTTAGCTCTGCAGAATATGCCGGCGCATTACAAATAAAGGGTAATAACAATAAAAATTACTCTTCCCATAATTTGTTCATAACAGTTACTAACTGATTGTAACATGACTGGCTGAGAATACTGCAACTAAACTCTTCCTATAATTTGATCATTATGGTTACTAACTGGTTGTACCACCACTGGCTGAGAAGACTGCAACCAAACGCTTCCTATTATTTGATCATTATGGTTACTAGCTGCTTATACCACCACTGGCTGAGATGACTGCAACCAAACTCTTCCTATAATTTGATCATTATGGTGACTAACTGGTTATACCACCACTGGCTGAGAAGACTGCAACCAAACTCTTCCTATAATTTGATCATTATGGTTACTAACTGGTTGTACCACCACTGGCTGAGAAGACTGCAACCAAACTCTTCCTATAATTTGATCATTATGGTTACTAACTGGTTGTACCACCACTGGCTGAGAAGACTGCAACCAAACTCTTCCTATAATTTGGTCATTATGGTTACTAACTGGTTGTACCACCATTGGCTGGGAAGACTGCAACCAAACTCTTCCTATAATTTGATCATTATGTTTACTAACTGGTTATACCACCTTTGGCTGAGAAGACTACAACCAAACACTCACTATAATTTAATCATTAAATAAACATGACTCATAATAGTGATAAGTTTAAAGTGTCTAGTCCTTCTCAGCCATCTTTGTCATTGTGGTCCTGCAGATATGGTCTCAGGGATCATCACAGGCCCTAAGACAAATTGTTGAGAACCACTGCTCTAGAGGACAAACTGAGTGTTGGACAATAGACCTTTTGGCTTTTGGTTCCTCAGGTCTCAGTGTGTATTATCATAATGTTGTATTAGTGATATTATTAATAGGTTTCTAGACAAAGTTTGCCTCTTTTATATAACATATAAGTATACAACAAGCAAGAGGGGATGTAAATAAAATATGTTTTAATATTTGATAAAACTAGAAGAATGGTCGTGCATTTGGGATCTAAAGGTCAAGGTCCAGAAGAATGCCAATGTATACTGAAAAGTGATCATAATTATAAGTACAAGTAGGTTAGTTCTGGTATTCGATTACAATCAAAACCATCCATTAAAATCAAACCTATCGCTCATCACCTCCATTTTGTATCTATTAAGGAAAATTCCATGAAATTATAGTAGAACAAAGTAGTTATACTTTTTATTTTAATATAGTATTTGAAGAGAAAGCTTGCTAAGCATAAGTATTGATTATAAACACAAGCATTTAGAATCCAATATGTCCCACATATATTTTCCCATCCCACCCATAGACAGAGCTTTGTCTCAGTACCCTGTATGAAAAAAGCCCACAACACGTACACAAAGACTAACAGCACAGCTTTACTCCTCATTTTGACCAGGCATCATTGTTGAATTGATAAAGTCCCATATACCCTTTCCCAACTGCTTGTTTCCTCCCTGTAGCTTTGTATCAGTACCCCATATGGAGAGATACACATCTCATACATGAAGACTAGACCAGGCATCATTGTAATGCCTCAACTTCAACAGGAATCATTGTTGAATTGATAACGTCCCATAAATCCTTTCCTGTCAGCTTCGTCACTCCCATTGCAGCAGCTTTATATCAGTACCCCATATGGAAATAACCCACAACATGTACATTAAATCTTGACAAGGCATCATTGTTGAATTGATAAAGTCCCATATACCATTTCCTGTCTGCTTCTTTCCTCCCTGTAGCTTTGTATCAGTACCTCATATGTAAAAAAACACAACACATACATGAAGACCGCACCAGGCATCATTGTAATGCCTCAACGTGACCGGGAATCATTGTTGAATTCATAAAGTCCCATAAATCCTTTAATGTCTGCTTCATTACTCCCATTGCAGTAGCCAACAACATGTTACAATAACCCACAACATGTACATTAAGACATGACTGGGCATCATTGTTACACCTCATCTTGACCAGGCACCACTTTTGAATTGACCCACATATCCTTTCTTATCTTCCTCATCCCTCTTATGGCTGTAGTTGATAACAGAACCCTGTATGAAGAAAAACCCACAACATGACTATGATGGCTAACCATACAGTTTTATTCCTCACCATGACCAGGTATAATTCTTGAACTGATAAAGTGGACGGGCAAGACATTTTCACATCTAACACAAATATAACCACGTCTCACTTCCTTTCTGTAAATACATTTCCTATACTTCTGTGTGCCTTGATTTAATTAGCAAAACCTTAGATTAAATTTTTTTTTGCTCCAGACTCTTTCTGCATTCTTGTTTCTTCCCTTGCAGATTTCCTTATAGCTGCTTGAGTTATTTTATGGATGAATGTGTTGATGGACTTGCATCTACTCTTTGTATTTTGCTTCTTCATCGTTTCATTGCAGCTAATGACATTTGTGTAAACCATTTTTTTCTTGAAGCTTTCATAGTTCTGTGATTTGGATAGTGATGTGAGGACAAGGAGAATTCAAAGAGTCAGGAGAAGAGGTAGAACCTGGGACATCTCGATGGGCGGGAAACTGAATGAGGAAAGGGATAGAAAAGCTAATGGTGCATGGGGAAAATGAACAAACTAATGGGAAACTCCTGATCTACAGTAAATGATCTGTATTATTTTTCCATCTATTTATATTTCTATATATGTATCTATTTAGATAATATCATAAGAAAATGTTTAACTATATACATCTTTTTCTAATGAATACTGAAATAAAGAGATGGCCACAGTGACAAAATAAAATGTTTAACTATGTGCATCTTTACGGGTGAATATCAAAATAACAATGTAAACAAATAGGTATGGACTAAATTAATAAGCTAGAATTATCCTGATAAGTGAATATCTTCAGTTCAGACAACACTAGGCCCGCTCTATTAGGAATAACATACATACATACAAGTACAGTAGTGTGTGTTTATTTGATTTTGCAGTGTTACAGACAGGTGTTTAACCCACTTGCGGGTCCTCTCTAGTACACATAGGATTTTTTGATACATTTGCCATGAAGGCAATTGCGGGAATTGTTGCCATTAAATATCGATTTGCTGGTTATAGTACTTGTAACATTTGCAGCCTTGAAACATCAAAGGAGGAGATAGGACGGGGTTACTATTTTGACAACCGCAGAGCTTTTGAGCCTGTAACTCACAATCGGAATGAGAGTAGCTAAAAGACGCCAATAAAAATCAGTAACTTTTATAAGCTCTATTACGGGCTCCTGTACCTGCAATTTGCTCAATCTAATGGGGGCCAAAGACGGTTATCTTTGAGAGCACTATATATAAAGTTAAGTATAGTGGAAAGAGCGAATAACATTTCACCAAATACAATTAATTTAATATACATCTCATTGATCCAAGCTCAAATTTAGAAAGTAGCCATATGGATATTTCCACAAAACAATTTTAACTTGGGAACTATAGTAGGAAAGTTTTTGGCAAACAAAGAGAACTTAAAAAAAGATCTGAGAAATTAAAATGACCAGATGGAAAAAATTGTACTTAACTCAAGGAAATAGGAGGCACTTTTTTTAAATACTACAAGTCACTTTACAATCTGGAGGAAAATAATCAATTAATAAAACTCTAAAGATTAAAAAAAATGTTTAGATCAAATTAAGCTACCTAAAATAACTGAAGAGGAACTGGAAAGATTGAACAAAGAGATTGCTAGCAAATAAATTGCCCATCTTAAATTTGAAAGTCCATAAAGCACCAGGCCCAGATGGATCCCTAAATCATTACTATAACATTTTTGCTCTTGTGGTAGTAAAATATCTAAATAAGACTTTTAACAACATTAAGAGTAAGGGATCTGCTCCAGCAGAAATGCTGAAAGTTGCAATAATCACAATTCACAAACATGGACTGAATGTGAAAACTATTGTTTCATTTTATATATAAATATTAAACTATATGCTAAGCTTATGGCCCTAAGATTAAATCCATTGTTAACAAAACTTATAGCATTGGATCAGACAGGATTTAATAGACAGGGTCCAGACAGTACTAAAAGATTTATAGATATGATAGCAGATTCCTATACTAACCCTGTCATTAGATGTTGAGAAGGTGTTTGACAAGGTTAGTTGGGATTTTGTGGAAGACACACTACAAACAATTGTTTCAGGCAAATTTTGCTTACATTCAATAAAAGCTTTATATACAAACCCATCCAGCTTTATAAATGGAATGGGATTTAAATTCAACAAATTCAGTATTCGAAATGGCACTCACCAGGGATGCCCCCTCTCTCCATTAGTGTTCGCACTGGTAATGTAACCACTGGCAGAAATGATCGGAAGTTCAAAAGAGATAGATGGATTTATGATAGGGAATCAATCAAACAAAATAATGTTGTTTGCAGACGATATATCAATTACAGTAACAAATCCCATTATGCCAATAAAGTATCTACATACATGTTCTGGTACAGCAATATTCCATATTATAATTTAAATATATTTAAAACAGAAGTTATAATGTTATACATAAAGTTAAGTATAGTGGAAAGAAAGAATAACATTTCACCAAATACAATTAATTTAAAATACATCTCATTGATCCAAGCTCAAATTAAGAAAATAGCAATATGGAGATTTCCACAAACACAATTTTAACTTGGGAACTGTAGTAGGAAAGTTATTGGCCTACAAAGAGAACCTCAAAAAAGAATTGAGAAATTAAATTGTTCTTATCCCGGGGAAATTGGAGACTTTTAAAAAAAAACTACAAATCACTTTACAATCTGGAGGAAAACGATCAATTAATAAAACTCTCTAAGGATGAAATAAAATGTTTTTAGATCAAATTAAGCTACCTAAAATAACTGAAGAAGAACTGGAAAGATTGACTAGATTACTAGCAAATAAATTGGCCATCTTGAATTTGAAAGTCCAGAAAGCACCAGGCCCAGATGGATCTCTAAGTCATTACTATAACATTTTTGCTCTTGTGCTAGTAAAACATCTGAATAAAACTTTTAACAACATTACGAGTAAGGGATTTGCTCCAGCAGAAATGCTGAAAGTCACAATAATCACAATTCCCAAACAGGGAAAAGATTTGACTGACTGTGAAAACTATTGTTTCACTTTTATATAGAAACTATCGACTTGCCCGTCAAAAATGACGGCAATAAAATGTGAAGCCTGGCAATGCTGTTTGCCACATAATGCGATGTTCTGCCCCCTCTGAGCATCTTCAGCACTCATCGCGAGCCCCGCGCTGAGCTCCTTCTGCAATAAATGACGGCAATAAAACTTGAAACCTAGCAATGCTGTTTGCCACACAAAGAAATGTTCTGCTCCCTCTGAGCACCTTCGGCGCTCATCGTGAGCCCTGACCTGAGCGCCTTCGGCCCTCTCTATGCCTGGGCAAGTCGCTAGTTTCTATATAAAAGTGAAACAATAGTTTTCACAGTCATCTAATCTTTCAGCATTTCTGCTGGAGCAGATCCCTTACTCCTAATGTTGTTAAAAGTGTTATTCAGATATTCGACGCTCATTGCGAGCCTCTCCTCCCATCTACTTCACCGTTCATTATAGGCCTCTGCAACTTTCAACTTGCCATGTGTCTCTTCCTGCCATCTCCCCCCTTTTCCTTCCTTGTGTCTTTCTCCTCTGTGTCTCTGCTGAATGTTTGCGTGGCACGCGCTGACTGTCGTTGGTTTTACTTTCAAAGTGGCATGCCTGGCGTTGTTGGTGTAAGTGATACTGTCTTTGCCATTGTGTATTTTCGAAGTCCTGCATGCCTAGCGTTGTTCTTCGGTGTCCAGCGTGCCTGACCTTGTTGGTGTATTACAGTCTTTGCCATTGTGTATTTTCTAAGTCCCGCATGCCTGGCGTCGTTGGTGTAAGTGGTACTGTCTTTGCCATTGTGTATTTTCTAAGTCCCTCATGCCTAGCGTTGTTCATCGGTGTCCCGCATGCCTGGTGTTGTTGGTGTATTACTGTCTTTGCCATTGTGTATTTTCTAAGTCCTGCGTGCCTGGCGTTGTTGGTGTAAGTGTTACTGTCTTTCCCGTCGTTTATTTTCTAAGTTCTGCGTGCCTGGCCTGGCAGAGCCTCGTTTTCATCTTGTTCAAAAATGTTATGTTTTTTCGGACGCTTCAGCGATTTTCGTTCGTTAAAAAAGACAAACTATGCCTCAAATTAACACACTTTTGAAAACTTGGGTAAAGAATACAATATCCTGAGAAATAAATGGTTACAGTATTGTGATATGAAGTCTGCATTGATGTGTTTAGATTATAAATTACTTCCGCTGAGAAATTATACGAAACTTGATTTTTGTGTTTTCAGAGGGAAGAGAAATATACCATACTGATATAGGGCCTCATTAAATTAGCCCTCGTAGTTCCCTCGGTCCTCGCAAAAGAAACATTTTTTTTGTTTGCGAGGACCGATTCCCCAATATGTCCCTCGCAGCCTGCTTTGCGAGATGACTCCGAAAAACGGCCGAGAATAAGCTCTGAGAGAGCTGCGGAGTCACACGCAGTTATAAACCTATGAGGTGAACCTCGCACCTCAAAAGAATCCCTACGGGCACAAAAACGTGCTAGCAAGGGATCCTAAAGCCTCTATGTCCTGCCTCGGAGCAGCCCGAGACTGCCGTCTGATGCTCCCCCTGCTCCCTAAACACATCCCCATTCTGCAGGGGTCCCTATACAGACGCCTGCAGCCCCACAACATTAACCCCTTGCAGCGGTAGTCCCCAGTCGTACTGCAAGTACCCCGGCGGCACCTAACATTAACCCCTCAATGCTGCAGGTGTCCATCGGTACCTCCAATGTCTCCCCAATATTAACCCCTTTCTGCAGGGGTCCATAGGGACCCTCGCAGCCCCCACATTAACCCCTTGCAGTGGGGGGTCCCCGATCAGCATAGACCAGGCCCCAGATGCATTTAAAAGATTCAAATTCCCCACGTGGCTCCTTAAATGGCCCAGGCACACTATTAGCCAATCTCGGCCGCGGCATCTAAAATTACCCCCTCTCTATGCCCCAATTTGCACTGATTATGACCCCGCTGCATTTAAAAATTCAAATTTCCCACCTCGCAGGTCCTTAAAGGACCATAAAGGTCCTGAAAGAACCAGCACTAAAAAATATTAACCCCTGGTGAGGGGGTACTTATAGGCACCTAAAATTAACCACATCACTCATGGGGCTCTAAACAGAGCCCCATGAGCACTTAATTAACTCTATAACTCATGGGGCTCTATACAGAGCCCCATGAGCATTTAATTAACCCTGTCACTCATGGGGGTCAATACAGACCCCCAGAAGCCCTTAAGTAACCATGTCACTCATGGTGGTCAATAAAGACCCCCAGAAGCCCTTAATTAAAAAAGCTTACTCATTTAACTCAAAATAAAAGAGTTTGGACACTAAAAAATTCTCTAAGCGACAGAAAAAATGGCAGCCAAACCAAACGAAAACGAGGCTCCAGCACTCTAACCACGCAAAACACCACAAGAAACTCGCAAAACAACACAAACGAACTACGGATAATCCGCTAAGACTCATACCACACATTACCCGCCATTTTACGCTAATGCGGAAGTGCACAACCACGCTAATGGTTTCGCCTCGCGCACGCACACTATAACACTGCACACGTTCATTACGCTTACACAGCAGCTCCACACCACTAATGCTGCAGCAACATCAAACAAGGTTTACAGCTCTTCAACACAATGCTTCAAATTATATATTCATTTATTAATTGCATTATATATTTCAGTACTACACACCAAACAGCATTAGCTACCTTACAATTCCATTGCCGTCATTTTTTGGCGGGCAATTCGCTAGTATATATATATTAATGCTATGACCATTTTAATAAGTGCTGTTGAGAGACCAAAATTGTTGTTTTATTAAGAAACGTGAAAATATTATTCAGTTAGCACTTGCTGATTCCAAGTCAAAAAAGTCAAAAAAAGTTATTATATATTTATTTATAAAATTCTAACATACTCTTATATATACTGTATACAAGCGACTTGCCCGTCAAAAAATTACGGCAATAAGATTATAAGGCAGGTAATGTTGTTTGTGTGCAAAATTAATTTTGTTGGTGTTTTAAGATCCTTCGGCGCTCATTGCGAGGCTCTTGGTTGTTTGTGTGCTATGAGCAGCGTTGGTGTTTTTTTTTGGTATGGCAATGAATAATTAATAAAATAAGAAATTAATATACTTTACCTATTGTGAAGTAATATATGCAGGAAGCATTGTGTTGAAGAGCTGGCAATCTGTTTTCATGTTGCTGCATCATCAGTGCTGTGGAGCTGCTGTGTAAGTGTCATGACTGTGTGCAGTGTGTAGTGTAGTGTGCGTGCGCAAGGCCAATCCGTTAGGGTAGCTGTACACTTCCGGATTGTATAAGTTAGTGTTCTAAAATGGCGCCTAATGTGTGGCGTCCTTGTTTTCAGATGTCGTCCGACGTTTTCGGAAAATCTGTAGCTGTTTGGTAGTGTTTTCCGTGTTTATGGTCCTTTAGCCTTGTTTTCCTTTTGTTCGGCGGCCATTTTTTCTCTCGATGAGGGGATTTTCGGGTGTCTCAACTCCGAAATTTGGACTTAAATCGAGGTGTAACTTCACTTGCAGAGGTCCTGGGTGCACCACCTTGCTGTGGGTAAGCCGTTTATGTGTTTGTTGTGTGTATTTATTGTGTTTCTAATGTTTTTCGGGTCGTGCGGGTTACGTCCTTGTTTTCGGATCTCGTACGTCTATTTCGGAAAATCTGGTGGTGTTTTGCGTCTTTAGAGTGCTGTAGCCTCGTTTTCGTTTTTTTCGGCGCTTATTTTTTCTGTCGCTTAGGGGTTTTTTGGGTGTGTAAACTCTTTTATTTTGAGTTAAATTGAGGTGTAACTTCAGTTTTCCAGGTCCTGTGTGCCCCCCCCCCCTTGCTGTAGGTAAGCTTTTTATGTATTTGTTGTGTGTATTTATTGTGTTTTTCATGTTTCCATGTGCGCTGGTTTCGGGTGGGTTTTTGCGAGGTCGTAATGGGTCGTAACGCGTTGCATATTTTGGTTTCGTAAGTCCGTAAATTTTGCGAGGTCCGCAGTTGCTGGCAAGGAGCTCCTTTGCAGCGTTAGCAACAACCCGCATGCTCACAACTATATATGTGATGACTATATAAATACATTATATGTGGAAAGAGCAATTACATATATATGTTTTATTATAGTAAGAGCCAGTCATCATATATTAGAAATATTTTTAGAATAATTTTTGAAGAATTCCACTCGATAATCAGTAAAATATTTTGTGGAACAAAACACAAATAAAAGAAAAAAATACATATGATTACTAATATATACAATTATACTGTAGTGGAATCTCCATTATTGTCTATGCTAACTTGTAAATATGGAAGACTTTAAATCCAATGGAAACTACAATAGAAATGTAGTAACAAAATCTGTCATTGATTTCAATAAGACTAATACATTTCCCATTAGATCACAAGGACACATCCTAATGAGAAAACAAATAATTGAAGCTGTTTTTGTTGAATGTTTATGGAAACTGTTTAGCTTCTCTATGTAGCCATAAATATTTTGGACATCTATTTCCTTCCAATATAAAATCTCTAAAAATATAATATAAAATCAGAGTCACTATCAGATCCTCTCTTCCTTTTCATATGTCTTGGTCTTTCTATCTCTCTGACTTTCAGATATATTTATTATATATATAATTTCTTTCATCATCAGATATATTTATTATATTTCTTTATCATCAAATATATTTATTATACATTTTTTATCAACAGGTATATGTATTATATATTTTTATCATCAAATATATTTATTATAATTTTTAACACAGATATGTTTATTATACTTTTTTTTATATTAACAAAGCATTAAAATACAAGTTACATTTTATAATTCAAATATGAATTTACTAATACATATTTAAATGATAGAAATATTTCCATATATTATTATTATTATTTTTATTATCATTTATTTTAAAATTGCCGACATAATCTGTAGCGATGTACATAAGATAATACATTGGCCAAAAATAAGCCTACTTTCATTACTTATAGTATTAAATATTTTGCTTATTAATAATATCATTGTCACTTCCTTATTTACACTGCATCTTTATAACTAATTATAATGCCTTACATATATTTATAATTGTATTAGCTCATGAATAGCATTTTTTTTTATTATTTAATTTATTTATTATTACTTTACATTTTTTAAATTTATAAAATAAATATTTTTCTATATAGGTACTGTATTTACATATTTAACCTATTGCATATTAGATTAATATTCATAAAAATGTAACTTTAATACATTACAGAAGCATCTCTATATTAAATGTATGGTATTAAGATATTAGTTACCGTATATTAGTTGAAACATTACCATTATAATTATTTATATTAAACAAATTATAATTTACTTAATTTAAATTTAAGTTTATACAGATATGTGTGTATTAAAAATATTAAATATTAGATTTATGTTAATATTTTGTTATATTACCTAACATTATTATTATTATTATTATTATTATATTAATAATAATAATAATGTTGTTGTTATGAAACTATTATATGCATTGTTTAAATATTATAAATTAAAAGTATATTGATTTGAAATTCTACATGTATTCTTTGCAGTTGAATAAACTGTCAATTTTTTTTTCTAATGCTGATATTATATTTTAGACAGATATCAAGACAATTTAATTTTAATTTATCTATTGGCAAATATTAAACTAATGTACACAAAACTTGTAAACATAATCATTTGGAAATCTCTCAGAAGACAAAATAATAATTTGTATCCTCATCCTTCAGGACTATGCGGCACACGGCTAATTACAAATAGGTCATTGTAAGTCTATTGAATGGAATCATACACGTCTTAAATTTCCTTGAGAATTTATAGCTAATTAAATCTATCAGTACCAACAAAAGGGTTCATTGTTGACTTTATTAACATTATATTTTATATTAAAGAAAATAAATGGATTTATCATTGAGTAAAATTATTGATTTAGATGTAACAT
This sequence comes from Discoglossus pictus, assembly GCA_027410445.1. NCBI lineage: Eukaryota > Metazoa > Chordata > Amphibia > Anura > Alytidae > Discoglossus > Discoglossus pictus. Next base: position 46,017,361 of record CM050170.1, on the reverse strand, counting down.
TTATAAAATATAGAATTAATGTAATAAATGCAGACCACAATAATCTAAATAAAGTAATTTATTAAAACAAGAAATTTGACTTAAATACATTTATAATTATATATTTGTTTATAATTCTTTGAATAACTTACATATTAATGTGTCATGAAAGATAATAGATAAATAAAATCTAATTAATTAAAAATATTGGGTTTGTGTTCCATATTATCTTTTTTTTTATTAATTTGGCATAAATCATATACATGAACTCCTTGTTTCTAAATAGACTTAACTCTTTACCGAAAATACTCTATAATTTATTTAACACTGTTTAATTTCAACCTTTAACCACTTCTATTATTACATAAAATCCAACACTATAATAACTATTACACCTTCTAAACTGCACATAAAAGAACCAATGTGGTCATAGTTTTAACATTTACTTTGCACTTAAAATGTGGAACATGTTCTTAATTTAAACAACCCGCTCTTTGTTGGACTTTAAATGTCCATTGGATCAAACCTATTTGCAGATTGTTAGGTTCTTTCAAATCCTCCACACAGGGTAGCTTAACCAGAGGTTAGGACAAATTACCAATTTCTCCCTCTGCAGAAATTCAGAACAGGTTACGGGTACTGGAACAAGTTGCAGAAAATAATTTCTGATTAAAAAAAATATTATTTGCATTTCCTCTAAATGAAACACACTGTGCATATGTGTCCCAAGCAGAGCCTTCCTTGGGCAAACATACATTTCCCACCTTAAGTTACCCTTGAACTACTTTATGTTAGTCAGGGCTGACTCTACAAACTTGGGGCTATCCTGGCCAGAAAACAGCCCAGGATACTGGACCATACATCAGACAACTGGTTATTCTCAGGGGCAGTTATTAAGGGACTGGTTAACAAAATCTGCCTGACCGTCAAGGGTAGCTGGTTCCAGGAGGTCAGGCAGGAGCCTACCTCGGGGTCACTGCTGGTAGGCAGGTAGACTGACAGAAGTTGTTTTGGGACTGATAGGGAGAGCAGCTTAGGTGCTTGATCACTCATAGCCTCCACAGTTGCCGGGTTCAATGAAACATGAACTGGGCACCACTATAGGACAAAATCTCTTTTAGAAACCCTACTGGGAATAATACAACCATTAAGGCTTCCACTATGGCAGTAAATGTAATATTTGCTAAGTGATTGGCCTCAGGATAGTAAATAGCAAATAAAATATATTAAATATATACTTCTTGCCCATCTTGCTAAGTTTAGCTAGGGGCCCTATGATATCGATAGCCACCCGGTGAAATGGGGTAACCATCAATGGCAAAGCTGGATACCGCTGACATGAATCACAGGAGTCACAGTACCGGGTGACATCCCCGTTAACCCCTGGTCAGTAGAACACTCAGAATGTTGCATCGTTTAGCTCCTCAGATGCCTTGGTAAGGGGACATTGTGTGCCAGCTCTAACAGGTCAACACTATACTTCTAAAGACAATAACTGCATAGTAGCACCATTGTTTCACAATCCCTCCCTATCAGATCCCTGATCCCTGTTCTTCCAGAGATTTCTGCCTCTTCCACTCCCTTTAGATTGTAAGTAGAGAGTTTCCAATCTTGGCAAAAATCACTTTCTACAAAGATTCTAAACTCAAAACAGGGCCCTCCATTTTCTGCAGTTTTCTAATATTGTTTATTTCCTTGTTCTTATCCCTGTACAGCTCTATGGAATATGTTGGTGCGTTACAAGTAGAAGTAAAAAATAATAATAATAGTAATAGTAAAATGGGATTTCCTAGACAGCATTTTGGAGAGATTTGGTTTGGGAAGCTTTGCCTCATCGGCAGTAAAAGTTTTGTATTTAAATACTACAGCACATATATCATCTCCACAATTTAGTAGGGCAAATTTTTAATAACTAATGGTACCCGTCAAGGTTGCCCGCTATCCCCCCTTCTTTTTATCTTATTCCTTGAACCTCTACTAATAACTATTAGAGAATCATCAGAAATCAAAGGAATTGAGATAGGGAAGGAGGAATATAAGATAATGGCATATGCTGATGACATTATAATAACAATAACAAAGTCAGAACTTTCCTGTAGAGCCCTGCAGACTGCTCTTGAATAATGTAGTCAATTCTCTTATTTTAAAATAAATCAACAGAAATCTGAAATAATTATTTGTAATATACCATTAGAAGAAAAAAATAGATTAGCGAACCTATATTTATATAGATGGAATTCCTCCCATATAGTACACCTGGGCATAAGATTCTCTGGTCACATAAACAATATTTTTAAAGATAACTACAGTGAAATATTGAAACAAATTAGGAAAGTATTGAATGATTGGAGGTCTCTACATTTATCATGGATAACTAGAATAAATGCAGTAAATATGAGTCTGATCCCTAAAATTACATATATTATGAGGTGCCTTCCAGGCAAAATACTGGCTTATTATATTAAAATCATTCAAGAAACATTAGATGATTTTATATATCAGGGGAAAAAACCAAGAGTGAAGAAAACCATAATAAGTAAGAAATTTGAGAAAGGAGGATTAGGTTCCCCTTCCATCAAAGATTTAAACCTTAAAATTATACTTACACAAGTGGCGGGATATAATTACGTACAAAATACCCCAAGATGGTTAAAAATAGAAGAGGCCCTATGGGGAGAATCATCTATAAAAAAAATATTATGGATAGCAAAGTATAAAAAGAAAAGAAACTCAGATTTACCCCCTAATATCCAAAATATTATTAATGTATGGCATAAAAATAAAACCAAACTATCATTAGTACAATCTCCTTCCCTAGCAGCACCAATAGATTGTATTAATAACAAATCGAACGGATCAAACTTGTTACTAATAAAATCACATAACATCAGAAATGTGATAGACCTACCGTATTTTTCGCCCTATAAGACGCACCGGCAGATAAGACGCACCTAGTTTTTAGAGGAGGAAAACAAGAAAAAAAAAATCTGAATCAAACACAAATACACTCAAACACAAATACACTTTACACACAGATACACACCTACATTACACACAAATATATATATATATATATATATATAGATACACATACATACATATACATACACACATAAATATACATACACATACATACATATATACACACACATACACACACATACACACACACATACATACACACACACATACATACACACACACATACATACATACACATACATATCCATATACTGCAGCATTTGGGAGCCATTGACCCTCCCTGACCCTCCTGATCCTCCCTGACCCTCCTGATCCTCCCTGACCCTCCTGATCCTCCCTGACCGTCCTGATCCTCACCTTTATAGATACACATACATACATAAACATACACACATAAATATACATACACACATAAATATACATACACATACATATATACACACACATACACACACATACACACACACATACATACACACACACACACATACACACACACACATACATACACACACACATACATACACACACACTGCAGCATTTGGGAGCCCTTGACCCTCCCTGACCCTCCTGATCCTCCCTGACCCCCCCTGATCCCCCTGATCCTCACCTTCCTTCTGATCTCTGCCATCTTGATCTCACCCCAGCGCTTCCTACCAGCACTCCACGTGTACTGCAGCGTTGCGTGTGTGACGTCACTAGGACGCACCGGCCGACGCGATGCTGGTAGGAAGCGCTGGGGTGAAATCAAGAGGACAGAGGCAGTTTCAAAAGGTATATTCGCCGTATAAGACGCACCAACTTTCCTCCCCCAGTTTTGGGGAAGAAAAAGTGCGTCTTATACGGCGAAAAATTCGGTATATGATAAAGGTAGTCTATTGGAGCAAAAAAGAATTAAAGAGAAATTCAATATAGACAAGTTAACGTGGTTAGATTATGAATCCTTAAAGAGGAATCTTAAATTGTCAGGATATAAAACTACTAATATGAACAAAATGGGGATAATGGAGGAATATTTACTTAAGGGTGAATCGTCTCATATAATTTCTAAATTTAGCAACATAATTGATTAAAATACCCCCCTGGATAAAAGCCTGGGAATATTAGCCTGGGAAGAGGACATGAAAACTACAATTTCAGAAGAAGACTGGATTAAAATATTCAACACTGTTAAGAACTCATCAATTAACTCCTCATATAACGTAATGATGGTAAAACGAATTCATAGATGGTACTATGTTCCTATTAAATTAATAAAAATATATAGTAATTTAGATGGCCTATGTTGGAAAGAATGTGGATTACCAGGCACAACACTGTCTCAAATAATAGGGAGATGATAAAAATAGAAGCAGCCCATAATGTATGGGACAAAACTCCTAAAGCCACACATTTGATAAAATGGCAGCTCTGGGACCAATATTTGCTATCAAGCTAGAGAGTTGGTGGATGTGGGTGTTTTCCTGGTAATGTGTCCATGACTTTTTCCCCCTTTCCTTTTTTTTTTTTTTTCTTTTTGTCTGTGTGGATGTCTATGCAGATCTTAGGAATACAAGTAGAAGTAGGTTGAGACAATAAGATTCTGCACCTGTAATGTTTTATGTTCCTCTGTTATATGTCTTTGTATATTGCAATATATTGTTATATTCGTCTTATTTTTCTTTTTTGTATAAAGACGTATTTATATAAATAAACTTTCTAAAAAAAAAAAAAAATTGTAAAATGTGTAAATAGATCTGCATACCCATCCTTTGTTATGGTGGATGTGTATAATGGATCTTTTCAGAAATCATCTGCATGTAGGGACTAATAACATATGGATAGCAGCAAAATATATTTAAATTGCATTAACCTCCTTAGCGGTAATCCCGAGCGTGGTGACGGGTTAATTTTAAGTTCCTAAATCGGTAACTTCTTAAGCTCGCAAATCAGCAAAAATAAATACTTTATTTCATGTTTAATTTTTGTCATCAAGTCCTACGGGCTTCAACCTCCAAGCCCGTATGACTTTGGAATCAACCTCCATATTTCATTGAAGTCCTACGTGCTTGACTAACGAATTACGGGCTTGGAGGACGGAAATTCAAAATGAAATAAAGTATTTGATTTTGGCGATGTGCAAGCTGGAGATTGTTGTGCTTTTAATTCTAATGTCACCCACTGTGTTCCCCATCACTTACAGTGCTTGACAGTGCTGTTTTTAATTTATATTTGCATTTACAGTGCTCCGAGTTTGAGGGCTTGAAACACGAGTTACGGGCTTGCGGCCGCTATAATGTTCAAGCACACAAATGCTTACTGCCGATAGCATGGTTTGTGATTATCGGGAAGGGGAATTAACTTGCGTACCCAGCCAACTGAATAGCTAAGTAAAAGTAGAACTACAAGTAGCCCAAAAGTATCAAATCAGAAAGTTACTTGCAAGTAACAGCGCAGAACTGAATGAGGCCCACTGCGAGTATGAGAGGATCCAATCAGACCTGGTCATCTGACCTTTACTCGTGGGCTGGGAATGCTTGGGGCATGCTGTTATAAGGGATTGAAATGTTGATCCTGATCACTAATAGGGACATTGCTATCCATTTTGAGCATTTACCTGACTTTTCTTGCTCTTTACCTCTCAGGATGCTCTTATTGGTGTTACTAGCATTATACATGTAGTTTGTAGCCCTGATTTGTGTAAAGTTTCTCCAGCAATATTAGGGTCACTACCACTTTTGGTTATATTTTTCATATGTGAATGTCCTTAACACTTACTCTGTGGGCTACACATACTGCTTTATTGAGCTCTGCACTTAAAATTAATATCACTACTTTAAAGCTAATTGCACCCCTATTTAAATGAGCAAATTGTAATTACAGGAGCCCGTAATATAGCCCATAAAATGTACTGCTATTTAATTGGCCTCTTTTAGCTACGGGCAATCTATTTGTGGGTTACAGGCTGAAAATAACTGCGGTTGTCAAAAATTGTAACTCAAATCCATCTCCGCCTTTGATCTTTCAAGCCCGCAAATGTTATAGTCGCTACAGTTTTAATTGCAACAATTCAACAAGCCCGCAGAGCCCATAAATCGAAAATGTAGCAAATAATCCTACGTGTACTAGAGAAGACTCACATCTCTTCGGAAAACACTTCAAAAGCAAATAAACACACACTACTGTACTTTAAAACACTGGGAAAGCAATGGAGATATTAGAATTAATTGCACAACAGTCTCAAGCTCTCAATTCTGCAATAAAACATATTTTTTGTGTAATTTCTGTGTTATTTTGATCTTGGCAATCAATGGATTAATATATATCATGGAACCCCCATGGACTAGAACAGTTGATTTATTGATTTTTTAGATTGCAACATTTCTGGATTGCGAGTCCAATCGCAAATCGGATTTCTAAACACTTATTGATTTTGGTCTAAACTCTTATGTTTTCCTGACAACATGATTACTATTGGCGGTGTCTAAATTGTAACTTACAGGCTTGCTTAATTGATCATGTTCAGGCCCTGAAATGCTACATATGGTTACATGGTTTTAGGTTTTTGCGGGCTTGTTTAATTGTAACAACTTTCTAACCCGCAGACATACAGCCTGTGGCATTGTAATTACGGGCTTGGAATTAAATAGAGACCATAGTGTGTTATGGTTTTCTTCCTTCTATTCTTCCCACTGTAATCTCTATGTTAATTTCTCTCTGAGAGTGAAATGGGTTAAACAGAGATCTGTTTCATCACAAGCTGAAAGAGCCCACCCTATGTATATTTGTACTGAGGCTCTGCTAGACCCGTTCCCTTCTTGTTAACCGACTTTTAGCACAGATATCCTCGGTGATGGTATTACCACATATTACCTTTTATTATTTGTTATTACTTCCTGTTGATTACAATTGAACATCAAACTTGTTTGTTCTATTTTATGATTTTTTTGCACTTTCCTATCATGTCAGAAAATAAAGAAGCTTAGAAATGATTGGCCTTGGTACCAAAAGCATTTATTACTTATATGAGTTTGTGCAGGGATTATCCATGTTCAACAATTGTATACCTCAATATCCTAGAATTTGTTGGTGACATTTCTTGTACATTATTAATATTATGGCAATCTTATATTTTAGGGCTTTAATAATTCATGATGGTGTAGTAAGAGGAGGAGGAAATATAAGAAAAAAAAGTAAAAAAGCAAAGTATCAATAGTTAAAATGCTTTATTATAATAAGTAGAGATAGTACCTGGGTAAATTAATTCTGTGATGTGGATTGGTTACATCTACATAAAACTCAATACTGTATTTAAAGCAGTTAAATTATTTTTTGCTTTATTGCATAATGTACTTGTACGATGTAATCTGTGTAATCTAATACAAATAGAAACAAATAGAATGAGAAAAAAAGACAAAAGCAAAGTTTTTTCTAATTATTTTTCTGTCTCTTTCTTCAAAGACTCCTATATATAAAAGCATTGGTAATTATGGGTGCTATATTGGTATTAAGGAGGTTCAATGAAAACCACTAAATAATTGTCTCTATTGGATAGAATGCATTAGATTATAATTGTACCAAAATAGCACTGATTTAAAAAAGATGTGCTTTAATAAACTGAGATGTCGTAAAAACAGCCCGTCTGGATCCTCTGTGTTAAAGAATGAGCTATAATTTCCAATTCTATGATTATGCTTAATTAATAATGGAAATACATTAAGATGTCTCACTACTATGTGTGTAGATAGGGCAAATGCTAACTATGGGATGTTGGAAAATGGGTATGTGTTAGGTTGGGTGACCCTGGTTATTGTATTGTTACTGGCCCCCAAACTTTCTGGTGATGGCCCTGATAAAATGGAGAATGTTTCTAAGATTCTAGAAGATAATTTCGAAGTGAGCTGTTAAAACTTATCTTTAAGCATTGAAAGCAGTGAGATTATGGATTAATTTTATGTTGTGTGGCACTTTGTTACATAGAAGTGCTCTACTAGTGGGTAATTTCTTATCTTAGAAAGATCTAGAACCGTATGGATTAGTGAGGAAGCATTCCCGAGTGAATAAGACAAGTTGGGTATAATGAACAGAGAGCTATAAGGAGGAGCTGAGGAATGAACAGCCATGAAGGAGAGTTTCATAGGGTATTTAGCTTCTCTTCATATTTATATGGACATGTAACATGCCATATATATAGATGTACCTATGTAGGTAATGAAGGCTTAAAATTGAGTGTTTGTCCCAACCAGAAGTATGTGTGGTAATAGCAGTGATATCAATACTACTGAACTATATCTGGATAGAAGTACAGTAAAATGACATAGTTCTCATCAACATAGGCCAAGAGAAGAAAAAAACAATATGTAGGAAAATAAACTTGTACTTTATACTATAAACAAACACCACTATTAAAATGTGATGTGCACTGTGTAGTGTCTTAGCAAAAAATAATGGTAATAGCCTATGATCCGTGAAGGATTTCCTCCTAACTACTAAGGCGCAGTTAAAGTAGATAAATTATCTGCCTCCATAAACATAGAGCTGATGATGGAATCTATAGTTGATTTTTGACTAGACCCTCCATTACATTTCTTCTGTTTTTCTCTTACAAATAAAGAACCGAGGTAAAGTAATTATTCAAATTAGTTTTTTCAAATGTATAAACATCTGGGAGGGCAAAAGAAAATCCCCTAATATAAAATAAAATGTGTCCACTAGTTACAGGTTTATTTAGATACAGTATAATATAACCAGAATTAAACTGAATGTTGTGAATGTTATATTGTACAAGTAGAATAATATCTTATCAGTTTTTGTCCTGTCTTTTTGTTAAATACCCTTGTATTGTCATGTAATTGTCCTCTGTAACATCATCAAATATAAGCCGCACCCGTAAAATTGGAGTGAAAAATACTTTAAAAGTAATCCGCCATTGCAAGAAACAGGCTTTTTTTTGCAGGTTACAGGCTTTATAGGATGTTAGAATCACTAAAACCGTAAATCGCTATTCAATACCGCAGTCTAAAGCACGAAAATCAGCATCCTTAACTCGCCAATCGTGCAAATCGGCAGTGATTTGGCATTTTGCGAATAGAAGTTGCACACGCGTTACAAGCAAAGTTCGCAAATCAGCAATGATTTTTTGACGGTCGCGAATATAAGCCGCAACCTTAACTTGCAAGCTCAAAAATCTGAAAAAAGGTGCGGCTTATATTCGGACCAATACGGTAATAGTCTCTCTCAGATGTAATACAAATTACTGTATTACCGTGCTGCTTTAGACATTAGATGTTTTTTGAATAATTTCAGTTGTCTCCTCAGTGCCGACTTTACATCTTTATTTTTCAAGCTATAAATCAGAGGGTTTTAGCATTGGGACAATGGCCGTGTTAAAGAGAGAGAAAAGTTTGTTGGACTCCAAGCTGTCTATAGAAACTGGTCTCATGTATTGGCAGAAGAGAGTCATATAGAGAAGAAGGACGACCGTGAGGTGTGAGGAACACGTTGTAGAAGGCTTTACTCCCTCCGGTGCTGGAACGGATATTTAGGATGGTGCCATTAATGAAAACATAAGAGATGAATGTTAGAGAAGAAGGAAGTGAGAAGTGTAAAAGAACATTCCTTCTGTGAGGAGCAGCATCTCTAAAACAGAGGTGTCACTACAAGAGAGGCTCATAACTGGTACTAGGTCACAGAAAAAATGGTTGATTACGTTGGATACATAGCAGGTGCATCCTAACAATAGTACAAAACAAGGTGTGAAAAAAAACTATTGGGGCCAAGCAACTGACAACTGACCAACAGAACACAGACTCTATATCTCATGATCATTGGGTAATGTAATGGGTTACAGATGGCCACATATCGATCAATAGCTCATCGCTGTAAGTAGGGAATAGTTCGTTTTCCGCCAACCATGAAAATATAAACAGCTGAGACATGCAACCAAGAAAAGACACCGTGCTATCCCCAGTTATAAATGTCACAAGGGTAGAGCGTAGCGTGACGGTGGTAGATGATATGTCAAGGAGAGATAAGTTGTCCAAGAAGAAGTACATGGGAGTGTGCAGGTGAGGATCCAGGCAGATGAGTAGAAGAATAGTCATGTTACCACCAAGAACGATAACATAAATGAGTAGAACCAGAAGGAAAATTGGAGTTTGTAGCTCGGCGATGTCCTGAATATGCCTTTAATGACAAAATAACTCAAAAAAGTCAGATTATTCTGTCCATGTCTTCAGGAGTAAGGGGGTCTGAATAAAAATATAAGAAGTGGTTGGTTATTTTAGTTAAAATGCTAAACAATTATTTGTGTTTTTTTACTTTGTCCTTTGTTTGACCTATATTTCTAATATTGTCATTGCAACTAATATTAAAGACAAAGAACCAGATATTGTACAATTTGGTGCTCAATGTGAACCAAAACAAGGATTGCACAAAGTCTCTAATGATGCCCATATTCGTGATAATACAATCAAGTCACCTGAATATATGACAGTGGCGAGAGAAGGAAAAGATTATTATAGAATGGTAGGTTACTAGTGAGGTGCCTCATGGATCAGAAATGAGTTTAGTTTAGGATTTTAATTCATTATATTATAATTAGATGCAAGAGAGAATTTACAGTTTTTGCTATTTACTGGGAAATGTGTAACAGATTCTACAATTTAAAAGAAGTAATGCAAATAATTTTTTTTTTTATTTATAACTGGAATATGAGTCAAGAATGTGGTATCTGCAATAATACTGTCAAATACATTATTAAGACTTACAACCCAAAAACTGTAGAAAACGTAAACAAACAGGAAAGTATTGTCCAAAATATAGTATACGATTTTAAGTGTGTCAGGATATCTAAGACTATCATGATAATTTATTAAACCTATATATATATATTATATATATATATATATATATATATGTACTGTATATGTCAATATAATTTGCAGATTAGATGGGTTCTACCGGTATATACCTGCCCTAAAATGTTTCTTTGGATGTGGTGGATCCCACTATTTTCATGTTTTACAAAATAAATCAATTCAGATGTACTAAGTGACCGAACCCACCATTTCTGTATCTTAACAGAACTCCGCCCCCACAACTTCTCAGTCTTTACACAAACAAGAGGGCATGACTAGAATAGTATTGTGGTGGTTTCAATGCTGCCATTGACACTGTATAATACTCTACCACTGGCAATGTATAATCTAGAAAACAAAAGGCAAATTTAAATGTCAACTGGTCTGGTCTTCAAAAAATGGATTCGACTTACCAAAGGATGCTATGGTTTATCTTCACATGTCCCCCCATTCGTGCTCTAGGAGGGTAAGCCGATCTATCTCCTTCTGCACCTTGGCCAACATTGAATTTGTGCTGCCATTTTTAGCTGTTTCAACCTCAAAAAAATGGTGTAGCCATTGTTATCTCTTTCTAGAAATGTGCTTTATATGCATGTTAACAGAAGGTATGGACTTTGGTAACATTGATTTGATTTCACAGCTTTCATCTGATTAGATTAATATGTTTTGTGCTCTATTATATTCAGCAAAGTGTAATCCAATATATCTCAATACAAGGACATACTGCTGTATTGCAATGTGATGCATTTTGGATGAAGGGTGCTATATACAGATGTAAATCACAAATAATTGTTGTCAAAACTGAGATTCATCGTCTTGTTTGCGAGCCTCATGTAGCGAGGCGAGCAGTTGAAGCACAGAAGCCTTCCGAGCTTGGAGCACTTAGCCAATGAGCGCCAAAGGCGCTCATCGACTGTGAACCTGACGTAGCTAGGCAAGCAGTTGAGGCATTGAAACTCTGCTCACTTAAACAATGAGCGCACAAAGGCGCTCATTACCTGCTAGTTTTGCAAAGCGAGCAGTTGAGGCATTGAAACAAGTGGGACTTGGGCAGAAATAAGGCATTGAAGGCGGCTCCTGCAAGCCTCACGAAGCAAGGCGAGCCATTGAGATATTGAAAAAACGCGGGGGACTTAGCCTCCAAGCAGTTAGGAAATGAGGGGATTGGATTAGGCTGCAAGCGGAACCTAGAAAAACAAAATTGCGAGGTGCAGAACTTAGAAAAAAAAATTACGAGGTCGGAAAAATACAAGTTAACAGTGTACGTACCGCGCAAATCAAAAAAGACAAAAAACACAACAAAAAAAAAGAAAAAACACACACTGCATGGGGGGACAGCCAGGACGTCTGGAAATCAAGTTGCATGCGATTTTAAGACGAATTTGCAGAGTTTTGGCACTCAAAAATCGGCTAACTGAGAAAAAAAATGGAGCCGAAGAAAATTGAAACGTGGCTACACCAGACTGAACCGCACAAAACACCACCAGCCGCGTACCACTTTTACCCAGGAACATCCAAGGTACAAAATACACTATTAGAAAGTATGGAAAATGCTTGAGAGCCGCGTAACACATAGACAATCACCGACATTTTACAACACTAACTTACAACTAATAACATTACAATTCTAAAATGGCGCTTTACACAACTAAACAAACGGTTTGCCCTCGCGCACGCAGCCTATTTACACTGCATACTTGCCACATTGCTGACACTTACACCTCAGGCCAGCAACAGTCCAAATGTACATTGCATGCTGCAGGAAAATCAGATTGTTAGCTCTTCAGGATATTGATTGCTGGATATATTAATTAGAAATAGATAAAGTATATTAATGTATTAAGTAATTAATTAAATAATTATTATAAAAAAATATGAATCTAAAAAATTAAAAAAATTAAAAATAGCATATTTTACACTGCTGTTACTTTATGCACTTCCTAATACATTTGTTAATTCCTAATTAATTATTAACGTACATTAATTTAATAAGTATTAACTAGTAATGGAAAATAAAATAAAAATTACTTTCCACTACACTACATTTTTTTAAAATTTTACACTGCACTTATATATCTGGATTACTGCTCATTGGATGCCAGTGATAGCACTCTCAAAGCAGTTACATATTTAAATCACTTTATTATGCTCTGAGACCTGAAACATTTTATAATTTACACTGCACTAAAAAAAAGTGTCTTTTGCAATGAGCGCAGAAAATATTAGTTGCAAAGCACAGAACTTGAAGGACACGAGGGGAGAGGCTCGCAATGAGTGCTGAAGGTGCTCAGAGGAGTAAAAGTACACAAGGAGAGACGCTCGCAATGAGCGCCAAAGGCGTAGAGTGAGAGTGAGTGGTGGCTTGGCCTGTGTAAATTATATCTGGGTGCATTTGTGTGAGGTCTGGTTTGAATCCACTCTGTAAGTCAGTGCACAGTTTTCTGTCTGTTGCAGTGTGGAAAAAGAAATCTTTATCCAAATACATGATTTGTTTTCTCACTGTATTTTGGTAACTGATAATCACGAGTCAGTCCAGTGGTAACCTCTCCCAGTGTACATCCTGCCAAATGTATGCACTACTGGAACAGATGATCCAGGGTCCATACCTCTGTGACAGGTGTGAGCATGTTGCATCTCTGGAAGCTCAAATTGAAGATCTGGAGAGGAGAATTGCAACACTTCATAATATTGTCACACTGGAAAGGGAGTTGGTGCTCACGGACCACAGTTTAGCTGGGCCTAGTATGGAGGGAGGAGCTGGGGCTAGTGAGGATGGCCAGGGAGGTAGCTGGGTTACAGATAGAAGGGGAATCAGGGGGAACAGGAGGAGGCAGGCCAGTTCTGAGTTGGCAAACATCAACAGATTTGCCAGATTGAGTGAATCTGTTGGGGATGTCCATTCAGGAATGGCAATGCCAGATAGAGCTGTTCCCTCTAACAGCCGGGAGAACAGTTCTACTGGAGGAGAGGGAGGGCAGAATAGGCAGAGCAACAGACATGTTTTGGTGGTAGGGGACTCTATTATTAGGAAGGTAGACAGGGTAATTTGTCACCCAGATCCCAGCAATCGAACAGTTTGCTGTCTCCAGGGTGCTCGGGTTCGGCATGTTGTGGATCGGGTGGATAAATTATTGGGAGGGGCTGGTAATGAACCGGCGGCTTGGTACACATTGGTGCCAATGACAAAGTTAGTGGAAGATGGAGCGTCCTAAAGAATGATTTTAGAGAATTAGGGAATAAGCTTAAAGCAAGGACCTCCAAGGTAGTATTTTCTGAGATACTACCAGTGCCACGTGCTAGCCCAGGGAGGCAGAAGGAGCTTAGGGAGGTTAGTGCGTGGCTAAAAAAGTGGTGCAGTGCAGAGGGTTTTGGGTTTTTAGAGCACTGGGCTGACTTCTCACTTGGGTACGATCTCTATAGCAGGGATGGATTGCACCTTAATGATGAGGGCGCTTTGGGGGGCTGGGGGAGTTTTTAACCTTGTAGGTGGGGGGGAGGGACTATATAGAACTATTGGAGTAAATAGGGTAGAGAGGGAAAGGGATGAATTAGTTACCCATGGGGGAGGAGAAGGGGGTAAGGTTACAATAGAAAGTAGGGAGGTATTAATAGGGGCCTCAAATACAGTGGCAGGCACTTCACAACAGCAGAGCCATAGCAACATAAAGTGTATGATTGCTAACGCAAGAAGTTTGCCTGGGAAAATGGATGAGCTAGAAATATTAGCAGTACAAGAAAAATGGGGCTTAATAGGCATTACGGAAACATGGTGGGATGAATCTCATGACTGGACTGTTAATCTGGATGGTTATAACCTATTTAGGAAAGATAGGGGAAATGGTAAAAGAAGAGGAAGGATCTGTCTTTATGTTAAGCCTGAATTTAAGCCTATAGTCAGAGAAGATATTTATGCTGGCACTACCGGCATCATTGAATCTGTGTGGGTTGAGCTAAATAGTGGAGGAGCTAATTCTAAACGCATATTGGTGGGAGTATGCTATAAACCCCAAAATATAGCTGAAAGTGAGGAAATACAATTATTGTTACAGATTGGAGATGCAGCTAAGCATGGGCAAGTTCTAATAATGGGAGACTTTAATTACCCTGAAATAAACTGGATAAATGAGACCAGCAGCTCAGCTAAGGGGTGCAGGTTCTTGAGTACACTCAGGGATCATTATCAGGCCCAGGTAATACAAGAACCTACGAGAAATGGGGCCATCTTGGATTTAGTCATCACAAGTAATATTGATATAATATCAAATGTAAAAATAAGGGAACCCTTGGGGAGCAGTGATCACACCCCAGTCTCATTTGAGATTGAATACAAAAAACAGAGTTGTAAGGGGCCAACAAAAACTCTAAATTTTAAAAGGGCTAACTTTAATGGGCTACGGGCAGCAATACAACATATAGACTGGGACAAAGAACTTACAGGGAAGAATACTGAAAATAAATGGACAACATTCAAATCCTTACTAAATAAACATACTCAACAGCATGTACCATGTGGAAATAAAATGAATAGGAGTAAATCACATCCCATGTGGCTTAACAATGACTTAAAGATCATGATGAGGAAAAAATAAATATGCATTTAAATTATACAAGAAGAGGGAACAGAGGCAGCTTTATGTGACTATAAGGAAATCAACAAGACTTGCAAAAGGGCTATTAGAATGGCTAAAATAGAAAATGAGAAGTCAGTTGCAATGGAAAGTAAGACTAACCCTAAAATATGTTTTAAATATATTAATGGGAAGAAGGCCAGGAAGGAATCGATAGGACCATTACAATGTGACACAGGCCATCTGATAATTAGTGACCAGGAAAAGGCAGATGAGCTAAATAGGTTATTTTCGTCGGTTTACAAAAGGGAGGTACCAGTGGTTGGGACACCGCAACATAATGGGGCTACACTACCTTTACTAAATAATTGGTTAACGCAGGAAGTAATACAAAAGAGGTTGAGGAAAAATAAATGTTAATAAAGCCCCAGGTCCTGATGGAATACATCCAAGGGTACTGAGGGAGCTGGGTTCTGTAATAGCCAAACCATTATATCTAATCTTTCAAGACTCACTCACTACAGGGTCTCTACCAGATGACTGGAGAAAAGCAGAGGTGATACCTATATTTAAGAAGGGATCTAGAGCAAATCCGGGGAATTATAGACCAGTGAGCCTTACTTCTGTAGTTGGGTAGCTTTTAGAAGGGTTAATAAGGCACAGAATACAAGAATATGTCTATTTGAACAGGATCATAGGTAGCAGTCAACACAGATTTATGAAGGATAGGTTGTGTCAGACCAATCTAATTAGTTTTTATGAGGAGGTTAGTAGGAACTTGGATGAGGGCAACTCAGTGGATGTAGTCTTTTTAGATTTTTCAAAGGCATTTGATACAGTGCCACATGGAAGACTAGTGAGCAAACTAAGGGATACAGGAATTGCAGTAAATATCTGCTCATGGATCGAGAGCTGGCTAAAAGACAGGAAGCAAAGGGTTGTTGTAAATGGAACATACTCCGATTGGTCTAATGTGATAAGTGGGGTTCCTCAGGGTTCAGTATTAGGTCCTCTCCTTTTTAACATATTTATTAATGACATTGAGGTAGGACTCAAATGTAGTGTCTCCATTTTTGCTGATGACACTAAGTTGTGCAAGGTAATAAAATCAGATAATGATGTACTTTCCCTACAAAAGGATTTGCATAAATTAGAGAAATGGGCAGCTAAATGGCAGATGAGATTTAATACAAATAAATGTAAGGTTATGCATTTGGGAAGGAACAATTGCCATGCAATTTATAATCTTAATGGAGCAAATCTAGGGGTATCAGATATTGAAAGGGATTTGGGAGTACTAGTGGACAACCACCTAGGTAACAGTGCTCAAAGCCAAGCAGCGTCTGCAAAGGCAGATAAAATATTAGCATGTATTAGGAAGGGTATAGAAGTCAGGGAAGAAGATATAATTCTGCCACTATACAAATCTCTAGTACAGAGAAGGGCTACAAAACTAATAAGGGGAATGGAGGGGCTAAGTTATGAAGAAAGACTAACAAAATTAAACTTATTTTCGCTAGAAGAGGAGATATGATTACGTTATATAAATACATCCAGGGTCAATATAAGGCTTTTTCAAGATAACTTTTTGTAGCAAGAGATTTTCAACTGACAAGAGGACATCCTTTGAGGTTAGAGGAAAAAAGATTTCACCTTAAACAAAGAAAAGGGTTCTTCACAGTTAGGGTGGTTCAACTGTGGAATTTTCTACCAAAGGAGGTGGTGACAGCAAATTCGATAGACAACTTCAAAAAGGGGTTAGATATATTTTTGAATAAAGAGGGCATTCAAGGCTATCCTAGATAACTAGCAAAGGAATATTGATCCAGGGAGAAATTTGATCGCCAGTTTCTGGGGTCAGGAACGAATTTTGTTTTTTTTTCCCCCTTATAAGACAATTGGCAAAGTTTCAATTTTTTTTTTTTCTGTTTGCCTTCCTCTGGATCAAATAACAATTAACAAATAATAATAAATAGTCCACATTGAAAAGATCAAAAGGGATCTAAAAAGGTTGAACTTGATGGACTAACTCTTTATTCATCCTCCAATACTATACTATTAATAATTATTTAATCAATAATTTAATTAATAACTAATCCGCATATTGCAGATCAGAGGAGATCTTAACAGGTCGAACTTGATGGACTGTAACTATGTAAGTGTTATGTATAAAGTGTTAGACCCTCCTCATCCTGACAGATAAGGTCTCAGGGATCTGCACCGGTCCTAGGACCAGCTGTGGAGAACCACTGGCTAGAGGACAGAAGGAAGAGGTGAGATAAGATAGACACCTCCAAATATATCAAATGATGTAATATAGAATCATCAAGAAAAGGAGGGGTGCAAAAAAACAAGAGGTCATGATCTGAAGCTGGATGATAGAAGATTTAGGGGTAATGTTAGAAAGTACAGCTTTACAAAAGGAAAGTAAAGAAGAGTAACAGCTTTCCAGTGGAATTGGTAGAGCAGAGCTAGCTAATGAATTCAAGCATGCCAGGGTTATTTTAAATGCTTTTATGTTCCTGTCTTGCATGATTCCTACATGTTGCTGGTGTGTTACATACTACACAAACATGTGGAGTTTTTACTAAAGAGATCCTCCCACTTGTACAAAATAGCTAAACATGGAGTGTAAGTTATATCCCATCTATAGTGCTCAGTAATTATTGTCCTCACTTACCTGGGGCCAGTACAGTCATCCAGTGACTTTACATTACCGATCACTGTAGAGGTTTTATAAGATTTCTTATGGGACCCTAGAGGTATAACATACCTAGAGGTCTCATCTAGAGCTTGTCTTGGGGAGGTAATTATCCAGAGACCAATCTTTCAGCCAGTCTAAGTATAAAGGAATAGAGCACATTAAAGGAAAATCTACACTTGCTGTAAATACTTATGTACAAATATATTTTTCTTATATCAATGGGCACAGTATTTTACCAAATACAAAACAATTATATGACCATATACCTTTTTTTAACATAAAGACAAGGGTTACATAGGATGTGTCCTGAAGAGCTTACAGTCTATTTTTATGGGGACCCACATTAGTCCACTATGAATATGTTCCATTTATCACAACCCTTTGCTTCCTGTCTTTTAGCCAGCTCTCAATCCATGAGCAGATATTTACTGCAATTCCTGTATCCCTTAGTTTGCACAATAATCTTCCATCTGGCACTGTATCAAAAGCCTTTGCAAAATCCAAAAAGAGTACATCCACTGAGTTGCCTTGATCCATGTTCTTAATAAACTGCCTTATAGAAACTAATTAGATTTTGTTTTACATGATCTATCCCTCATAAATCATTGTTGACTCCTACTTATAATCTTGTTTAAACAAACATTTTCTTGTATATTACCCCTTATTAACCCTTCTAAAATCATTCCCACTACAGAAGTAAGGCTTACAGATATACAATTCCCTGGATTTTTTAACCTCTGCTTTTCTTCTTGAAAAATTAGATATAATGGTTTGGCTATTACAGAACCCAGTTCTCTCAGCACCCTTGAATGTATTTCATCAGGACCTGGGGCTTTATTAACATACATTTTTCCAACTTGCGTTAACCAATTATTTGGTGAAGGTAGTGTAGCCCCATTATGTTGCAGTGTCCCAACCACTGGTACCTCCCTTGTGTATACCAAAGAAAAGAACCTATTTAGCTCATCTGCCTTTTCCTGGTGACTAATTGTCAGATGGCCTGTTTCACATTGTAATGCTCCTATAGATTCCTTCTTGGCTTTCTTTCCATTAATATTCCCAAAGGTTGCCCTATTTCAGCATTTGATACCATATCAATATTATTTGTGATGACTAAACCTAAGATAGCTTCATTTCCAGCAGGTTCTTGTATAACCTGGGCCAGGTAATGATCCCTGAGTGTATTCAAGAACCTGCTCCCCTTAGCTGAGCTGCTGGTCTCATTCATCCAGTTTATTTCAGGGTAGTTAAAATCTCCCATTATTAAAACTTGCCCATGCTTAGCTGCATTTCCAATCTGTAACAATAATTGCATTTCCTCTCTTTCTGTTATATTTGGGGGTTTATAGCATACTCCTACTAATAATATTGTGGAATTTGCTGCTCTGCTATTTAACTCTACCCACAAACATTCAACATTATCACTAGTTCCAGCATAAATATCTTCTCTGACTGTAGCCTTAAATTCAGGCTTAACATACAGACACATCCCTCCTCCCCTTTTACTATTGCCCCTATATTTCCTAATGTTGGATATTTCCATCCCCAATGGCACATATAAACAAATACTATTGTAAAACTAGAGAGAGCAATATGCCAGACAGCTGCCCTGTCACGGATTTTGAGGGTAAAATGTTACATCCATTTATTATCTACATTATATGGTTGTCCATGGGTTTTTCTATTACCATTATAAATATACTCAAACACTTATAGTATACTCTTCTAACGTGAGGGGATAAATCCTTTTTCTTTGTACAAATTACATTTTTGAGTCTATTACAAAAAACAAACCAAGACTTGGCTAGGCTAAGTCACAAATATTTTTACATGGTGAAGAACGACTTTTCAAGATGAAACATTGTGAAGGTCTTCAGATAGTGTGTTAAGACATATACATTTCTCTTTAATGTTCCATTGTCTCCTTCAAACATTATCAAACAGCTGTTAAGTTTAGCACACAATAGTCTAAGAGAAAAATACTTGGCACACAATATATAATCGAGGTTAAACATATTAATTGTACCAGAGCGATCTCAGGCGGCTAGTAATATATATATACACAACATATTTTTAAATCCATTGTAAGCTATACATATACATGCAGAAGAGGAGTTACTATTTGTGATTGGTGGAAACCAACCTTGTGACGATGAGGGAGAAACAGTTATCTAAAGGAGAGAGAGAATATTCTAGGTTTTTCTCTGTTTTTCTTTGCCTTTTGTCTATGTCTCGTCTTTTCTGGCTTATCTCACAGTCCTGTTCTGGGAATACACCTGACTGTCATGCTGTGGCATAAACGTATACCCCCTTCATATCTTCCCTAAGCTATCTTACTATATCTGTCTATATCAAATTCTATCCTATTTATACAACTCTCTCTAACAATCCAAAAACTCAAAGAGGGATTACTTCAGACTATTTTGAGAAGGATCCTAAAATGACAGGTGTTATCCTGACATTCTGTATATGGTATGTATAAACTGGTTCTAACTAGCTAATTTGTAGTAGAGTTATCCTTTTGGGAGTGGTCACAAACCCAGACTAATTAGCACCTGCATTCCGGACTGTAGGTGTTAATCAATATATTTCAATCTGTGCCCATATTTCCTAAAACAGACTGATTGACTTTATTCAATAACGTAACCATTTAACTCTGTTACAAAACCAATTATTAAAAACATATATACAACAAACCATACTTACCAATTCTCAACATATATAATCTTGTATCACACAATCAACAAAACTGTCTTACATCATTAATAATTGAATTGACCGATTTGATAAATTAATTAAATGTAATCAATTTTGATGTAAGACCAATAACCAAATAATAGCATGTCAATACCTAAATATAACGGTTATTTAGCTTGCAAGCTCACATACAATATAAACAACTTTGATACATATTGCTTCAATATATATTTCTATATTCTAACTGCTATATAAAGTGTCATACCATATTTTACTGCTTTCATAGAGTAACAGGTTATATTGCTTATTATTAATATCATATATACTGTAACACACTTTACGTATCATTTCTGTATTGCACTAACCAAATATAGAAAGACTGTTAATGAAACTTTATAATATCAAATACACTGTTTATATATTCCTATATTGAACTAAACAAACATAGATTGTATTAAAATAAATTGTTAATCCATATTTGATAAATTTGTATACACTGCTTATTGATTTCTGTAGTGATGTAACAAAATATAAAGTGTGTTAAGACTAATTGTTATCCAATCATCCAAAAGAGATTGTAATACACGTCAGATAGATTGTATATTGTGAGCTATCTAAATATCAAATCTTACATGTGTAAACAAATATAATTTTTTATCCTTGATATTTACTGCTATACCAATAAATGCTATTTCTGCACACACTGTATAATATATATATTGATCCTCAAATTTAATTAATCTATACACTGCAATATTTTAGGAAACTATATTAATCTATACAGTGTAATATTTACATCATATCCATGGAATGACAGGCCTCTGATCTAAGAATAGGAGTGCCCTTTACCCCCCGAGCTAAGTTGGGCAGATGATTTGTCTCTGGCCTCAGTAATAAAAGCTGAAGCTAGTTTATTGCTTTTTACAGGTTGTAAAACATATCAGATCAGATATATCTCTGATATATTGGTAGCGGTAGCAACAGGGAAGACATTATGTGGGAGAAGTATTTTGTGTTTGTGATATTTCTTTGGAAGAGAAAAATAAACTGATCACTCTGACAAACTAATCAACGGTATTGTCTGAGTTGGAGATTACAACAAAAATAAGGTCTACCTGTATCTGTAATGGTGTTTTCTAATCCTAAACTAAGGGATGGAACAGAGCTTATTATTTTTAATAAAAAGTAACTTTGGAGGGAGTTGGGAACCTGGGAGGTCCTGAGTTCTCCAAAGACGTGTTTTGGCTGGATGCTGAGATCTTTAACACAAAAAAGCACAATCTAGAGATAGAGAATTGAGGTGCATGTTGCACTTCAAGCCTGGGTTGTAACACTATTTATCTAAGACAACTGTCAGATTAGATGGGTACACTGGGTCATATCTCCCTCAACACCTATGTGTCTTTGGAGTAGTGGATCCCATTGTTTTCATGTTTTAATAACTCATTGCAGATGTACCCAGAAACCATGTCTGTTCCCTAACTGAACTCACCTCACAACTTCTCAGTCTATAAGCACCCAGAAGGTTAAAAGACATTTCTGCAATAGTATTGTTTTGGGTTTAATGCTATCCGTGACACTGTATAAAACTGTACCACCGGCACTGTATAACATTCAAGAAAACAACATTTAATTTAAGTGTCAACTGATCTGGTCTTCAAAACAATGCAAAATAGGAAATCAGTGGAACAAAACTATTGCTAAATCCACTTGCATACTAATGTCACTCTATAGACCCCTGGTCAGACATCAACTAGATGTTTTTTCCAGTTCTGGAGACCTGGACTCCAAAAGGATATTAATAAATTAGAGACTATTTAGAGCAGGGTGACTACAATGGTGTGGGGTCTGAAAGAGAGAACTTATAAGGAGACTCCATGACTTTATTGTGTATAGATTAGACCAGTAACTCTACTAATCTGGGCAGTATCTAGTTACCTTCCAATGCTTATATGATATTCCATATTACAAATTCATGGAGTACATTTATCTACATCAATAACCCACCGAGAGCTGTAGGTAATGATAGTGCCATGTTAAAAGTCTCAGGCTTTATGTCCTATGACCAGTTTTAAAGACCAACTGGCTTAAAGGACAGAAGAAAGAGGTGAGATATGATAGAAACCTTCAAATATATACATTTATGTATCTTCAAGTAAAGGAGGAGTGCAAAAGAACAAGAGGTCATGAAGTTGGAAGAAACAAGATTCAGGTTTAATGTAAGAAAGTACTCCTTTACATAAAAGATAATAAATAAATGTAACAGCTTTCCAGTGGAAGTTGTAGCACAAACATAGCTAAGCTATTCAAGCATGCCGGTGATAAGCATGAGCTTTGATAAAGCCAAGGTTGTTACATGGATCGCATAGGCAGACTAGATTTTCTCTAAAAAATATATTATGTGTATTTGCATCACCACATGTTGCTGGTGTGTTACATACTTCACACACATGGAGTTTTTACTAAAGAGATCCTTTCAACCTGTACAAAAGAGCTAAACCTGTAGTGTAAGTTATATCCCATCTATAGTGCTCAGTGATGATTGTCCTCACTTACCTGGGGCCAGTACAGTTATCCAGTGACTTTACATCACCGATCACT
The DNA here is from genome assembly GCA_027410445.1 of Discoglossus pictus. Taxonomy (NCBI): domain Eukaryota; kingdom Metazoa; phylum Chordata; class Amphibia; order Anura; family Alytidae; genus Discoglossus; species Discoglossus pictus. The sequence goes on along the minus strand of CM050170.1, from coordinate 45,993,992 downwards.
GTAGAGGTTTTATAAGATTTCTTATGGGCCCCTAGAGGTATAACATACCTAGAGGTCTCATCTAGAGCTTGTGTCTTGGGGAGGTGATTACCCAGAGACCAATCTTTCAGACAGTCTAAGATTAAAGGAATAGAGCACATTAAAGGAAAATATAAACTTGCTGTAAATACTTATGTACAAATATATTTTTCTTGTATAAATGTGCACAGTATTTTACAAAGTACAAAACAATTACAAGACAATACAAATGTATTTAACATAAAGACAGCCATTAGGTTACATAGTCCCTGCCCTGAAGAGCTTATACATAGACATTGTGGTAAAGAGGTAACTGCCCTGAAGAGCTTATAATTTATTTATATGGAAACCCATATACAGAGACAGTGTGGTACAATGGTAAAAAGTATCAGGACATTCATGAGGGGGAGAGGGCATATGTCTGTGAGGGGCCCCCCTGGAAGGGGTCTTCATGCTTGAAGGCATTTATATTATGTACTGAGATATCTGTCATTAAGGTTTCCTTCCAGGCTCCTAAAAACAGCCTGTCTGGCTCCTATGTGTTAGATAGTTTGTCCATATAATTTAGCACTGCAAGGATGAGCTATAATTCCCAAATCTATGACTAAACGAATTTAATAAGAGAACAAATTAGAGTATTCTACTGTTATACGTGCAAATCTGGCTATGGGATTTGGAAATTGTCATGTGTCGGTTGGGGAGCCCTATCGATTGCATTATTACTGGTCCCCACAGTTTCTGATGGTGTCCTGGTAAGACTATATGTAAGGTAGTATGTTATTACGTTTCTAGAAGTTAATTTCCAAAGTGAGCTGTTGGAAAGCATCTCTATAGAGTGGATTTGTGAGCTCATCTTATAAAGCAGTGAGATTATGGATTATCTGCGGGTGTATAGCAGTTTGTTAGGAGGAGCACCCTACTAGTGAGAAATGTTTTATTTGAGAACTGTATTTATCACTGAGGAGATATTCCCAAGCAGTGTGAATAAGATGAGTTGGGTATAATGATGAGCAGAGAGATGTAAGGAGGGCCTGAGTAATGAACAGTATTGGAGGAAAGATTTATAGACTCTTCAATGTCTCTTTATATTTATATGGACATATGGCATTTCTATATACATATCATTAGATGTACATATTGTGACAACCATGAGCCACACATTTTGCAAAGCTCTCCTGCCCCAGGATGATATGAAGGAGTTAACATCTCAGAGCAGTTGATTTGATACACCTGGGTAGAGCTCATTTAAAACTGAATCTGGAGTTAGGTTTCACTGTTACTGAGTGTACAGTCAGTCTGGGCTGAAGAAATACACACACAGAGATGTGTGTGTGCAGAGTTTCTTTGAGTTGGAGAAAGAGTCACAAAGAAAGAAGAATGCATGCAGGCGTCTGAAGATGGAAAAAGACAGAGGAACAACAGCTTGCAGCATATGAGCTTTTTGAAGCATAGTGGAGACTTGGAGTTCTGAAGAATACAGGCCAGTGAATGTGAACAATCTATTGGACTATTTGTTTTGTTTTTTGCTCCATCTAGGTTTAACTGGATGGGAGATGGATAGAGAAGGAATTATCTATAAGTAGAAGTAGTGCTTTGGTGGAATCTAGGCCTGTTATTCTCTGTGATTTGTTTTAGTGTAATAATTTGTATAATTGGCTAACATTTTAGTAAAACTTGCAAAAGTATTAAAGCCGCCTGTATTGTGTTCCACCATCAAAGCGACGAAAACATGGGTACAAACCCAGTGGAAAATGGCAACTTGTCTCAATATGTAGATAACAAAGATAAAATAAAATTAGTCTTTGTCCACCCATGAGTAATGGTGATAATAGCAGTTAAAGTAAGAGTAGAGTAGATAGACATAGTTCACGTCAACATAGTATTTAACATTACAGTGTGTTGTGCTATATTGACATATAGCATGCACACAATAACAAGGTAAATTTACACATTTGTACTACTTGAATATTCATTATGTTTTATATTTTTGGTAATTTGAGCAGTTTTGTGGGCAACCTGATTAAATCTTATTTTGGGAGCATCTGATATAGTCATAATAAAAGTATGGGACCTGATTCAAGAATAGTCCAAGAGCCCTATAAGATGTGTACTGAGTAGATGTTTAGTCTAAATGTCTTATACGCCTAAAAGGATCTCCTTGGCCATATTTGAGTATTAAAACCCATGGTGGAAAGGGTGGATCAGGTGTATAAACAAAAAGAGTAGAGGTGCTCATCTGAGAATGAAAAATACCTTAGTAGGTTTGCGCTATCGGTCTGGTTACCTACTCAGAGAGCAACACTTTTAGCTCACTTGTGCCCTTCATAGGGAGAAATATCATGTAGTATATCAGTCTGGTCTCACTCAAAAGAGTGACCCAGCCCTGAAATACCAGGCAATTCTACCCTGAACAAGAGAAACCGCAAACCCCAGACACGTCTTTTGATATCATATAACACATCTTTCCCCAGAATAGGCTGGGACTGTTTGTGCTGATAGTTGTTGGTTTAGTAATCCATTCATATAATAAAGAGAATAGAGCACATTGGGACATTTACCATAAATTGGTTAAAATGTAAAGTTCAGATTCCTGTGACAATATTTTATTTACAGAGAGTTAGCAGACAGCCATACAGTTCAAATGACATGTTTTAAAAGACTTATCCACACACAAAAAAAATCATGGTAGCACATGCAACAGCCAATAATTGCAGACTTCAAAAACCCACTTTATATGTAATCTAAAATAATCTCCATGGATATATTGGGCACTCTTTTAAAAGTTATCACTTACAGTTCTATCATTTTGAGTTCACTTTAAACTTTGGGAGATCCTTACTCCTGTTTTGTTTTAATATGCTGTTTTCTGGTATTGATCATAAGTAATTTTTTTGTTGTTCAGTCGTGTCCAGTTTTCTTTGACCCTATAGACCAGGGCAAACCATGCACATCTATTATCAACTGACCTGGGAGCTACATCAAGCTCATATTCATTGTTCCAGTTACCTCACCTATCGATTTCTACCATTACCTTTTTCATGTACCTTTACATTTTTCCAGCCTTTGAGTCTTCTCTAGGGAATCCTGTCTCTTTATGATATGACCCAGATATTTAAGCTTTAGCCTCATGATCAAACCTTGCAGTGGACAGTTTGACTTGATTTCCTGTAGTATTAATTAATTAGATCTTCTAAGCAGTTTTCTCTAGCATCACAATTCTTGTGATGTCTAAGTACAGCAAATATACTGCTTGCTCCTTAATGCTTGAACTATGAGATAAATATTAGCATTTGACTTATTGACAAGTTTATGTTAATAAAACTGGCTATGGACCATTCAACAGAATCCCATGTGTGGTTACTTGTGTTTGGTTGGTAGGTTGGGGTGTGTTTGAATGATAATGACCATCTTTAAAAGTGGGCAGGCCATGGAGGGTTGAAACTTCAACTTAATGCTTCTGAAGAAATCATTTTTCATAAAAAGAGGTCATGATTTAAATTATTTAGATCAGGAGAAATATGCACAAGCACTTCTTAGAAAGGATGGTACATAAGTGGAGTAGTGCAAAAGTTGTAGTGTACAAGGCTGTTTTTTTTTATCATTCAGCCCAAGCTTTGAAGAGATAGATGTAAAATATATTAAAAATATTGCGACGAAGTTGGAAGGGGGCGGTCCTAGCCAGCAAGCAGGAAGGCAGCACATTGTGAGAGCTCCGCAGAAACCCTCAGTGTTATACAGCAAAATTTACCAAAATCTACTTATTTTGGGGGTCTGGAGGCTCCTTGGAGCCCTACTATCCTCACTGACTGGGGGGATCTAATTATTTTTGCTCGAAACTCACGTCAGTCCATCACACGGCAGGACACCTACGGAAAGGTTGGATCGCGCAGTGAAGGAGCTTGACGGAGCCTGTCGGATCCTTCTCCCCTTCCCCCGGGGAGGGATCCGTTGGGCAGGGCAGCCAGGTAGAAATAAGAGGAGAGGCTGCAGGAGAGTCCCCCGGCGGAGCGGAGTCTCACCGGAGGAAGGATAGGCCAGAGCGGAGTGTCAGCCGTCGGAAGTACCGGCGCAGAAGAGTCTGGCGAGGCTGGTGGCCGGTGGGGTGAGTGGCCCGAGAGAGGGGCGAGACAGGGGAGGTGAAGGCCAGCGAGACGGGGGTGACGGCCCGGTGGCCGAATTAAGCATAAAGGGTGGCAGAGCCTCGTGTAGGCGGCCATTTTGTCTACCAGGTCGCATAGACCATACAGAACTTAGCCCCCCCAAGGCCCCGGAAGACACAGGCAGAAGGGGTTACCCTCAATTCAGCAGGGGGAAGGTAACAGCGGTCCCCAAGAGGAATCTGAGCAAATCTTATTGTGGAGAGGACCTCTGTTTAAGGTCTGTACTCTTGTCATCCCACCTCAAGAAATTGAGCCATTTTGTGTGTAGAACTCAAATCCAGCCTGTGAAGCAGGCTCGGCAGGGGTAGGCCTTCAGCAATTTAGAAACACCTGATAGAACGGCTCCCACCTCATCTTAATTCAGGCTACCCTCTGTAGAAATAGGATTTTATGAAATTCTGAGTTCTACTTATTCAGAGGACATTACATGTTGGCTCCTGATTTAACTGCAAGATACAAAGTCCTGAAGGGTCATTTCAGCAATATCAGCAAGCTGATGACATTTGCCTACAGCACATGCGTGTTTGAAAAATTGAGTTGCCCTGCTGCTTGGCTGTGCAAGGCTTCATTACACAGCTATGAGTTTGCGAACACCGACACCCAGTGGACATTTCAAGGATTGTGCTTACCAATCACAATTTATACCAAGCTGAAAGCATTTTCTGACCTAGAAAGGCCTGTCTCTAATCTTAACTCCGACTAAGGACCTTTGCCCAGGAAACACGCACTCTACAGTATTTGCGCAAGGAATGGTGGCTGCCGAACCATAGAACAAGTGATACACAAACTGTTCCAAAGCTTCCACCCATGCTCCCGAGGACCCTGGGCCAGTGTTTACCAACACCTCCTTGGAGCAGTCTGTCTGCAGCTCCTATGCAAGTGTAAGGCTGGCAGCTCGTATGCCATCCATGAGTATATAACTATATCATCACTGCTTTGACCCAATACCTTCAAACCCAGCTATTTAAGTGGACCAGGGCCTCAGAACCAGCGTTTCAATCCTCATAGAAAGATGGCAAGTCGCAGTACAAGCAAAGTACAAAAGAAACAGTCTGGGAAGGGGATCCAGGAGTTCTACAAACCACCCGACACAAATCGCAACCCGAATCTGAGTCCTAATCCCGAACAGCCAGAGTCGCCGATCCACGAATCAGCGCAGAGCTCCCAACCAGCTCAAATGGAACTAACTGACGGGACCTTAATTAAAATCAAGCAGATCCTTCAAGCTGAAATCAAACATGCAGTGGATGACCTAAGGTCGGACATCCAATCTCTAAACCAGAAGCTGCAAGGCCTGGAGGAAAGCACTGATCAAATCGCAGTGACCCAAGCGCTTGACAAGCAGGATATCCTACAAAATGCATCTAAGATTCAGATGTTGGAGGATAAAGTAGAGGACCTGGAGAACAGATCCCGCAGACATAACATTAGGCTGAGGGGCGTCCCCAATAAAATAACGGACGTTCTACAATATTCTAGAGATGCTATAAGCATGATCCTTCCTTCGGTCGAGGAGTCAAACTGGGCAATAGAAAGAGCTCATAGAGCGCTGGGATCTTCTAGGGACCAAAACCTACCCAGAGATATCATTATTAGATTTGCCCAGCAAAAGGCTAGAGATTTGATCCTTGCGGAAACCAGACTAAGGAGGGAAATCCTAGGCCCAGACGGCACCAAGATTCAAATCTATATGGACCTATCCCCTTCTACCCTTCAGAAAAGGAGGGAGATGAGACCCACATTGCGAGTGCTCTCCCACTACAAGATAGCATACAAATGGGGGTTCCCATTCACACTTTTGTTCACTTATAAAGGAAAATCCTTCAAGGTGATATCGTTTGAGGAAAGCCAAAGCCTTCTGAACAGACTGAAACTCGTGCCTATGGAATCCGAGCAAGAACATTCCTTCCTTCAGGCGGAATTGAGGCAGGCCAAGAAGGGTCAGGGAATCCCACTGCCGCAAAGATCAAAGCCCATTTCCAACCCTATGAGGGATATCAAGCACCGTGAGCAGGATCTAGCGGAGGACCCTGTATCATAAAAATTTTCCAAGTCCAAACTCTGTTTCCATAATACTCTCTACGCTACAAAGGGAACCTGGGCTCCACCTTGGGAGTCGCAGAAGGAAAGGCGGACTTCCTGATCCTTTGCACACGCTTGGACATTGCTTACAAAAAGGACTATAATTCAATTGAGTATTGTATCTTTGTTTTTGCATTAGTTTAATCGGGTCACACAGGGGGTGGAGGCCAAGTTTAGCCCGGTGGCAGTTAGCTAGTGCTGGGTTTATTTTTTCACAACCAATCTCTTTAGCCAGCTGGAGGTATTGGGTGGAACTGTAATACTGTTTTACTAATGTTTTTCTATTATTCTTTGTCTCGCTTAACATTATGCATAATTACTAGAGTACTCAGGATGGCTACTTTAAGTGGCTAAGCTCTATCTTAAGTATGGGTTTAGAACCCATGATACTGTTAGAGCTAGTTTTGGTAGTGTTATTTGATAGTTTTCTCCCTGTTGGGTTAATTTGGGGGGGTAAGTCGCCTTCCTTTAACCCCAACGTAAAGTCTATGAGTAGTAGTCTGGGGAGGATTTACTGTCATCCATGGTTTACTAATCGGGTACTGTTTTGTACTGATGTTGTTTTTTTGTTATTTGCATGTTATCCCGCTGGTGCCTGGCGGACTAAGGAATACCTGAAGTCGTCCACGTCTGGAGCGAATCATGGTGGGCGTGTCCCGGGCCGGCTGGCAGGGAAAGTAGGAGCTGAGGCAGAGAGGTCCGTATGGGGTAACGTTCCAGCGACTTTAACACACCTAGATAACACACCGCCATGACTGATCACTCACACAACATAATAACACATAATGTAAAAGGCTTCAGCTCCCCGTTTAAAAGACGTAAAGCCTTTCTCTTTTATAAAAGGATCAAGCCATCTATAATTTTCTTACAGGAAACTCATTTTGCGAGAGACAAAGTTCCGAAATTTCTCCATAGGGATTACCCCAATTTCTATACTTGTTCACAGCTCTCCAAGAAAGCAGGTATGGCCATTCTCCTTCACAAAAACCTCCCCTTCAAATTAGAAAAGCAGGAAAAGGATAAGGAGGGTAATTTCCTCATACTTTCAGGTACTATTCTGGATGTTAGGGTCTCCTTGGTGAATTTATATGCCCCCACTGTTAACCCGCACAACACTCTTATCAAATTACTGAACCTTCTAAAACAAGAAGACAGAGGGAAAATTATTATGGGCGGGGACCTGAACTTGGCGCTTCAGCCTTTCCTAGACAGGTCAGGGACACCTTCATATACTAGAGATGCTAAAAAACTTAACATCATTTAATTCCCTACTTAAGGAACTGGAATTAGTAGACGCCTGGAGGGGGTTTCATCCCTCTGAAAGGCAGTATACATTCTTTTCCCCCACCCACAATACCTACTCCAGGATTGACGCTTTGATGATGCACTCATCACTGTTCAATAACGCGTCAGATGCCCAAATTTTCCCTGCCCATGGTCGGACCACTCGTTAATTTCTTGTAAATTAAGTCTAAACCAAAATAATTCCCACATCCATGCTTGGCGTTTAAACGACAAGCTGATTACGAGTCCAGAGGTACAGGCCCAAAATGGAAGAGGAAATTAACACCTTTTTTGCTCTCAACGATATTCCAGAGACGGAAATAGGATGGTCATGGGTTGCCCACAAGGCCTACATTAGGGGGATAATTATAAAAGTATCGGCAGCCCATAGGAAAAAATTACTCAGCAAGGAAAACAAACTTTTTAAGAAATTACAGTATCTTGAAAAGTTAAACCAGAATAAATTCACGAGGGAAACGCAGATTGTATTAGATCGAACAAGAGCAGAATTAGATGCCACATTGGCAGAAAGGACTGAAAAGGCTATCAGAAGAACGAGCCATACATTTTATTGCCAAATTAATAAGCCCTCGCCCATGTTAGCCAGGAAATTAAACCTGAGACATAACTCTGCTCGTATTCACCAAGTTAGGGATGCTAGAAGGGTAATCACTATGAAACAAGATGAGATCAAAGAAACATTTAGAAATTATTATCAAGATATTTACTCGTCCAAATTGACGGCTAACAGTTACAAAATACACGAATTTCTGAACGCCTATGACCTCCCTTCAGCCACTGAGGAGGATTTAAGTTTATTGAATGCAAAGATCTCAGTAGACGAGATTAGTAAAACAATTAAGACCCTGAGGAAGGGTAAAGCCCCTGGTCCTGACGGCTTTACAAATAATTATTATGCCACTTTCGATAAGCAACTTGTCCCAAAGTTGGAAAAGCTTTTTAAAGATATAATGGAGGGGAAGGCCATGCCTCCCGAGCTTAACCAAGCGAGCTTAATCTTCCTCCCTAAACCGGGCAGAGATCCTCTACTGGTTAAAAACTTCAGACCCATCTCTCTTTTGAATGGAGATGTAAAAATTCTTGGGAAAATATTGGCCACCAGATTAGCGAACTTCCTACCTAGGTTGATCCGTTGGGCAGGGCAGCCAGGTAGAAATAAGAGGAGAGGCTGCAGGAGAGTCCCCCGGCGGGGGCCCCGCTGCTACCCGGAGACTGTCACAGCGGAGTCTCACCGGAGGAAGGAGAGGCCAGAGCGGAGTGTCAGCCGTCGGAAGTACCGGCGCAGAAGAGTCTGGCGAGGCTGGTGGCCGGTGGGGTGAGTGGCCCGAGAGAGGGGCGAGACAGGGGAGGTGAAGGCCAGCGAGACGGGGGTGACGGCCCGGTGGCCGAATTAAGCATAAAGGGTGGCAGAGCCTCGTGTAGGCGGCCATTTTGTCTACCAGGTCGCATAGACCATACAGAACTTAGCCCCCCCAAGGCCCCGGAAGACGCAGGCAGAAGGGGTTACCCTTAATTCAGCAGGGGGAAGGTAACAGCGGTCCCCAAGAGGAATCTGAGCAAATCTTATTGTGGAGAGGACCTCTGTTTAAGGTCTGTACTCTTGTCATCCCACCTCAAGAAATTGAGCCATTTTGTGTGTAGAACTCAAATCCAGCCTGTGAAGCAGGCTCGGCAGGGGTAGGCCTTCAGCAATTTAGAAACACCTGATAGAGGGGCTCCCACCTCATCTTAATTCAGGCTACCCTCTGTAGAAATAGGATTTTATGAAATTCTGAGTTCTACTTATTCAGAGGACATTACATGTTGGCTCCTGATTTAACTGCAAGATACAAAGTCCTGAAGGGTCATTTCAGCAATATCAGCAAGCTGATGACATTTGCCTACAGCACATGCGTGTTTGAAAAATTGAGTTGTCCTGCTGCTTGGCTGTGCAAGGCTTCATTACACAGCTATTAGTGTGCGAACACCGACACCCAGTGGACATTTCAAGGATTGTGCTTACCAATCACAATTTATACCAAGCTGAAAGCATTTTCTGACCTAGAAAGGCCTGTCTCTAATCTTAACTCAGACTAAGGACCTTTGCCCAGGAAACACGCACTCTACAGTATTTGCGCAAGGAATGGTGGCTGCCGAACCATAGAACAAGTGATACACAAACTGTTCCAAAGCTTCCAGCCATGCTCCCGAGGACCCTGGGCCAGTGTTTACCAACACCTCCTTGGAGCAGTCTGTCTGCAGCTCCTATGCAAGTGTAAGGCTGGCAGCTAGTATGCCATCCATGAGTATATAACTATATCATCACTGCTTTGACCCAATACCTTCAAACCCAGCTATTTAAGTGGACCAGGGCCTCAGAACCAGCGTTTCAATCCTCATAGAAAGATGGCAAGTCGCAGTACAAGCAAAGTACAAAAGAAACAGTCTGGGAAGGGGATCCAGGAGTTCTACAAACCACCCGACACAAATCGCAACCCGAATCTGAGTCCTAATCCCGAACAGCCAGAGTCGCCGATCCACGAATCAGCGCAGAGCTCCCAACCAGCTCAAATGGAACTAACTGACGGGACCTTAATCAAAATCAAGCAGATCCTTCAAGCTGAAATCAAACATGCAGTGGATGACCTAAGGTCGGACATCCAATCTCTAAACCAGAAGCTGCAAGGCCTGGAGGAAAGCACTGATCAAATCGCAGTGACCCAAGCGCTTGACAAGCAGGATATCCTACAAAATGCATCTAAGATTCAGATGTTGGAGGATAAAGTAGAGGACCTGGAGAACAGATCCCGCAGACATAACATTAGGCTGAGGGGCGTCCCCAATAAAATAACGGACGTTCTACAATATTCTAGAGATGCTATAAGCATGATCCTTCCTTCGGTCGAGGAGTCAAACTGGGCAATAGAAAGAGCTCATAGAGCGCTCAGATCTTCTAGGGACCAAAACCTACCCAGAGATATCATTATTAGATTTGCCCAGCAAAAGGCTAGAGATTTGATCTTTGCGGAAACCAGACTAAGGAGGGAAATCCTAGGCCCAGACGGCACCAAGATTCAAATCTATATGGACCTATCCCCTTCTACCCTTCAGAAAAGGAGGGAGATGAGACCCACATTGCGAGTGCTCTCCCACTACAAGATAGCATACAAATGGGGGTTCCCATTCGCACTTTTGTTCACTTATAAAGGAAAATCCTTCAAGGTGATATCGTTTGAGGAAAGCCAAAGCCTTCTGAACAGACTGAAACTCGTGCCTATGGAATCCGAGGAAGAACATTCCTTCCTTCAGGCGGAATTGAGGCAGGCCAAGAAGGGTCAGGGAATCCCACTGCCGCAAAGATCAAAGCCCATTTCCAACCCTATGAGGGATATCAAGCACCGTGAGCAGGATCTAGCGGAGGACCCTGTATCATAACATTTTTCCAAGTCCAAACTCTGTTTCCATAATACTCTCTACGCTACAAAGGGAACCTGGGCTCCACCTTGGGAGTCGCAGAAGGAAAGGCGGACTTCCTGATCCTTTGCACACGCTTGGACATTGCTTACAAAAAGGACTATAATTCAATTGAGTATTGTATCTTTGTTTTTGCATTAGTTTAATCGGGTCACACAGGGGGTGGAGGCCAAGTTTAGCCCGGGGGCAGTTAGCTAGTGCTGGGCTTATTTTTTCACAACCAATCTCTTTAGCCAGCTGGAGGTATTGGGTGGAACTGTAATACTGTTTTACTAATGTTTTTCTATTATTCTTTGTCTCGCTTAACATTATGCATAATTACTAGAGTACTCAGGATGGCTACTTTAAGTGGCTAAGCTCTATCTTAAGTATGGGTTTAGAACCCATGATACTGTTAGAGCTAGTTTTGGTAGTGTTATTTGATAGTTTTCTCCCTGTTGGGTTAATTTGGGCGGGTAAGTCGCCTTCCTTTAACCCCAACGTAAAGTCTATGAGTAGTAGTCTGGGGAGGATTTACTGTCATCCATGGTTTACTAATCGGGTACTGTTTTGTACTGATGTTGTTTTTTTGTTATTTGCATGTTATCCCGCTGGTGCCTGGCGGACTAAGGAATACCTGAAGTCGTCCACGTCTGGAGCGAATCATGGTGGGCGTGTCCCGGGCCGGCTGGCAGGGAAAGTAGGAGCTGAGGCAGAGAGGTCCGTATGGGGTAACGTTCCAGCGACTTTAACACACCTAGATAACACACCGCCATGACTGATCACTCACACAACATAATAACACATAATGTAAAAGGCTTCAGCTCCCCGTTTAAAAGACGCAAAGCCTTTCTCTTTTATAAAAGGATCAAGCCATCTATAATTTTCTTACAGGAAACTCATTTTGCGAGAGACAAAGTTCCGAAATTTCTCCATAGGGATTACCCCAATTTCTATACTTGTTCACAGCTCTCCAAGAAAGCAGGTATGGCCATTCTCCTTCACAAAAACCTCCTCTTCAAATTAGAAAAGCAGGAAAAGGATAAGGAGGGTAATTTCCTCATACTTTCAGGTACTATTCTGGATGTTAGGGTCTCCTTGGTGAATTTATATGCCCCCACTGTTAACCCGCACAACACTCTTATCAAATTACTGAACCTTCTAAAACAAGAAGACAGAGGGAAAATTATTATGGGCGGGGACCTGAACTTGGCGCTTCAGCCTTTCCTAGACAGGTCAGGGACACCTTCATATACTAGAGATGCTAAAAAACTTAACATCATTTAATTCCCTACTTAAGGAACTGGAATTAGTAGACGCCTGGAGGGGGTTTCATCCCTCTGAAAGGCAGTATACATTCTTTTCCCCCACTCACAATACCTACTCCAGGATTGACGCTTTGATGATGCACTCATCACTGTTCAATAACGCGTCAGATGCCCAAATTTTACCCTGCCCATGGTCGGACCACTCGTTAATTTCTTGTAAATTAAGTCTAAACCAAAATAATTCCCACATCCATGCTTGGCGTTTAAACGACAAGCTGATTACGAGTCCAGAGGTACAGGCCCAAATGGAAGAGGAAATTAACACCTTTTTTGCTCTCAACGATATTCCAGAGACGGAAATAGGATGGTCATGGGTTGCCCACAAGGCCTACATTAGGGGGATAATTATAAAAGTATCGGCAGCCCATAGGAAAAAATTACTCAGCAAGGAAAACAAACTTTTTAAGAAATTACAGTATCTTGAAAAGTTAAACCAGAATAAATTCACGAGGGAAACGCAGATTGTATTAGATCGAACAAGAGCAGAATTAGATGCCACATTGGCAGAAAGGACTGAAAAGGCTATCAGAAGAACGAGCCATACATTTTATTGCCAAATTAATAAGCCCTCGCCCATGTTAGCCAGGAAATTAAACGTGAGACATTCACCAAGTTAGGGATGCTAGAGGGGTAATCACTATGAAACAAGATGAGATCAAAGAAACATTTAGAAATTATTATCAAGATATTTACTCGTCCAAATTGACGGCTAACAGTTACAAAATACACGAATTTCTGAACGCCTATGACCTCCCTTCAGCCACTGAGGAGGATTTAAGTTTATTGAATGCAAAGATCTCAGTAGACGAGATTAGTAAAACAATTAAGACCCTGAGGAAGGGTAAAGCCCTTGGTCCTGACGGCTTTACAAATAATTATTATGCCACTTTCGATAAGCAACTTGCCCCAAAGTTGGAAAAGCTTTTTAAAGATATAATGGAGGGGAAGGCCATGCCTCCCGAGCTTAACCAAGCGAGCTTAATCTTCCTCCCTAAACCGGGCAGAGATCCTCTACTGGTTAAAAACTTCAGACCCATCTCTCTTTTGAATGGAGATGTAAAAATTCTTGGGAAAATATTGGCCACCAGATTAGCGAACTTCCTACCTAGGTTGATCCATAAGGACCAAGTGGGCTTTATTCCTTACAGACAGGCGGGGGATAATATAATAAGACTCCTCAACATATTCCATTTAGCTAAGCTAGATGATACCCCTTTATGTACTATAGGACTAGACCTGGAGAAAGCATTTGACTCCATTGAATGGCCATACCTGCATGCCACGCTGACAAATTTTGGGTTGGTGGGTAACTTTGTGAATGTGATTAAGTCTTTCTACAATAATCCAACTGCCAGCATTAGCATCCCAGGGGATGACCATTCCCTTATTAATATTAGAAGAGGCACCAGACAGGGCTGCCGCTTATCCCCCCTTCTGTTCGCGCTGGCCATTGAACCTTTGGCTCAGGCTATTAGGAATAGAGCAATAATAACTGGATTAAATGTAGGCTTGCACCAGTTTAAGTGTTGCCTCTTTGCAGATGACATCCTGTGTACACTTACAAACCCACTTCAGTCAATACCAGCCCTGATGTCCCTGATGGAGTCCTTCGGGGTCATTTCGGGACTCAAAATTAACATGGACAAGACGGAAGCGATCTTGGCACAGACTCCTCAGACTTTAAGGGACACTCTTAAAACTCGACACCCCTTTGCTTGGCCAGAAAAACATATAAATTATTTAGGCATCAAGATCACTTCAGAGATCACCGACCTATATCAGTCAAACTATATCCCGTTATACAAGACCCTGAAACAGGACTTGTTGAAATGGAATAAATATAATCTCTCATGGTCGGGGAGGATTAATGCAATAAAAATGAATATTCTCCCCAGAATTCTGTACTTTTTCAGGACTCTGCCGATTCGTATAAACAAAAGATACCTGAATAGTTTTCAAAATGCGATATTCAGATTTATTTGGCACTACAAACGCCCAAGAATAACGAAATCCATTATGATAAGGAATAGATCCTCCGGAGGATTGGGTTGTCCCGACCTCCTCAAATATTTCAGGGCAGCCCAGATTTCTTTCCTACCCCAGGCACACTCGACAGAACATCAGCCACTTTGGGTTTTTGTAGAAAACTACCAAACTATGCCATTCAAATGGGATACTCTAATATAGGATCCATCTTCCCGGTTACCCCCTGATCTGGCCCGAAACAACCCGATGATAGCATTAACGCTGAATGAATGGGAAAAAGCCAATACTAATAGACAGTTAAGTCCCAATATCTCCTATGCAACCACAACACTCCCTTCCCCAAGCACTCTGGATGAGATGGGTTCGCTATCCAAAGACTGGTGGACCTCAAGAAAGCTTGATAGGTTTGAAGGCTGGGTTAGAGATGGCACAGTGCTAACTAATGAGAAATTTATAGATACACACAATCTTCCGTCCAGTGAATACTTCAACTACAATAAAATCCGACATAATGTATCCACTAAACTTCGTAAATGGGGCCCGCCCAGATCAACTTGGTTCACACTAATCTGTAATAAAGCCCCACTTACTAGGGGAATATTGGGGGAATTGTACGCAATATTCAACTCAAGTGACATGGCTAGCAAACCTAAACACATTAAGCATTGGGAACTGGATATGGGAGAGGAATGGGACATGAGCAAATGGTCTAAGGTACACTTAGAATTGACAAAGGGGTCCAGGTATTTTAGTCATTTGGAAACATCGACGAAAGTACTATTTAGATCCTACTACACACCAGATAGGTTACACAAAATGGACCCTAAAGTCTCTCCCGAGTGCTTTAGAGGCTGCATCACAGGGGGATCCTTCCGCCATATTTGGTGGGATTGCCCAATGGCCCAATCAATGTGGACAAAGGTGGCCGATCTGGTCTCTAAGACATTGAACACGAAAATACTACCCAATATGGGACTATGTCTACTGGGGCTACCGGTACAAAATTTACGTGTACACCAGAAAAAAATGGCTTCAATTTGTTATGCTGGCGGCAAAGAGCAGTCTGGCCGGGAACTGGCGGAAGAAATCACTTGATATCCACTCGGTTATTCACAAAATTAACTTTATTATGACTTATGAACATATGACGGCTACACTAAACGATACAGTGGATATTTATAAAGAAATATGGGGTGACTGGAGCGGGACGGAACACTCATTCCAGATACATTGACAGTAGTGCTCTGATCATGGGGGGGAGGCTGTTAGGTGCTGGAGCGGTCCGGGACAGTGCTCTCCAGGGTACCTCCTTAGAGGACGCTGCAGGCGTGGAAGGTCGATAAGGTAATAAGTAAAATCTATATAATGAAGTTGTGAAAGGCACATGTTAATTTATGACAAGTTTTATTTTAGTTATGTTGATATAAATCGAATGACCAGAGCAGGTTATCTAACGGATGTTAGACATATTTAGTGCACTGATTTGCGGATAAACTATCTAACCAGTTCTAGGTTGTTTTCATAGACTGTTTCAATAATAGAAAAAGGAAAATGGAAGTGGTTGACACACGGTGACATGTATATTTTGTTAAAGGCAAATAGGAAAGTGTAATAAGATTACCATTGAGCGTGGGGGACCTGCATGTCACTCCTTGTTTACAAAAGTGCTTGTCCTATGTTTGTGTCAATAAAAAAATTTATGGAAAAAAAAAAAAAATATTGTGACAAAGTGAGCTGAGGAATCTATGTGAGCCCAAGACGGAGTAGAACTGTATGTTCAGTCTAGAGCAAAAAGTGTTACTTTAATTGCAGCTCTATCAGTAATTGCACCTCAAATCAGACAGGAAGGTATTTAAGATGCCTACAGCAAGAATGAGGGTGTGATTTTTCTAGGTTGTGAACCTGAAGCTGCTAAGAGCCTGTTAAATGCATAGACTGCTGAGAGAGAAGTATTCTACAGAAATAGATGCACCCTTGTTGAAGCCTTGGCTCAAGTGCTGGAAGGAGTCCCACCAATCAGGCACATTGAGGCAGTTCAAGCCTACGGCTGTGTTGGATCATTGTCCAAGTTAAGAGTGCACAGATTTGCTGGAGGAAGTGGTCCTAGAAGGTGCCATGGTAAATGGCTGGCTAAGCCCATGCCGAGCAGGAGTGGACGAGGAGGTTTTAGAAGAACTGCTGATGACTACATCCAGGTTAAGATCAGAGGTATTGCTGGTAGCCGATCGTAATCTAACAACAGCTCCAATGCTCACCGGCACTGAAGGAGCTTCAACAAATAGAGATGGTCGGGAAACCACGAACAGTTTAGAACTCAAAGGAGGACACAAGCCCTGAGATCATTTAAAGACCAGGCTGATCTTCCACAGAAGTACATGATTAGTATTGCCAGCCTAGGAACAACCACTACAGTCAAGTCAGTGGCAGAGTAGTCAGTAGCAACAGCCCGATGGCCATAGAGCTATTACAGAAGCAAGCAAATATTTTGTCTCCAGAACACCATAAAGGCTATTCACCTTATTGGCTAGCCCACTGGAGCCTAATTCTTATTTTCAGCTCTGATTTAATTATTGTGATATTATTATATTGAGGTGTGTTTAATACATAGTCTACATAGACTCCAGTGGGCTGTCTGTGGCATAGATAACTAGCCAGACAACAACTGAAATGCTTTGTTTCAGTAAACAAAGGTGAAGAGATGCCAAGTAATTTGTAAGTGATCATTTCTCTTGCGCTTAACCACTACATTGTATGTGCTTGAAAATGTCAGTCACCCCCAGGCCCCCATGCACTTTATGGAAGCCCTGACTAGCTTCCTACAACCCCCTACTTAGATGCACTTCCTAGATTCCCAAACTGCCAACTTCCCCAGTAGAGAAATATCGCAATAAACTGGAAAAACTAGTTTATTCTATTCAATAAAAAAAAAAAACTTTTTAACTAATGTCAGTATGATGATTACTGTAAAATAATAGTCTTCTTCCATAAATCCAGTTATATTATTGATTTAATTAACGTATTTATCACAATATATGCAATAACTATTTGATGACATTTTACAATATATTAGAAAATCATTCAACCCTAATATGTTTCCAGTCTCCCTTTATCTTCTTTTTCTTAATGTGTTGATAACATTATAAAGTACTGTTTAATGGATTAAAATATTATATCTTACTGTTAATTTATCACTTCATATAATTTATTAAAATATTTAATGTTTTTATAAAATAAATTATGCATATCATAAAAGAAGAAAATTATTGTTTAAATATTTAAAAAAATAATAATATGACTACAATATTTTAAAATGTAGTAATAATAAAATTGTAATTCAATCTAAATTACAAATTATTAATTGTATTAATTAAAAACTGTGCTTGTAATTTATATTTAAATAAATAATATATATATATATATATATATATATATATATATATATATATATATATATATATATATATATATATATAAAGGTTTTAATGTATCTGTTAAATAATAGTTTTTTATATTATTATTTGTATTACTATTATTATTCTTATTATTATTAACATAAGACACTAAGCATAAATTGAAGTGATTTATAATATTTATTCAGAGGAAGCAAATAATATAAAATATTGCAATTGTATATCTACATAGCATTTCATGTGTTAATTTAAATGTAATCTTTCTTTCATGTTGATATTATTTTCTTTGCAGTATGTAATGTTTTCCTATCAATACACAACAGCAGATCAGATCCCTTATGAGAAATAAACAGTTTCAACAGTTAGGGACTCATTAGAACAGCTAGACAGTAAATGTTGGATCACCAGAGACTAACTATGAAATGGATCAAGTGTCAGGAGATGTAAACTCTTAATTGGATTCTGTACAATACATTGCATTTGTATTAATTCTGAAAAGAAAATATATTCAATTTATATGTTACATTTATAGGGGATTATTCTTATGTCTATAAGTCATATTCTATGTATTTTAATAAATTCTGCTTCCATATTTATGAGAATGGAAAGATAAATATATTTATACAAGTGTGGACAATAATGTAGATACAAATAAACATATACACATACTGTAAAAGCAGATATATAGATACATAGATAGAATCAAGTACGTAATAAAAAATACATTTTAAACAATTATTTTAAAATAAAATATTAGTTTATTATTTATATGAGATTGTTTTCCAAGAATAATTAATTCATTTTTTATAACATTTGTCAGGATTCAAATTTGCTTGTGAAAATTTAGTCAAGTCCTGGAATCAATCATTTTTCTTACAGTACACAAATAATTTAATATAATGGTATTTCAGAGTGTAATATTGATATTTACAGTACAAAAAGAGGAAATAATATATGCTTAAATAGTTATGATCAGAAAACTTTGAAAACATTAGAATGTCTATTAGCGGAAAATGCAGAAACAGAGCTAACAGGACCCTTTTCCCAACTTAAAAACAACAGTAAATTTACTCCACCACTGCATATAAGTCCGAATATAGAACTATTTGTTAAGAATATGGAAAAGGACCTTGAACAATTAGCTCTAACCAAGAGTCAATCTTCAAATTTAACCAAACAAAAAACACAGGCCCTACAAGAATTAAAAATCAATAATTATTATAAAAAATGCAGACGGGGGGGCAATGTTGTTGTTTTGGATAAAACAGATTATATTGAAGAATCTCTCAGATTGCTTAATGACAAAAATTGTTACATTAAATTAAATCTGAACCCTACAGTGAGATTTTTAAAAGAACTATCAGAGATACTCCACAAAGGCCTAGAAAATAAAACCATTAATAAACAAGAATTTGAATTCATGCTCAGTAAAAACCCTAAAGTGGCAACCTTTTACACCATACCAAAAATTCATTAGAATCCCAAGAAGCCCCCAGGAAGACCAATAGTATTGGGTATTGGCAATTTAACTGAAAACTCTAGTAAATATCTAGATCAAATTCTAAGAGAATTTGTATTCAGCCTTTCTTCTTATGTTAAAGACTCTAAGGAAGTATTAACCAAACTAGATGGCATACAATCTACGAGAAATACCATACTGGTGTCACGTGGAAGCTCTATACACTAGCATCCATCATGTTAAAGGAATAGCTGCTGTCAAGTATTTCCTTAACAAACAAGGCAATCAATATGCCATACATAATGAATTTCTCTTAGCCTTACTAGAATTTATCTTAACCCACCTTCACCTTTACTCCTTTACAAATATGTCAAACCGACAAAGCATTTCCTTTCAGAAAAACAAACATATAAGATAAAACATTTCATCACATGTAAAACAGAAGGTGTTATATATTTAATAACATGTTTGTGTGGAGCCAGATACGTAGGTAAAACCTGTAGAGAACTCAGGAGACGTATTCTGAAGCACATTTATAGTGTCCAAAAATAATTCTGGTTGGATAGACTATATATATCTACCATATACATCATTAAATAAATGCCTTAATAATATACATATACCCATACCCAATATAAAAAAAAACCATTATGTTTGTTATATTCCCTTATAGACTTTCTATATTTAACATCAGTCAGATTTCCAAACGAAGAGTTTACTAATTAAATTTTTAATTTTAAGGTAAAAGGATTATGTATTTAATCCTATTAGGTTTTTAACTCCGTTTCTGTTGCCATGACTACGCCAGCCTTTAAAAAGGTACTATGGGAAGGCTGGCGTAATCCTTGATGAAATTCAAGAAACGTACGTCGGGTTCACGTAGGAACGCCGTCTCGGGTCAATGACGTCATTCATGTGCGTCTAGACCGCGGCGTGCTAGGCAGAGAGCAGGTTTTTTTCTTTTCAGGCCCATAGTATAAAGTCCCTTCCCTGTTTTGAACACTGAAGCTATTTAGCTAGTATAACTATAGAAGGAAGGCAAAGATATACATAGAAGGATCCTGGTGATAAACGCTGCAATTATTGGGATAATATTGAGGCAGTTTTTGGACAATATTTAATCAGCAAAAGCTGTAGTTCCAGGAAAGCAGTGAATTTGAAAAGCAATATAGTATTGAGACATTTATTATTCATTTCAGTATTGAGGCATTCACCACTCAGTATTTGTCACTGTGTCTCCTCAGAAATACCAGCACATAGTTGGACAATAGAATCTCCTGTACCTATACAGCCTGCCATACACTATATATATTTATTTATATTTTCCACCTTCATACAGGTGTATAGCACATAGCTGTACACTAGATCAATTATAGCACTTGGCACTTTATATACCTAGCACTTTTGTTGCACGAGAGTCACTTTTTTTGTGACAACACTAGCACCTTATATTGTATTTGGTTTGTCCATTTAGTACAGAACTTACTATTTAGAGATACCATTCCTGCCAATTGAATAGCTCTGCAATCTCTCTGCTACCTATGTGCATATATTTTAATAAGGATTTTAATTACCATTAAAAGCTAAGTTTTATGATTTAGTTTATTCTCTTCTTTCTAAGATTAGATGATTAGGTGTGCCCTACAATAGGATCTTTTTTCTCCCTTTATATAGTAACAATTTATTTAATCCTAAGGAGCACCCTAACTTATAAACTTACATTTGGTTCTTATGCAATATACCTGAGCCACCACACTCCATTATTTTTTTGTACATGGTGTAGTGGACCCATAAATGGGACACTAATAAAATAATAGCTTATTAAAATATTTCATTATGACTTTATAATAAACTTGATAATGCAGTGGAGCTCTGAAAGTAAAGGACTGAAGGTCCTGATTCAGTCCCAGGTCGGCCTAATGACTTCTCATGGTTTAAAGAGTATGAAAACATAGAGGGGTTAGTGTGTAATAAGTAGAAACCATGGCCTTGATTCAATTGCATGGCCGCAGTTAGCATTATACAGGCCGTATTTCTGCAGGCTTGAGATTTGCTACAATTACAGAGCGATTCAATTGAACAAGGCCGCAAGTTGAGGGCCGAAGTCGCAAGCACGTAAACCCTTACCCCGCCTGCATGTTTTAGGGGGCTGGAATAAAAGCGGTCCACAGAGACAATCCAATCCCATAATCACGGAGTGCGACCCAGGCCTCTCAGGCAATAGAAAGCGGGCTAGCCAAAGATGATTGACAGAGAGAGATTACAAAGTTGCGCACCACCCGCCCATGCGTTGACTGTGTTGTAGATATTGATGAAGTAGATCGCAGGTCCCAGAGCTGGAGGTTGGTTATAGAGAGAGAGAGAGTAGGCGAATTTGGAAAGCACAATCTTATGGTTTTATTCTTTTACATTATTCTAACTACTATTTTACACTTAAACTTTGATTACACATATTTACAGATTACACATAATACAAATACACATACAGTATATTAAATAACACACATAGATACACATAGAGCTAGGTCACTCCATACACACACACCCATCCTATACCCCACAGCCCATCCCCCATCAGTTAATAAATACACATACAGCACACTTTTTTTCCCTCATATATATACAGTATAAAGAGTGATAATTATTTTGATTTATCCTTATATTATTTTTGGGATGATTCTGGAGGGAGGAGAGAGGAGGGGAGGGGAGTGGAGAGTTGGGGAGGAGGAAAAGAGGAGAGGGGAGAGAGAGGAAAGAGAGGTGGCCCTGTGGTGTGGTGGAGGAGAGGAGGAGGAGTGATGGAGGAGAGGAGAAGGTGAGTGGTGGAGTGGATGAGGTGAAGGAGGAGAGTGGAGAGGAGAAGGAGGGAGGAGAGTGAAGAGTTGAAGAAGGAGAGTGGAGAGGTAGATGAGGAGAGTGGAGAGGTTGAGCAGGTGGAAGAGGTGAGTGGAGGAGAGGGTGTGGGCGGTGACAGGGAGCTCATAGAGATAGGCACCCAAAGTTCAATGTCAGAGGGGGAGGGGCCTGTTCCTGGGGGAGTAGTTCACAGGAGGGGCAAGCCTCAGTGGCAGACAAAGGAGCAAAGGATCCCCATCCAAAGTCGGAAGGGCAAGAGGCTGGGAGCAGGCACAGGGGCCCAAACTAAATGCACAGGGAGAATGTGGTCCTCCTCCCTGCCATCCGTGAGCACCCCGCTATCCTTGCAGGGGGGAAGGAGGTGAGGCTGGGCCTAGTGCCCAGGCATGGAAGAAGGTAGCAGCCGCAGTGATAGCAGTGGGCACAGCAGAAAGGGGTGTGAGGTCTGTGAAGCACTGGTTTGATGATGCCCAGGGCAGGGTAAGGAGGATGATGGCCAAGGAGGCCAGTCAAGCTGCAGCACCAAGGGGTGGCCCCAAAGTGACAGTCAGTTACAACGAGTGAGAGAGGGTCACCAAGGATTGATTAAGCCAGTTGCCGACCACTGGAACTTCAGGCCTGGTGGACCAGCAGAATCCAGCCTCCATGTCACGTGAATAGCACATACACCAACATGGCACCACATGTACATCACAAACACTACACCAGTACATGATGACCAACGAGGACACTGACATGTCAGCTCTATGGAATTAACAAGGGATAGATGGGTCAGTCATGAGTCATTAAATCCATAAAGCTGACAAATCACTGTTATTCGTGGGCACAACAGTAACCAACCATTAGAGAGTCCATGTATGGTTGCGCCCTCTGCAGCGTATGCATTTACAGACCGCTACTGGAATCCGGATAGCGGTAGGAGCCAAGAACAATCACGATCAAGGACCAATGAATAGAGCACATCTAGTAAATGATAGCTACTCATAGTTGCAATTAAGATAATCATCCCGGTTCAAGCCAAGATGTCAGATAGTTGTGACTCAACACAAAACAATGTATTATCACATATAATAGTTGTGAGCATGCGGGTTGTTGCTAACGCTGAGCGGAGGGAGGTCCGCAGTTGCTTGCAACGAGCGCCTTCGGCGCTCCTTGCTAGCAACTATGGACTTCAGGCCCGCAAATGCGGCCCCTCGCGAAGCGAAGGGCCCCATTTGCGGAGGTAGAAGCTCCCACCTCAACCGCAAAATTTATGGACTTACCATCCACAAATACGAGCCGCAGGACTTATAAATAAAAACATTATGACCTCGCAATAATACAACCTTAGCGCCCGAAACCCGCGCACATAAAAAAATTAAAAACACAATAAATACACACAACAAACACATAAAAAGCTTACTCACAACAAGGGGGTGGGCATCCAGGACCTCTGAAAGTTAAGTTACAACTCAATTTAAGTCGAAAATTCAGGAGTTTAGACACCCGAAAATCCCCTAAGCGAGAGAATAAATGGCCACCGAAAAAAACGAAAACGAGGCTACAGGACCCTAAACACGCAAACTGCTACGAAACACAAACAGATTTTCTGAAAAAGCTGTACGAGTTACAACCACAAGGGCGCAAACCCGCGCACATGAAAACATTAAAAACACAATAAATACACACAACAAACACATACAGTAAAAAGCATACCCACAACAAGGGGGGGCACCCAGGACCTCTGAAAGTGAAGTTACACCTCAATTTAAGTAGAAATTAAAGAGTTTAGACACCTGAAAATCCCCTAAGCGAGAGAAAAAAAAGCAGCTGAAAAAAATGAAAACGAGGCTACAGGACCCTAAACACGCAAAACACATACGGATTTCCCCAAAATGCTGTACGAAGTCCAACAACAAGGACGCTAAATCAGCCACAGCCGCATAACACATACATTAGGTGCCATTTTACAACACTAACTTACACAATGCCGAAGTACACAGCTACCCTAACAGATTTTACTTGCGCACGAACACCATTTACACTACACACTACACAGATTGCTGACTTACACAGCAGCTACACAACTGTGAAAACACACATTCTATGGTGAAGCACCATGAACACAGATTGTCAGCTCTTCAACACAATGTTTCCTGCATATATTACTTCAAAATAAGTAAAGTATATTAATTTATTCATTATTTCATTAGCATACAAAAAAACACTGCCAATGCTGCTCATAGCACACAAACAACCAACAGCCTCGCAATGAGTGCTGAAGGTGATCAGCGTGGGGCTCGCAATGAGCGCCCAAGGATCTTGGAACACCAACTAAATTAATGTCTCAACCATACATCATTACCTGCCTTACAATCTTATTGCCGTCATTTTTTGACGGGCAAGTCGCTAATACATCATACTTGTTTTCAATAATTTTTATTAACGCACATTGTGAAATATCAACATACAATTGGAAATACAATTTTACTCTCCAAGGAGAATTTTGAAAGGCAAAAAAAAAAAAAAGTAATGTTAAGTAAATATTTCAAGTGAGTGATACCATTTCACATTTTCCAGGAGGTCTGGGTCCATTGGTGAGTGAGAGGCGGGTGCATCAGCTCCGTCGGAGCAGGACCTTGGTGCAGGGGGAGGAGGAAAAAACAGGAGCTGAGGGCCCTGGTTCAGAGGATATCATCTGGGCAATGGGGTCACTGAGCCTATCACCAGGGCCCTCCTACTGGAGGGATGAGCGTGGCTTTCCCCACCTCCTCCTCCCACTCAGCAATACATCTGACTGGCCACCACCACCACCAGGCACACCACCACCACCTGAATTATGGAGCCAGTCTCCAGCCGGGCCCCAGATCCTCCCCACTGGGTCACCTCCTAACCCAGCAACACTTCCCCACGGACCTCCATCCCCACCATCACCAAGCCAGATGCTGGCCATCATGTGTCAGCAACTGGAGTGTCTGCAGGGGATCCAGGCCAGCATATCAACCATTCACGCGGAGGTCTTGCACAGCCTGGCCAGGTGCAATAGGGAGGAGAGGAGGCACCACCTAATAACAGTCGTACCTTGCCGAAATGATCAGGATGGGGGTGGACCAGGGCGCAGTCCAGCAAGTAACTGCAGACGCCAGGCCCGCCTCCTCAACCCCTGAGGCATCCCCCACACACCTGCAGCCCAGTCTCTCCTCTCCCCCTCCCCCCATGCCTCTGCCAAGACCACAGCCACCAGAACTGCCACTGCATGTGCCACTGCCTCCTGGGGGGATGCCTCCTGCTCCCCACCACCCCCACTACTAGGGAGACAGCAGCCAGCCACAGGGAATTGGGGCCTGATACAAGGCGGAAGACAATGTAGGGGCTGCACATATGTTTGTGCCTTCTCAACAGCACTCCTCAGTGACAATCTATTGGTCCAAATGTTAACAATCTAACCTGGCTACAGAGTATAGGATCATGGCTTTTGAGATGGTGATATTTTGTACACAGATGGCTACCTCCCATCACATGGTCCATGGTCCTCTTCTCTGTGGACATGTATGGATTGTGTATAGCCTTTCACCAAGTGATGATCACTGAGGAATGCTGTTGAGAAGAAATGCTGCATTCCCTTTCTTTTTTAAGGCCTTATTTTACAGGTTTTTTTTTTTTTTTTTAGGCACAATTTAGGTCCATGAAGGCATCTTCTGCATTGTCAAAGAAATTAAGTAATTGTAAGATATTCCCAGTGCCTCTCAGGTAGACATTCCTTCAATGATTTGCAATTTTAGTGATTGTAACATTTACAGGCTTGAAAGATCAAAGGCTTTTTTTTACAACCGCAGGGATTTTCAGCCTGTAACCTTTAAATTGTTTGCAGCTAGCTAAAAGACGCCAATTGAATAGCAAAATATTTAACAGGCTCCATTGCAGGCTCCAGTATGTTGAATTTACTCAAATAAATGGAGGCTTAAGATTCCTAATTATAATATTGAAGGGTTGAATGAATACCTTAGCCTAGCAGCTTTATGTTTACGTCTCTTACAGTATAATAATAAGAAATACTCCTTTTGAAATAAAGTATTAAAACTGTGTACTTTTCTAGTCCCAAGTAGTTTACAAGGTTATGCCTGAGAAAAGGTAACAAAAGATAAAAGAAAATGGATGACTGAAGTAAATAATTATTTGGTATAAAAAGTAAAAATGCAAAGACATGGTGGCATACTTTGGCATTTGTTTCTAACAGTATTAGATATCTGCATGGAATATATTTAGATAAGATTTGTATCCACTGCTTTTGAAAGACTGCCACTGTTAATTGCCACTAACAATAAAGCTAAAAAGAGAAAACAGTTCTTGCCAGACTTCTAATGATCCTTTAAGAAATGTAATCATGGAGGAATACACCAGAGCAATGACGAATTGGTATAGATTATGTGTCTCATAGGATCCCAGACACTTATAAATAAGGACATTACAGGCTATGTATCCATAGAATGCTGAATACACATGTTGGAGGTACCGTATGGTATTCATCCCATGCTTTATTTCTTTTATTTCTGTGCATGCGTGTATCTATATCAAGATAGAAGATATGTAGATAGATAGATAGATAGATAGATAGATAGATAGATAGAGATATGGGGTTATACCCTATAACAGGTAGACAATATATTCAATCTTTATAAAGTACTTTTCACCCAGTATAACACATGGGACTGATAAAGGGAGAGAGAGAGAGAGACTGGTAAGGAAGCTGAAAGGGGATGTGGCTTTTAAAGAGAAATATTAAAATAGAGTGTAAAATATAGATGAGAAGAGAGATGGGAAAAACAATGTTGGATATTGATGTTAATGATTTCCTGTAATACAAAATCTACTATACCCTTTTCTCAGAATACGGCTAAAAATGGAATTTGGAAACACCACACGACCAAGAGCTTTTATACTTCTAGGATTCTACGAGTGGCTAGATCTTCAGTACACCTTATTCATGATGTTTTTAATAATTTATTTGGTGACTCTGACAGGCAACATAACTATAGTCACTGTGATATTCATCGATCCCCATCTTCATACACCAATGTACTTTTTCCTTTGCAACCTGTCGTTTCTTGATATCACCATTACATCAATTGTCCTTCCAAAGCTCTTACACATCTGCCTAACTGGTAACCAATCCATTACCTACATGGGTTGTGTCACCCAGATGTTTTTCTTTGTCATATGTTTAGTGGCAGAGTATTTCCTTTTAGCTGTGATGGCTTATGACCGATACGTAGCCATCTGCCATCCTCTACGTTACCCATATCTCATGAATATGAAGATGTGTGCCCAAATGGCTCTGATGTCATGGCTCTTTGGTCTTCTAGAATCATTCATGCTATTTGGATTGATTTCACAATATTCGTTTTGCAAATCCAATGTTATTAACCACTTGTTTTGTGATCTCAAACCCCTCATCAAGTTATCATGCACCGGAACTGAGATTACCGAACTAGCTGTCCAAATTACTGGCACGCTATTTGGTTTCATTCCTTTATTCTTTATCCTGTTAACCTATGTCTTCATTATTTCCACTATTTTGAGGATTCGCTACAACGAGGGGAAGAAAAAAGCATTTTCCACTTGCTCGTCCCACCTTACCATAGTCACCTTGTTTTTTGGAATCATTCTGTCCATGTCGATGAGACCCAAGTCTGCATATTCCATAGAACAAGACAAGGTGTTTTCTGTACTGTACACATCTTGTATCCCCATGCTTAACCCCTTTATTTACAATCTTAGAAATAAAGAAGTCAAGGAGGCTCTACAGAGACAGAGTGAGAAGATTCAGAGACAGATAGGTCTTGCATCAAAACTTTAGGCTCAAAACTTTCCTCAAAATAAAATTCTATTTTAAATACATTTCCAAATAGCTAAACTCTTATATATTAAAATGCATTGTAAATCAATATATGTACAGTATATATCTTCAGAACTGTTAATATATTTATTTAAATTTATTCAAGAACCCCCACTGAATCATAGAAATACTTCCAAGTTTTCAGTAAAATAATATTTAAATGTCTGAATGTTTACATATGAACATTTCTCCTAAACACAGAATGGATGAGGGCATCAGCTGTTCTTCACAGTTGTCTTTCCGAGTTGTAAGTATAATGAAAAAGTTTTGGCTACATTGACTGAAGTTCCTAGTTTCTAGCTAAACTGTGTAGTAAGATGTGACACAAAGGAGCAACATTGAAGGATAAACTAATAGATAAGCCCTTTATATACAGGATCAAAACAGTGGAGAACCCAACAATAGTCCACAAGGATTCTCACGAATTTCTATACTGCACAAACAAAATAAATCATTATCTTAAAGTGAAGATGACACCTCAAAACTATACAAATTCATTTGCAAGCTTAAGATAATTGGTATGAAATCATTTCTCAATTCCAAGTTTGGCAGAAAGAGAGCAAAGTTTACCTCAAAGTCGGATATGGTCATATCCATGTTTCTCTATGGATAGTTTGAATCAGAACTGTTTTAATGCCAGTTGGTGTAGAAGACTAGCAGAAAGAAAATAAAGTTAAGGAGTTTTGGGGTGTCAGACTCCATTTAAGATACCAGAAAAATATAAAATATTAAAACATCTTGTCAATTAAATATGATACCAAATGTGTATAGGTCACCACATGACAATTACAGAACATACTGACATAGGGACATATTTTGCATGTGAAATAAAAGTTTACACAGTTTGGTTTATATGGTCAAATTACACGCAAATATAGTTCCACAGTTACATAGTAATTGCGGTTGAAAAAAGACTTTCAGTCCATCAAGTTCAACCTTTTAAGATCTCCTCTGATCTGCAATATGTGGATTATTTGTTAATTAATTGATCCAGAGGAAGCAAAAAAAAAAAAAAAAGTGAAACTTAGCCAATTGTCTCAAAGGAAAAAAATATGAATTCCTTCCTGACCCCAGATACTGGCAATCGGATTCCTCCCTGGATCAATACTCTCTAATTATGCAGGATAACTTTGAATGCCCTTTTTAATTAGGAATAAATCCAGTCCCCTTTTTAAGTTATCTATCAAATCTGCTGTAACCACCTCCTTTGGAAGAGAATTCCACAGATTAACCACCTTTACTGGGAAGAACGCTTTTCTTTCTTTAAGGTGGAATCTTTTTACTTCTAACCTCAAGGGATGTCCTCATGTCACAAAAAGCTCACTTGGCAAATCTTTATACTGACCCTATATTTATATAAGGTAATCATATCTCCTCTTATACATCTTTTTTCTAGAGAAAATAAGTTTAATTTGGTTAGTCTTTCTTTATAACTTAGCCCCTCCATTCCCTTTATTAGTTTTGTTGCCCTTCTCTGTACCTTTTCAAGCTCTAAAATTTCCTTTTTTTAAGAGGTGCCCAAAATTGAACTTCATATTCCAAATGAGGGCGTACTAGAGATTTGTATAGTGGAAGAATTATATTTGCTTCCCTTGCTTCTATACCCTTCTTTATACATTCTAATATTTAAATTGCCTTTGCAGCTGCTGCCTGACATTGAGCACTGTTGTTGTACACAAGCACTCCCAAAACCCTTACAATATCTGATACCCCTATATTTACTCCAATAAGAATATACATTGCATGGCTATTTTTTCTTCTCAGATGCATAACTTTAAATTTATTCATATTAAATCTCATTTGTCATTTAGATGCCCATTCCACTAATTTCTGTAAATCCCTTTGGAGGGAAGTACATCATAATTTGATTTAATTACCTTGCACAACTTCGTGTCATCAGCAAAAGTGGAGACATTACTTTCCAGTCCCACCTCTAAGTCATTAATAAATATGTTAAAGGAGAGGACTGAATACTGAATCCTGAGGAACCCCACTTACCACATTAGTCCAATCGGAGTATGTTCCATGTATCACAACCCTTTGCTTCCTGTCTTTAAGCTAGCACAATAGTATCCCATGTGGGACTGTATCAAAAGCCTTTGCAAAATCCAAAAAGACTACATCCACTGAGATGCCCTGATCCAAGTTCCTACTAACCTCTTCATAGAAACTAATTAGATTTGTTTGACATGACCTATCCCTCATAAATCCATATAAATATATTATAAAAATATAAAACAGAACAGTTAAAATATATAGGGATGTTAAAGGAATATATTGTAAATAAATTATAATTATGTTTTATTTTCTCCACTGTTTAAAGGGGAGGGAGTCTATTTGTTTTTACTTTATCTTTTTTTTTTTGGAAAGACCTAGAGATATTTAAATATAAGATCCCAAAACCATCTTCTCTACCACCATTTGAATTTTGCAAAATAAAACACTTTTGTTATACTTGTTAAGCTTTTTGAGTCTTTATTCTAAATGAATTGTAGCTCTGATGACTCTTTGATCTAAAATCATGTCTCGAAATATTATATTATACTTTGCTGTTCCTGGGTGCTATCAAAAGTGTATTATTCCCTAAAATATAAAAAATAAATCCCATAATTCTAACACACCCTACTACTTTATGCATTTTTCAACATACTGTCACGTTATATTCCTAGTAGCCTAGTCCATCAACAAATGAAAGGCCTTGAGCTATATGAGGACTATAAGAGGAACTAAGTGGAGGAATATTATGAGGAACTAATTAGAAGAATATTATCCTTATACAGTGTAATAAATCCCTATAAAAAGTAGTCCCTAAAACAATGACAATTAATTTTGTGAAGAAAGAAAAATGGAGATAAATTAATTTGTATATTTTTTTTTCTAATTTAAATAGTCTTTATTCTTTCAAGTCTGTGAATGATTAAATATAGCACAACTAGTCCTAGTCCTGTAACCCACAAAACATCTGTGTGGACAAAAGAATAAGAAACAGGATTGCAGGGAGTTCTCAGGTGAGAGATGGTTAATTTTCTTTACCTCAGAAGAACTTTGACCAAGGGGATAATTAGTTTGTACATCAACATAAGCAATTTGTCTTTGATAGAACATCTTCAATTGCTGGATTACCTGAGAATGTCCCATCAAGGGCAAAATGTGTAGGGTTATCTCTCTTGTTTCATATGAATTGTAGGATCTGAGGGTCATTAAATCGGTTTCTTACTATATTAATGTCATTATTATAAATGGGAGAAGATATGAAAACTAAAGGAGAGTCTTATGCATAAAAATATGAAAAAAATAAAATAATTAATTAGTATTGAAGTTTAGGCCATCATGAAATATAAAACAAGTTATCCTTTGAGAAATGTATAAATCTTATATCTGCACAGTGTTGTATACACACATATATACTGTATAAAAGGACACAAATGGATGAACTGATAACAGGATGGGGCATATTCAAGGTTCGAATTGAGGAACCAGATTGAGAATTTGGGACTTTCCTTCAAAAGAGAAACATTTAGGAAGCAGTGATTCCACTTAAAAGACTATATTTCCCTCCATAAACTTAGATAATTGCAAGTACACAATAAAACACCACTGATTCCAGTAAATATGCTGCTTGGATGTATTATTTGATCATTATTCCCTGCTCTCAAATTCCAAATATAAAAAAACGTAGAAATAAAAATAAAATTGTAGTTCCCTCCCTTGACCTGACAACTAATAAGGACTAAGCTTGAAATATACATACTGCAAGTACTTTAAGTACCACCAGTTGTCCTCTTAAATTAGATTCCTCTCCCACATAGGTTAGTATTTTGCCTTTTTTATGATATAAACACTGCTGTCTCTATATGGCTCTGCATGTAAATAAATGGCACATTACTAAATGTTTATCAAATTGTAAAAACTGTGGTTGAGAGGTTTTAAAAATGCTCTATAGCAACTTAGCACCAAAAAGTGTTCTCCAACACAAACCATAAAAGCTGACTTAAGACACCTACTAAATGTCCGGTGGTTACAGTGGCCCCTATAAGACTCCCATAATATATGGACCACTTAAGCAATCACCACAAACTGAGTTAAAATTCCTATTTTCTACAAAAAGCTACATATCGTGTCTACAATCACTTGTCTACAAATTATCAAACCTCTTAATCAGTTGAATCCATCAAGGTTAAGTTTATTAGTCAGAATAAAGAGACATTATGATCATAATAGAGCAATATTGTGCTACTATTACTCTATATATCTATATTCCACGTCTCCCATAAGAACTTGTGGAAGGTTGACTTGCATATACAGGAGTTTGAAAAGCAAAATTACACCAAATATTAACCCGTTACAAGAGGAGTCCCTAAGAACCCAATGGTAATCTAAAGAATAACTATGGCTGTCCCTCTGGACCCTTATTGCACCTAAATATAACC
Source organism: Discoglossus pictus (assembly GCA_027410445.1). NCBI lineage: Eukaryota > Metazoa > Chordata > Amphibia > Anura > Alytidae > Discoglossus > Discoglossus pictus. The sequence continues at coordinate 45,961,651 of CM050170.1, read as the reverse complement.
CATTTCTATAAGGGTCCCTGTGTAGTCACATGGTATCTAATATTATCCCTAAATCTCCATATAAAACCCCATGCTATACTAAACTATGACCATGGCACAACAAATGAACCCCTAAACCACAGGATACTTATGGACCGGTGTCACCTAATATTATACCATATACCATAGGTTCTCATGGCATACAAAGATATGACCATGGGGGTCTTTATGGTCCTCCATTGCAGCTAGAGTAAACCCCCATACAATGGGTCTCAAGGACCCCCATGACATCTTTCTTACCATAACAGGGGTCCATATTCAAGCCCCTGGACCCTAACCCTATGAGGGTCCATAAGGACCTCCATAGTACCTATCTCTTAATACATTTTAAAAAACTACAGAAAATAAACTAAAAAGTATACTTGTAAGGGGGAAATATAGATTACCTATCCATTTGATGCCCTCCAGTAAGGAACCTCATGGTAAATATGTCTCTGATTTCCAAGGAGGTACCTAAGGACCCCCATGGTGATAGCTTAGTTTACCATGGAGGTCCAAAAGGACCCCATGGTGTAGGAGTTAATTTGTATGCCATGTTGATTCATGAGGACCCCCATGGTCATAATTTAGTATACCAAGAGGGTGTGGTCGGACCCCCCTGGTATAGAGGTTAATATAAGGGATCGGTAAAGATGAGGAGAATATAAAAGGAAATATATTGTGTTAAATAGAGGATGAAGCCTCTAGTATGTGAAATGAGTGGAGATTACTATACTGTAGTGGAGCTTCCCACAAAGCCACCTGGATACTATGCGTGGATGTCTTTGAACACAACCTGATTTGACACAGATAGGCTCTTTTATACAAGATGCATAGTTGTATAAGGTACTTGCAATTCTAATGTGGAATAAAATGTATCTAATTTATCTATACTGTTTATGTTTTGCCTGAGGCCAACTGGGAAGCAACATCTTTAAAAAATTATATTGGTTACTTAATTTTATAGCAAATGCTATAACTTAGTTTGTTATAGAGAAAGGTTTTTTAGTTACTACATCACTGGTCCTTTTTTTCTGCCTCCTCATACTTTTTAAGATATTCTCTAGATCACGACTAAATAAGAAACGTTTACAGAGCAGTGTCCAATTCATGTTAGGAAGCAGTACAAGCATTTCAACATAGTGGCTTCCTTTTGTATTGTATATTTTAGATGTGTTTGAATGAGAAAGAGTTAGGTTGAGAAAGTGTTTTATACAATTGGTTGGACTGTGTATGTACCTGCCACCCGTGTATTTCCATATATAAAGTATAATTCCAGAACATTACTTCAATCTTGTTCTGAATGTAATTTACCTGTTTATTATTATGCATATGAGTTTGAGAATCTCTTGTTTGCTACCTATCTTGTGTCACAACCCACTCTTTATTGAGCTTGAAAAAGCCAAGAACAATCCAGTTCTTTCGATCCCCTCACACAGGATAGCTTAATCAGAGGCTAGGCCAAGTTTCAGATTCATCTACCCAAGTTGCAGAGTTACAGGACATGTTACCGGATACCAGGACACAAGTTAAGTTACCAACCACAGTAGGCCCTTACCTGGGCAAACATACATTTCACACCTTAAGCCCCCTTTAAACTACCCCACATGGTCAGGACGGACTCCATGGACTTGGGGCCATTCTGTCTCATCTTTCACCTTGCCAAAGCTTCTAAGGTCCTGGTTATCAGTTACCTCCAGCAGTATCTGAGCACAGCAGGGAATAGTTAGGTAATGTAAATGCTGGAGACAGAGTGTCAGAGCGATGGGCCTGTGTCTTTACCCTACATGGGAAACTAGGAGCCTGGGGTGTGCTTTCTTAAAATTACCAGGGTTGGGGATTCCTGATGTGGGAACCTAGAGTATAGTAGTATGGTGGGTTAACAGGCTTTGGGTACCTCTTGTGCAAGGTCCTATGTAACAGTTATTCCCTGAAACAGGTTCTCACCCTAAAATACATGTACAAAAATAAAAAAAATGAACCTGAGTCTGGTAGACTCAAATGACTTGTTGGAATGTGCTCTTTGAGGCCTAGGGTTTATATATATGTATATATATATATATATATATATATATATATATATATATATATATATTTATATTTATATATATATAGATATATAAATATATAGTGCCTTGCAAAAGTATTCACCCCCTTGACTTTTTAAGTTCAATGTTTTGTTAATCTGAATTTCATGTGATGGATCTGAACACAATAGTCTAAGTTGGTGAAGTGAAACGAGAAAATTATATACATAAAACTATTTTTTAGAAATAGAAAACAGAAAATTGGCATGTGCGTATGTATTCACCCCCCTTGTTATGAAGCCCATAAAAAGCTCCGGTGCAACCAATTACCTTTGGAAATCACATAATTAGTGAAATGATGTCCACCTGTGTGCAATCTGTGTCACATGATCTGTCATTACATATACACACCTTTTTTAAAAGGCCCCAGAGGCTGCAACACCTAAGCAAGAGGCACCACTAACCAAACACTGCCATGAAGACCAAGGAACTCTCCAAACAAGTAAGGGACAATGTTGTTGAGAAGTACAAGTCAGGGTTAGGTTATAAAAAAGTATTCAAATCTTTGATGATCCCCAGGAGCACCACCAAATCTATCATAACCAAATGGAAAGAACATGGCACAACAGCAAACCTGCCAAGAGACGGCCACCCACCAAAACTCGCAGACCCTGAAGGAGCTGCAGAGTTCCACAGCAGAGACTGGAGTATCTGTACATAGGATTACAATAAGTCGTACGCTCCATAGAGTTGGGCTTTATGGCAGAGTGGCCAGAAGAAAGCCATTATTTTCAACAAAACAAAATGGCACGTTTTGAGTTTGTGAAAAGGCACATGGGAGACTCCCAAAATGTATGGAGGACGGTGCTCTGGTCTGATGAGACTAAAATTTTACTTTTTGGCCATAAAAGAAAATGCTTTGTCTGGTGCAAACCCAACACATCACATCACCCAAAGAAATGGGACACTGGTCAGAGTTGAGGGAAAGATGGATGGTGCTAAATACAGGGATATTCTTGAGCAAAACCTGTACCACTCTGTGCGTGATTTGAGGCTAGGATGGAGGTTCACCTCCCAGCAGGACAATGACCCCAAACACACGGCTAAAGCAACACTTGAGTGGCTTTAGGGGAAACATGCAAATGTGTTGGAATGGCCTAATCAAAGCCCAGACCTCAATCCAATAGAAAATCTGTGGTCAGACATAAAGATTGCTGTTCACAAGCACAAACCATCCAACTTAATGGAGCTGGAGCAGTTTTGCAAGGAGGAATGGGCAAAAATCCCAGTGGTAAGATGTGGTAAGATCCAAAGCGACTTGGAGCTGTGATTGTCGCAAAAGGTGGCTCTACAAAGTATTGACTTTAGGGGGTGAATAGTTATCTGTTACTTTGTCCTATTTGATGTTTGGTTCACAATAAAAAAAAAAAATAACATCTTCAAAGTTGTGAGCATGTTCTGTAAATTAAATTATGCAAATCCTCAAACAATCCATGTTTATTCAATTCTCTTAGAGTTGATGCTTTGTTTGGTTATAGCCAAAGTTTGAACACTTAGATAATTTAAGGAAATTGATCCAGAATTGAAAAAAATAAGAGAACACAACACAGATCCAAGTTTTATAGAACTTGAAAACAAACTCCAAAAAGATATAGAAAACTTTAAGAAATTACTGGTAGACAGGAAACAAAAGAAATGTCAAAGGGATTTGAATGATTTCCAGCATGGGAATATTTTTAGGAGATTTAGGAAACAACATGCCCCCAAAACAGGCCCTGATAATATACTTACTTCCGAATCCGAGTGGTCCGACTTGGAGTCAAATTATATATCAGGTCCAATTAATCCCCCAATGGAGAAGAGATCAACTAAAACTTTTTTAGAATCCAGAACCCCTGACTAGGAGGGGTAAGAAAAAATCAGGACACATACAAACCACAAAAAAGGATAAGCAAAACTTAGACTCCTTACAAATATTCAATTTATCTAAAAACATCTTATCCAATGATGATTTATCAGATCTTAAAAAGGAGATTGTAACCTTTTTGAATGGGTAAAGAATACACATTTGTTTGCTAGGAAATTGGCTTTTAAAAAGTTTTTTTTTTCAAAAAAAGGGAATAGAACCCCACAAGAACCTTTACATTCTAGGACTCTGGGAGATCTTGAAAGTTTACTAGCAGAGAATGAAGAATTCCAATCAGTAGGCCCCTATTCTGCTTACAAACCAAAAAGTAAATATACACCACCACTAAATATAAGTCCCAACATTGAACTTTTTGTCAACAATGTGGTTTGAGATATGGAAAAACATTGAAATACAGGAAATATTAGTTATAACCTCACAAAAACTGAAAAAATGTCATTAAAACAACTACAACAAGATGTTAATATAGTCATTAGAAATTCAGGCAAAGGAGGTAATATAGTCATACTTGATAAGGTAGACTATATTTTGGAATGTGAAAGACTCCTTAAAGATAAAAAAGTTATAAAAAACTTGAAAAAGATCCAACAGAGGATTTCATTGAAGAACTTCAAGACATCTTAAAAAGTGGCCTAGAAACTAAGGTTATAAATAAACCAGAATTTGATTTTCTTATCAATGTAAATCCAAGAATAGCCACGTTTTATACCATTCCCAAGATACACAAAAATCCTAAGAAACCACCAGGTAGACCGATAGTGTCAGGCATTGAAAGTCTCACAGAAAACTCTAGTAAATATGTTGATTCTATGCTACATACATTTGTGATCACCTTATCATCATATGTTAAAGACACAAAAGATGTTTTACTAAAACTAAATGACATTTCAATCAGTAACAAAGCATTATTAGTGTCATTGGATGTTGAATCTCTATGTACTAACATCCAACACACTAGAGGTGTAGAAGCTGTGAGTTACTTTTTGTCAAAAAGAGGTGCTCAATACCTCAACCATAATGAGTTCATATTAAAACTATTGGAGTTTGAGTTGACTCATAACTATTTTGTTTTTCTCACTAAGTTCTACCAGCAGATATGTGGCACAGCAATGGGCACAGCTTGTGCGCCAACATATGCAAACTTATATTTTGGCTGGTGGGAAGAACAAATAGTTTTTTCGACCAATTGGATAAATACACCGAACACATTGAATTATGGGTGCGTTTCATCGCCGATATTTTGTTAGTATGGAATGGTAATTACAAAGATTTACAAGATTTCATTGGCATACTTAACACAAATGATATGGGACTATACTTAACATCAGAAATCAATGAAAGTGAGATTACTATTTTGGACAAAAAAATTGAAAAGTTAGAAAATGGCAAACTTCAAACCACAACATACAGGAAACCTACAGCTACGAATAGTCTATTATAAGCCAATAGTAGCCATCCAAAAGCCCTAATTTCAGGGATACCTGTGGGGCATTATTTAAGACTTAAAATAAATTGCTCCAATCCAAGTGACTTTGAGACAGAAGCCAAGGAGCTTCAACATCTCTTTAAAGAAAGGGGAATAAGAACAAAACCCTAAAAAGAGCATACCAAAAAGCAAAAGCAGTGGACAGAGATTCACTTTTGATGGACAAAAACAAACAGTCGGATGATGTGGTAAGATGTATAGGTACATACAATGGAAAGTGGCATGATATTAAAAAAATATTCAATGATCACTGGAAAATTTTCCTAGATGATGTTAGACCTTTTCTAGGCAACCAGGCCCAAATCACAAGCAGACGGTCCACAAATTTAAAGGATATGCTATCTAAAAGTCATTTGGAAGTTACTAAACACAAGACTTGGCTAAATAAAACTAAGGGCTGTTTCAAGTGTCTATCTTGCAAAGCTTGTAAGTATGTAAACACCACCAAAACATTTCCCTCTAAAGATGGAATCAATAATTTTAAAATTCAACAATTACTGACATGTAAATCAGTAGGGGTCATATATCTTATGCTTTGCAAATGTGGTATGAGGTATGTAGGTAAAACCTGCAGAGAATTCAGACGCAGAATATTGGAACATATATACAGCATTACTAAAGGATATGACACACCAGTAGCTAATCATGTGAGTTTAAAACATAATGGAGATCTCAATAATATATCCTTGGGGTAAAGCATAATATTAGAAGAGGTAATATTGATAAGGAACTTTTCAAAAAGGAAGCTTAATGGATTTATACACTTAAGAACAAAAAACCTTGGGGCCTCAATGATGGCTTCACTTTTACACCATTTATCTAATTTTCCTTTATTGTTCCTCTCTACTATACCACCTTTACCTGTAAATGGAGCCATATATAATAGCTATTTAAGGGATATTTAACATACTAGGGGCCTCATTCTATTATCGGCCGTAAAACGTCCGCAAAGCTGTGATTCCTTGCGCGGCTCCCGTTACCTTGCAATTCAATTATACGGCCCGCAAGGATCTCCCCTTACGGCCGGCCGTATATCTTGCAACCGGCCGTAAGCTCAGAAAACTTTAAACGCAAAAATAAATTCAAGACGGCACTGTACAGCTCTGTAAATGCTAGGGATCATATTGGGGGACATGAGGATTAATAGCAACCCCCTCTCAAGCTTGCACATCAGCCCAAATCCGAGTTTACATTAACTGTTTATTTTCCGGCCGCAGCGTGGGCGGGTCTGAGGTGCTCCAAGCCCTCTGGACTTTTTACATGGATATGTGACATAATTTAAAAAATATTTTTTTTACGGATTTGAGTATAGGGGAATGTTGTGCTATTTTTGCTAACACCTACAATCACTTTATAGTCTCCTCAGAGTGCAGGATGGCTTTATTTCGGCTTTATAATGTGCTTAATTGGTGCTAGCGGGACCTTTTTGCTGCAAGTAAGCTGCGGCTCGGTTTTAGCCTTGCAGAGAGGGTTCCCGGAGCAGTTGAATAGCAACCAGGATTTTCTTGCGGCCGAAACTCTTGCGGCCATTTTAGATCAAAGGCTTTCCTCCGGCGCGAGCGGCCGCAAGGGATAGCAAGGCGCCGGCCGCAAGCCTGCCGGAGTCCCCGGCCGTAAGGGAATAGAATAGGCGAAAAGCTTGCAGCCCCGCATCTCCTAATAGAATGAGGCCCTAGGAATATAAAAGGCCTAGCATATAATTACTTTATATCCTTAACTATAATACACATAATACACATTTCTATATCTTGCCTTTGTTTAATTCTTTCAAATATTGGATTAATTCATTTTTATGGTGATATATGTTATGTTAACAATCGAAATTCATATAGACTCTTTATAAAATGGGTGACAAATATATAACAATATCATCAACTATATAGATGTGGTTATATTTTTATTTTTCTAGTGTATTTCTCAGAAATAACAAGGTACATAAATTTGGGATACCATTATATCACATCTATATATAAACAAACAACTTTGTTTAGTTTATATAATAAAGAGTTACTATCATTATGCTAGATGCCATATTCTGGGGCTATTACCCATTTGTATTCAATATGTATCATGAGGTTGCAAGCCTCCAGTTATATAAATCTGACATGGAGCATTATATTTCTCTCTATTTCTTCCACTCTATCTCTAATTTATTTCTGATATTATTTGATTTTATCAACATTTATTTCTACATCAGTTGCTATGGCAACTAAAGCGGCTTAAATAGCCTTTCTGACACATCCCTGGTAACCCCTGATGAAATTCTTGGAAACGTGCGTCGGGTTGTATGATTTGCTATTCTGCGACGCTGACCTATGACGTCATACGTAGATGCATAGGCGACGCGCGGTTAGCTAGGAGCCTTCTCGCTCAATAATATAGACTCACCACCTATTTATACTACACAGTGTTACCGTTATCCCCTATATTTAAGATTAGCTATTTAGCCCTATATAGCCTCTATCAGGGATACGATATCATGCGCCAAGGCTCCTAAGTTTGAGAAGTGGAAGTGGCGACATTTGTAAAATTTAATGTCGAGTTTAAATTAATTATTTATCAATCTGTTTATAGACCCCAATATCTTCATATCTAGCACTAGCACATGTTTACATTATATTGGGGGAAGTTTCTCTCTCTGATATAATTATGATACTGGCACTTTAATACAATTTTACCTTCTGGTATATTGTATGATGAATGCTGGCACTCAGCACTTTATTTTGGATCACATAGGGCCACATAAGCTGTTATCTTTTGTCACTAGACACTATTATATTTAATCACATTTACCCCAAGGATATATAGGGTCTAATAACGTGTATTTATTAATATGGTCATTTTCATAAACTTCCCATACTCTCTTTACTATGTCAGAGTGTTAGGATTTTATACCAGTCATTTTAGACTTCACTAATAAATATTAAGTTTTAATCTTTGAGTTCTCTCTATATTGTAGTTTAGGCAGAGGGTGTGCACTAAAATGTAAAAGGATAACTTTGCTTTTTCTCTTTTCTTGATTTCTACATATTTTCATCCTTAGTAGCACCTCTATTCCTCCCAGAATCTTTTTACACCTAGAGCCAGCTTAAGTTGCAGTTTTGGTATTTCTGAATACAAATATATTTTAGATTTTCTCTATCACATAAGGATTTTGAGAGACAGTGGTTTTAAGTTTACAGTATTACATATATTTGCAATAAGTACATAGTAAAGGACTAAGGGCCCTATTAAATTATCCCTCGTAGTTCTCTCGGTGCTCATAAAAGGCAGTTTTCCTGCTGTTTGCAAGTACCGAATCTCTCGCAGCCTGCTTTGCGATATGACTGCGAAAAAATGGCCGAGAATAGGTTCCGAGAGAGCTACGTAGCCTTAAATCTACGCATGATTCTCGCATATCATATTCTCTCTATCGGGACCCCTGCAGCACCCCCACATTAACCCCTTGCAGCGGGGGTCCCCGATCGGCACCGATCAGGCCCCCGCTGCATTTAAAACTTTTAAATTCCCCGCCGCTGCTCCTTAATGGGGCCGCGGCACACTATTACCCAATCCCGGCCGCGGCACCTAAAATTAACCCCCCTCTATGCTGGGGGTCCCCATCGGGACCCCCGAAGTGTCCCCACATACACCCATTGCAGCGGGGGTCCAATTTTAAATTTCCCGCCTCGCAGGTCCGTAAAGGACCGGAAAGGTCCTGAAAGGACTCGCACTAAAAATATTAACCCAAGGCAACTATAATTACCCCATTAACTCATGGTGGTCAATACAGACCACCATCAGGCTCTATTTAACCCATTAACTAATGGTGGTCAATCCAGACCACCATAAGGCCTTAATTAACCCATTAACTCATGGTGGTCAATACAGACCACCATAAGGCCTTAATTAACCCATTAACTCATGGTGGTCAATCCAGACCACCATAAGGCCTTAATTAACCCATTAACTCATGGTGGTCAATACAGACCACCATAAGGCCTTAATATACCCATTAACTCACGGTGGTCAATACAGACCACCATAAGGCCTTAATTAACCCATTAACTCATGATGGTCAATCCAGACCACCATAAGGCTCTATTTAACCCCATCAGTCCCATAAGGGTATATTATTACCATTATGGGCCTGTTACAACCCAACATTAACCACATAAGTGTCATGACGGTCCTCAAGGACCATCATGACACTAACTACAAACACTACACTATAACCCCCAATAAACCATTTAATCTATTGGTGCCAATCGGGGACCCCCACTGCAAGGGGTTAATGTGTGGGGGCTGCGGGGGTTCCTATGGACCCCTGCAGCAAGGTGTTCATGTGAAGACACTTCGGGGGTCCCGACGGGGACCCCCGCATTGAGGGGGGGTTAATTTTAGGTGCCGGGGGGGATTTGGAGTACCCCCCACGGCAGGGCTTATGTGGGGGACTGCCACGGAGGTCCCTTTTAGGACCCCCGCAGCAATTGATGCGGAGTGGGAGCCTGCGATATCATATCGCAGGCTTTCACTCCTCATGTACATTTACGCAGTGTAGATACGCACGGCCCTGCTGCGTAGCTCATACGTTGCTTGCAGCAGGGCTAATTTAATAGCATTGTAAGTTAGAGAAACTTTGCAGTACATAAGGCCTAAGTAGAAGCCTCTTATTTACGAGGCTGGAATTTAATAGGGCCCTAAGTCTCCTAAAAGGTGGAAGTATTGGATTTTCTCCTGAATTTTTTCACATGCCTCTTAAGGGTCCAACAGTAATCAGCAAGCATTGCTGGACGCCACTTGCTCTGATAACGCTTTTCCATTTTGGAATGTTCATCTCTGACTCCCCCAAGATTTGCTGGGAAGGAATCCAGGTGTGAATCCAAGAAATGGATTCAAAGACATGTTACATCTCATGGTCTTGTAAGATTGCAAAAGTTCATCCACTATTTCTTTGTAGTTGTCTGCCTTAGGATTCCCTAAGAAGTTCTGGCAAACACTCTTGAAATATTTCCATATAACCTTTTCAGCCTGGTTCAACTGACTATCAAAGTTCTCATCTTTAATCAGTTTTCTTATTTGAGGTCCTACAATGATCCCCTCTTTGATCTTTGCATCACTGATCCTTGGGAATTGTTATCTAAAATATGTTCTATACGGCAATTGTTTCACATTTGGTGGGCTAAGAGTGATAGAAGGCCTCCACCGTACAAAGTACAGTAGTACAAATAAGGAATAGTACATTAGTGATTCTGTTTGAATGTCTCAAAATAAGTTGATGAAAACTTATTTCCTGCTCAAATGTCTCAGAAATACAGTATATGCACTGCAGTCTGGGAAAACTGGGTGGGACATGCAAATGAGGCCACATAATGCACCATCACTCTGTCAATCCAAACAATTTTAAACATGGCTTCTTTTAAGCATATGCTTACTGTATTTCACAGTTTTAGGCATAGCAACAGAGGGATTTTTCACAAACCAGGTCACTTAACCACATAGAGTACTGTTTCACGGTTACTGCCGATCCTCAGTATGGTGTGAGTGCCTGGTTTGTGTGGTGATTGTTGTAGAGATTAGTAAATCCAGGTCCACTTCAACCCATTGCTTTGACAAAGTTCTCCATAGGACCGAGATTTATATGGAGTATTGGTAGATACACTTTTTCTGGATCAATGAGTGCTGTATTGACAACATTTGTCTGTCCTGGAGTTAGTGATATTTGTTCAGACCATTGTTTCTGAGTGTAATGATTTTTTGGTCTCTGCTGTCCCACTCACAAAGAAAACAGCTATAGTTTGTGTTACCAAGTTGTAGTCCAAGAAAAAGAGTGACTACTTTCAAGTCACAACAGATATTCCATTTGTATTCTTCATATCTGATTTTTTCAAGCAGGAGTTTCATGCTTTCATATGTTTCTTTGATAATGGAAGCATGAGCAAGTAGCACTGATGGAAACTTATCTCCTTTGTGGAGCAGCACAACTTTCAAGCTAACTTTAAAAGAATTGATAAATAAACTAGTGATGTCGCAAACATCAAATTTTGGGTTCGCAAACAGCGAACGCAAACTTTATCAAATGTTCGCGAACGGGCGAACATTGGCGAAACGCAATAGACTTTAATGGGCAGGCGAATTTCAAAACCCACAGGGACTCTTTCTGGCCACAATAGTGATGGGAAAGTTGTTTCAAGGGGACTAACACCTGGACTGTGGCATGCCGGAGGGGGATCCATGGCAAAACTCCCACAGAAAATTACAAAGTTGATGCAGAGTCTGGTTTTAAGCCATAAAGGGCATAAATCACCTAACATTCCTAAATTGTTTGTAATAACATGCTTTAAAACATCAGGTATGATGTTGTATCGATCAGGTAGTGTAAGGGTTACACCCGCTTCACAGTAACAGACCAATATCCCCATTTAATGCACCGCAAACAACCGCAAACAGTCCCTTTGCACAACCGCAAACTCCCCATTTGCACAAGGTTGGATACCAAGCTAGCCATGTCCCGTTCCTTGTCCTCACTGATCCTCCACCCAGCCACCAAGGGTCCCGAAAGGTGACAACAAGCCCCCTGCGACGCCTGCTGTGTTTGGTCTTCCACCTCCTCAAAGCCACCTTCCTCCTCTGACTCCTCTTCTTCAGACTCCCAGAGTCTGGGGCCTTCCACTGCCCAGCATGGAAGATTATACACAGGTCAGAGTCTGGGGGCTTCCACTGCACAGCATGAAAGATTATACGAGTTGCCTCTGTGTGCGTTATTATAAGGTGTGTACTGTTAAGTAGTACTATTCCTATCGGTTTATTCCCTGTTACGTCCACTATTAGGGGACGTGTATATGGCATGGATTTTTGGAAGCGGGAGATGGAAAAAGATGCTTGGTCGGTCCTCCCACTTCAAATTTGGGGCACTGCGCGTGCAATCTAAGGTGCCACCAGATATGAGTGTCACTGTGCACTGGCAAAAGTTGGCAGAGTAGATGCAATAGGCTTCACACACACGCCTGTAGGCAGGCAACTTATATTCAATCGATTACAGTCAAAAAAGGGTTGTTTTATGTCACTGTACACTACGGTTGCACCAGATATGACGTATCACTGTGCGCTGGCAAAAGTCAGCAGAGTAGATGCAATAGGCTTCACACACACGCCTGTAGGCAGGCAACTGATATTCAATCTATTACAGTCAAAAAAGTGTTGTTTTATTTCACTGAGCACAATATAAGCTGTTAGGTGTTAGCCTGTCACACACACACGCTGGCAGGCAGGCATATGCAATTAGATTACACAGAAAAATAAAATAAAATAAATGATGTTCTAGCCCTAAAAAGGGCTTTTTGGGTTGCTGTCCTTCAGATGGAAGGCTCTGGAAGGGAGTGTATGCTGCTGATTGGCTGTAATGTGTCTGCTGACTGTGAGGTGCAGGGTCAAAGTTTCCTCAATGATAAAGAATAGGGGGCGAACCGAAAAGCGCATATGTTCGCTGTTTGCTGCGGACGCGAACATGCCAAAATCGCCGCGAATAGTCCGCGGGCGAACTGTATGGGACATCACTAAAATAAACACCAATCCTCTATTTGGTACTCATGACCAAGTGCTTCCATGACAGAATAAACATCATTGCAAAAAACAAGTTCATCTTCAAGGGAAAATAAATCCTTAAAGTCACTATGCCTATCTCTAAAACAACAAACTTTAGTTTCCTTATGGAGAATATTTTAGCCTTTCAACCTGGAGCCTAAAAGTTCTGCTTACGTTTTAGATAGGTTCAAGTCTCAGACGAGGTCATTGAGATCTCCTTCATTAAGGAAATGTGGTTGTAACGATGAACAGGAAGCCTAAAACGTTTGATCAAGCCTTATATCATCAGCAGCAGCATGCTCTGCAGGATCTTTTTCTTGTTCATCATCACTAAGTATTACTTCTTTTGGAGCCATTGACTAAGGCAATTTTTCACTATGCAGCACTGGTCTGATGTCAGATGGTGAATTTGGATATGTCACAGTGTGCTTTGATTTAGAACTGATGCCTGAAATGTATGTAAGACAAAAGTAACTGTGGAGTGATCATTTTGTTATAGCTAAATCATTGGAACAGCAAAATTCATGTGCCAAGAACCCATTGACCAACTGGTAAGAAATCTGACACAGGTACAAAAACAAAAATGAGGGACCCAACTTTTATCATGGTCAGCGACCTTGCATCTACAGTAAAGCTCATAACACTTCTTAATAAGTGGAGTAAAACCACGTTTATGATTTTTAAATATCACCTCATCGCAAAAGTAGCAAAATGATTTTGGATGATTAATACACTTTCTTGGCATTGTTCAACTTCATATTATGAACATAACATGAACATAGAACTACACAAATAACAGATACAGCATTAGATGTTTCAAGATTGAACTCTTTCCACCAACTGTCCAGGAGCGCTGACTCATATGGTAAACAAGCAAACACGTGACTCATCATCCCTCAAGAGCATCACATGACAGAATATGACTCAACTGTTTATTACTCTGGGCCCTTTTTACATTGACTAATCAGTAGAATTTACAACAATTAAAAATAATACTAGGATTTTACTGATGAAAAATTAACATATCTTAATGCTGTAAGAACATGTTATATATCACAATGTATTATATATCAGTGGGATAAATTACATATAGCACAACCCTTTTTTGCTCTGAGAGAAAATCTTTGTTGACCAATGTAATAGATTAATGTTTCTGATTACCCTATTTTACCCTACTTGTTTCCATACTTCTCCTGGATCCAACATGAGTTTAGTTAAGTTGCCCAACTAGGGCTTTGGAAAATAGACCAAAATCTTTTTACTATTTTTAGTTTTCAGTTTAATATAATAAGCCATTTCCAAACCATGATATCATTATTCCCCGAATGGAACTCTATAAAGCTCTTTTGAGACCTGGAATTTATATTTATGTCTCATAACATAATGCAACATTTATAAAGATTTCATCATTAAACTTACAAAACAATTTTTCTACATTACACCTCAATTACATCTCCTGAGCTTCCCAGACCCTCAGAGACATTGTCCCGGATCTACTGACAGATAATAAAGTCCTCAGCCCGTTGTAAGTTGTGTCCAATGTAAGCTGCAGGAACAGAAGCAGGTAGGGGAGAAGTCATATTTATATTCCTGTATATGTGTCACTATCATCATGTCACCTTACTGCTGGACTTATCCAGGAGGGTCCTCATGTCACTCTAATCTGGTATTTATACATATCTTGTGTATTGTGAGGAGACATAGTGATGTATCATTGGACTCACTTTATATAAAACAGAGATCTGTACTGGGGGGCTGGATGGTGGGATTTGGAATGACAGATTCTGTTATATTGTAACATACAAGTCTATGATCATGTTCGAAATATATTTTATTTCAGGTTTTCTCATGCTATTTGCAAAAACATTTTTGAAGCATTATTTGTTCATATGCATTTTATTTTAATAATTAGAAAACAAACAAACATTAATGATTTATAGTTATTTACTATAGACATTTTCTTATTATCTACTTGTCAATCTCTTTCTTATTCTTCTATTATGTATTTGCTTTCTGTTTATTTCTTGTGATATTTTACTTACATATTATCTTTCTCACATGTGCTGTTTTTTTTAATCTTTATTTGTTCTCTGTTAATTTCCCTTGTACCTTAGTCTTTATTTCTCTCTTACTTTTTTTATGTCTTTCGCTCTCTGTTTTTTTCTCTCTGATATTATTATTATTATGTATTTCATTTTGAGATTTTGGATCAGATCATCCCTTTGTCTAAAACTGTGTCCTATATACAGGTTAGCAAAAAAAATGTCTGCTGTACCATAACACATGAATATGAGAGCACCATCACAGGGCATCATGGGAGATGTTCACGTACACATGAGCTGGTGATAAGAAGGTCTTAATATAAAAACAAATAGGTTTGTGTGTTTGTATGGAGTATGAGCACAAAGATATATTTTTTATAGATAATGCTAATTGTAGCAGACTCTGTGACTATGTGTCCCAAAGTAGACCTTCATAGCAATGCTTGTTGGTCTGTCACATGAAAGGATATGTTCTGCCATTATTTTTATGTTCAGGGTTGGGAAAGATTTGTTGGATGATTTGTGAATGGGTTCATCTTTCAGTAGATAGAAGCATTCAGTCACACTACAAAAGTTACACAACTATTTTCACTGCTATGTGTCATATATCACAGTAGGTCATTCTCTGTTTTGGCCTGATGACCAGCTGACCGACTACCGGACAATGCTTCTTGCATTGTATTTTCCAACTTATTCAATGAGGTCTTCATTTTAAGATCAACTAGTAGTTCCCATAATTTTCTCATTTAATATGGACTTTTAGTCTACTGAAGGCGTCTCCAACAATCTCTACACCTATACTTTTTGGGATTTAAATACCAGCACTCTGTCCACTGTCTTTTTATCTTTGCTTAATTTATTTATTTTTTTTGTCTTTGCTTTCAACTGCACTTTTACCAATGTGTATTAACAAATGTGCTGCCATATCTTATTATAAATATATTTAAAGCATAATTTGATCCATGTGTTTAATGTACCCCTAGCACCATGGAGGTGTGATGTGCTCTTCAAGTAAAATAAAATAATAATAGTAATAAAAACAGTAGAACCATTCTCACCCAGATCAATATTTCCAGTATTGATCATGGATCTTACAAACCAAAGTATAGTTTCCTATTTCACATTGAGGGGGATCTCTGATGTTCCTGAGCTTCAGGTTCCAATCTTCCTTCTGGTTCTTCTCATTTATCTCCTCACTCTTGGTGGTAACATGACCATTCTTCTGCTCATCTGCCTGGACCATCACCTGCACACCCCCATGTATTTCTTTCTGGGGAACTTGGCAACCATAGACGTGTCCTCTTCTACCATCACTCTACATAATATATTTACTAGTTTTTTATTAGGAGATAACACAATTTCTCGTCTTGGTTGCTTCACACAATTTTATTTGTTTTCATCATTAACAGTTTCTGAGCTGTATATACTGACAGCTATGAGTTATGACCGGTATGTTGCCATCTATAACCCCTTGACTTATCACATGGTCATGAACTGGAGAGTTTGTGTTCTGTTGGCCAGTTTCTGTTGGCTATTGGGTTTTCTGGAAACTACATCTTATTTTATTTTATTATCAAATTCCACTTGCTACTTATCCAGGGAGATAAACCACTTCTTCTGTGACATTGGACCAATTGTAAGAATTACTTGCAGTGACACGCATTTCTTAGATCTTTCATTTTTAATTAATTCAGCACTCAACGCTATTTGTCCACCTCTCCTCACCTTCACCTCATATGTATTTATTATATTCACTATCCTTAAAATCAAATCCAGCACCGGTAGGAGTAAAGCCTTCTACACGTGTTCCTCACACGTCACAGTCGTGGTTCTTCTCTATGTGACTCTTATCTGCCAATACGTAAATCCAGACATGAAGGACAGCTCACAGTCTAATAAATTCTTATCTCTCTTCAACACGGCTGCCGTCCCCATGTTAAACCCAATCATTTATAGCTTAAAAAATGAAGATGTGAAATCATCACTGAAACGAAGGTTGTGTAATGTGATGATTTAATTAGTATTTGCTGCACGATTATTTGTGTCTGTGCATCGTGATGTTAACATGACTATTGTTCTACCTGGGTCTCCATAATTCTGATCTCTTACTGTGTCGGCTCAGTACTCTAAATATGTTTTTTTTTTTGCCTAGTTGAGTCTGTCTTCATTACTTGATATATGTATCCATAGTCTATCTGACAATCACTTGTCTCCAGGCACTCTCTTAGCCCAGACAGGAGCTGCTCTATCCAAAGCTTATCTTCTGTATTTCTGAGTTATGATGTTTCTTTGTCATTCTCATCTCCTATAACCTATAAAAGAGTTTAAAAAGCAAGTAATAAGTAAGAAAAGTACAAAACACAGAGTATATTTTATCCCATCTTTAGCAGGTATTGACATAAAAATGGTACAATCAGGAAGATTAAGTGATGTAGTATAACATAAGAACACAATGGCATTGGGTGTTCAGGTATCAGTGTGTAAGAGATGAAGAACACAACATTATAAGGAGTTGGGTGTTAAGGTATACAAGAGGGGAAGAGATGAACTTACAAGAAAACATAGAGAATCAGGTATCAAGATATCAGATAGCTTGGCTTTTATAAACTGTTATCAAAGTATCAGACAACTGGAGAGATAAGCAACTTAGGCAAGAATACAAATGGTATTGGCTACCAAGGTACCTGACTCATGGAAAGATGTAGAGCTTACACAATAATATATATGGAATTGGTTATGAAGATATCTAATAGATGAATGATATAACTATTTTCCTTCATAAAGTCTAACAGCCATTTCACCACTCTGGAGGTTTCCTCATAGACTGTGTATACTGCAAGTTTATACATAGCCTCTGAGGAAACTGCCAGAGTGGTGAAACGGCCGTTAGGATTTATGAAGGACAATTAATTCTCAGCATGCTCAGTTGTTATAGACATGGACTGACAAACCTGTGAGGTTCTCAAAAGGGCATTAGGGAAGGGAATAGTATTACCATTCCCAAATGTTACAGCCTGCAAGAGGTTTACTTATGTACTGAAAACTGGCAGCAGAGCATTTCTAAAAATGATGTGAAATGTGTAGATATATAATCTGTTTTCATTGGAACTATTTTAGCAATGGATGGATTTTTACTAACATACAAACATCCAATTAATTATTTTGCCTCCTATCTATAGTGGAAAATTTAGTAAGCTATGGGGAATTTACAAGAGAGCCTTCCATGCAGGAGTTTCCATGGAGATCACAGGACTTATCTTCAATGCCAAGGCAAATTTTTATTTTTAATGAGTGCAGTGGTCATATTATAATTAAAGTTATTTTTTTTAGGTTTCAATTTGTCCATTTCAATGAGTATCTAATAAATAAGTAGATGTAGAACTCACACAATAATACATAAGGTATTGGGTTTCAAGGTATCAGATAGATGGAGAAATGGAGAACTGTGTTGTTGTTGCTCAGTCGTTCAGTCAAGTCCGACTTTCCGTGGACCATAGCACACCTGGTACATCTCTCAATCACTGCTTCTCTAAACTCCATCAATTTCATGTTCATTACTTCAGTTATAGTCATCTATCCATCTCCCCTTCTGTCGTCCCCTTCTTCTTGTGCCTTCAATGTTTCCCAGCATCAGAGTCTTTTCTATGGAAGATATAGAATTACACAACAATATATAGGAAATTGGGTACATTGGCTCTTACAGAAAAAGGCTGGGCACATTGGCTTTTACAGACTTAGTCTGGGCACATTGGCTTTTGCAGACTCAGGCTTGGCATATTACCTTTTAAGACACAGGCTGGGCACATTAGCTCTTACAGACATAGGCTGGGCACATTAGCTCGAACAGACACAGGCTGGAAACATTGCTTCTTACAGACATAGGCTGGGCACATTAGCTCTTACAGACCAAGGCTGGGCATATTAACTCTTACAGACACAGGTTGGACACATTGGGCTCTTACAGACACATGCTGGGCAAATTAGCTCTTACAGATACAGGTTGGACACACTGGGTCTTAAAGATACAAACTGGGCACATTTGCTCTTAAAGACCAAGGCTGGGCATATTAACTCCTACAGACACAGGTTGGACACATTTGGCTCTTACAGACACACGCTGGGCAAATTAGCTTGTACAGACACAGGGTGGACACACTAGGTCTTACAGACACGGGCTGGGCACATTTGCTTTTACAGACACAGGCTGGGCCCATTTTACTCTTACAGACACAGGATGGGCCCATTTTACTCTTATAGACACAGGCTGGGAACATTAGCTCTTACTAACACAGGCTGTGAACATTAGCTCTTGCTAAAACAGGCTGGGCACATTTGGCTCATACAGACATAGGGTGGGCACATAACTCTTACAAATAAAGGCTGGGCAAATTAGTTCTTACTGACACATGCTCGGCACATTGCCTTTTACAGACAAAGGCTGGGAACATTGGCTTCTAATGACACAGACTTGACATATTGGCTCTTACAGACACGGGCTGAGCAAATTAGCTTGTACAGACACAGGCTGGAGACACTGGGTCTTACAGAAACAGGCTCTGCACATTTGCTCTTATAGATACAGACTTGACACGTTGCTTCTTACATACACAGGCTGGGCCCATTTTACTCTTACAAATACAGGCTGGACAAATTAGTTCATACTGACACATGCTAAGCAGGTTGGCTCTTACAGACACAGGCTGGGCACATTAGCTCTTACAGGAAAAGGCTGGGCACATCCAGCTCTTATTATTATTGTCTTTATTTATATTGCGCCAACATATTCCATAGCGCTGTACAGGGGTTGAGTTCATGTCAAAAAACAAACTTAACACCTTATAAAGAATGAAGGGCCCTGTTTTTGATCTTAGAATCAAATGTACATAGAGCTCATTTTCAAGGCATTGACACAAGATTGAAAACACGCAAACTTACGATCTAAGGGTTTAGGTGTGATACAATAGGGTGACAAATGCAAGATGGCAACGTGAATGCAATTGGTTCAGTCAAATGGAGGGGTCTGTCTGTTGTACTGTAGATTGTGGGTGTGAGTGTTATTTAGCTGTGGAGTGTGCAGTTGTACATGTTAAGGCTGAAGGTGATAAGATCTTTTAAACAGGTGTGTTTTTAGTAATTTTTTTAAACTTTTGAGGCAGGATGATAATCTAATGGTGCGGGGTAAGGAGTCCCAAATAGATGGGGAAGCACAAGAAAAGTCTTGAAGACGGGAGTGAGAGGAGGTGATGAGAGAGGAGGAAAGAAGAAGGTCGTTAGCAGAACGAAGGGGGCGGTTGGGAGAGTATTTTGAAACAAGAGCAGAGATATAAGGGGGTGCACTGTTGGTGAGAGCTTTATATGTTAGGGTCATGATTTTAAATTTGATACGGGAAGCTATGGGAGGCCAGTGGAGAGATTGACAGAGATGAGCTGCAGACACTGAGCGTTTGGTATGGAAGATGAGTCTAGCTGAGGCGTTCATTATGGATTGGAGGGGAGACAGACCAGAGATGGGGAGGCCAGCAAGAAGGGAATTGCAGTAGTCGATTCGAGATATGATGAGAGAGTGTATTAGAAATGTAGCTGTGTCTTCTGTAAGATAATGACAAATTTTGGAAATGTTTTTTAGATGAAACTGACAAGATTGATTGAATGTGAGGAATAAAAGAGAGGGTGGGATCCAGTAGGGAGTGATGATAGTGTTGTTAACAGTTAGAGATTAGTTATGTCGCGAACATAAAATTTTGGGTTCGCGAACCGCGGACGCAAATGTCATCAAATATTCGCGAACGGGCGAACCGGGTGAACCGCCATAGACTTCAATGGGCAGGCGAATTTCAAAACCCACAGGGACTCTTTCTGGCCACAATAGTGATGGGAAAGTAGTTTCAAGGGGACTAACACCTGGACTGTGGCATGCCGGAGGGGGATCCATGGCAAAACTCCCACGGAAAATTACATAGTTGATGCAGAGTCTGGTTTTAAGCTATAAAGGGCATAAATCACCTAACATTCCTAAATTGTTTGGAATAACATGCTTTAAAACATCAGGTATGATGTTGTATCGATCAGGTAGTGTAAGGGTTACACCTGCTTCACAATAACAGACCAATCTCCCCGTTTAATGCACCGCAAACAACCGCAAACAGTCCATTTGCACAACCGCAAACTCCCCATTTGCACAAGGTTGGATACCAAGCTAGCCATGTCCCGTTCCTTGTCCTCACTGATGTCATTGAAGGTCTCTTCCTCCACCCAGCCACCAAGGGTCCCCGAAAGGGACGCCTGCTGTGTTTGGTCTTCCACCTCCTCAAAGCCACCTTCCTCCTCTGACTCCTCTTCTTCAGACTCCTCTCTCTGCGTTGCCTCTGTCTGCGTTATTATAAGGTGTGTACTGTTAAGTAGTACTATTCCTATCGGTTTAATCCCTGTTACGTCCACTATTAGGGGACGTGTATATGGCATTAATTTTTGGAACAGGGAGATGGAAAAAGATGCCTGGTCGGACCTCCTACTTCGAATTTGGGGCACTGCACGTGCAATGTAATGTGCCACCAGATAGGAGTGGTGTATTAAGTTGTACTATTTAAGTTGTACTATACTGGCAAAAGTTAGCAGAGTAGGCGCTGTAGGCCTCAAACACACGCCTGTAGGCAGGCAACTGATATTCAATCGATTACAGTAAAAAAAGGGTTCTTTTATTTCACTGTACACTAGGTTGTACCAGATATGAGTGTCACTGTGCACTGGCAAAAGTTGGCAGAGTAGGCGCTGTAGGCCTCACACACACGCCTGTAGGCAGGCAACTGATTTTCAATCGATTACAGAAAAAAAAAGGGTTCTTTTATTTCACTGTACACTAGGTTGCACCAGATATGAGTGTCACTGTGCACTGGCAAAAGTTGGCAGAGTAGGCGCTGTAGGCCTCACACACACGCCTGTAGGCAGGCAACTGATATTCAATCGATTACAGTCAAAAAAGTGTTGTTTTATGTCACTGTACACTACGGTTGCCCCAGATATGACGTATCACTGTGCACTGGCAAAGTTGGCAGAGTAGATGCAATAGGCTTCACACACACGCCTGTAGGCAGGCAATTGCTATTCAATCTATTACAGTCAAAAAAATGTTGTTTTATTTCACTGAGCACAATATAAGCTGTGAGCCTGACACAGGCAGGCAACTGAAATTAGATTAAAGGAAAAAAGGGTTGTTTTTTTTTCAATGTATGGTACACCAACTGTGACTGGTGAAACAGAGCAGAATATTAGCTGTGAGCCTGTCACAGGCAGGCAACTGAAATTAGATTACAGGAAAAACATGGTTGTTTTCAATGTATGGTACACCACCAGGTATAAGTAGTGAAAATAAGCACAATATAAGCTGTTAGGTGTTAGCCTGTCACACACACACGCTGGCAAGCAGGCATATGCAATTAGATTGCACAGAAAAAAAAATTAAAATAAAATAAATGATGTTCTAGCCCTAAAAAGGGCTTTTTGGGTTGCTGTCCTTGCAGCAGATATCAGATGAGTCCTTCAGGTCTGTAGTGGAAGCTAAATACACAGCCTGGCTATCTATTTCCCTATGAAATCTCCAGCAGCTATACTATCTGTCCTCTCACAACGAATGCAGTTTCAGAATGATTCTAAAATGGATGCTGTTCTTCAGATGGAAGGCTCTGGAAGCGAGTGTATGCCTGCTGATTTGGCTGGAAATGTGTCTGCTGCTGTGAGGTGCAGGGTCAAAGTTTCCTCAATGATAAAGAATAGGGGGCGGACCGAAAAGCGCATGTGTCCGCCGTCCGATGCGAGAGCGAAAGAGCCAAAATCGACGCGAATAGTCCGCTTGCGAACTGTCCGCGACATCTCTATTAGAGATATTTGAGGAGTGAAAGCTGTAGTAGAGGGTGGAAAGATTAGGAGCTCACTCTTAGACATGTTGAGTTTGAGTTGATGGGTGGACATCCAGGAGGTTATGCTAGAGAGGCAGTTCTAAACTTGAGCTAAAAGAGAGGGGGATAGATCGGGTGCAGAGAGATAGATTTGAGTATCATCTGCATAGAGATGATACTGAAATCCAAAGGATTTTATGAGGGTGCCAAGGGAGGAGGTGTAGATGGAGAAGAGGAGGGGGCCTAGGACAGAACCTTGGGGAACACCAACAGACAGAGGGAGAGGTGAAGAAGAGGTGCCAGAGAAGGAGACGCTAAATGTACAATCTTTTAGATAGGATGTGAACCATGAAAGAGCTGTGCCCTGGATGCCAAAACTTATATGCAGCAAATATACATTTAGGGTTGGAGGACAGTTTTGATATAAGTGATAAGAAGTAGTGTTGTTTGGCAAGATTGAGGGCAAAGAAGTAGGAGCGCAAGGTAAACTTGTAGTGGAGAAAGTCTGCTGAAGTGTGATATTTACTCCATAGTCATTCTGCAGTGCGTGAGCATCTCTGTAGATAGCGTGTTTGTGTAGTGTGCCATGGTTGTAAATGAGAGCAAGGGTGTTTTTTTCGTGATTATGGGGGCAAGAGAGTCAAGCGTGGAGATTAGAGTCTTGTTGGACTGTGAAGTGGCAATGTCAAGGCAGGCAAGGGTGGTGAGGGGGCTGAGAAGGGGTTTTATCAAATTTGAAAATTGTTGTGGGTTGAGTGCATGCAGGTTTCTGCGGGTTCTGGTGGCAGGGATTGAAGAAGGGTGGTGAGCGGAATATGAGGTGAGGTTGCAAGTTAGCAGGTGGTGGTCAGATAGGGGAAGTGGGGAGATGACAAGCTTGGAGAATGGTGAAAATAAGGTCAATGGGGTGTCCACCACGGTGAGTTGTAGAATCTGTCCATTGTGAGAGGCCAAGGGAAGAGGTAAGTGCAAGTAATTTTGCAGTTGTTTCTGGGGCAGGGGGTGTCACTGGCTATGTTGAAATCGCCAAGAATGAGTGAAGGTATATTGGAGGAGAGAAAGTGAGGGAGCCAGGCGGCAAAGTTGTCCAGAAATTGAGAGGGTGATCCAGGGGGGCGATAGATCACAGATACTTGCAGAGGGATGGGAGAGAAGATGCGGATAGTATGAACTTCAAAGGATGAAAATTGGAGGGAGGGAACAAGGGGTATGCAGTGAAAAGTTCAGCAAAAGGATAGGAGTATGCCCCCACCTCCACCTTGTTTGTTCCCAGGTCTAGGAGTGTGTCTGAAGTGTAGACCACCATAAGAGAGTGCGGCAGGAGAGGCGGAGTTGGATGGAGTGAGCCAGGTTTCTGTGATAGCCAGTAAATTGAGTGAGTTGGAAATGAAGAGGTCATGAATGAAGGTAAGTTTATTGCAAACAGACCTTGCATTCCAGAGGGCACAGGAGAAGGGCAAAGTAGATGGTTTGTGACAAGTGATGGGAATTAGATTATGGGTGTTTTGGGTTTTGCTGCCCTGTGGGCCCTGCGTGGCTGACAGCAGGTGGGAATGAGTAAGGGGCCTGGGTTAGGGGATATATCCCCACAAACCATCAGAAGAGGGAAAGAGAGTGAAAGCATTTCTGCTTGTCAGCTTTAGGGGAGGGATGAGCTAGTGACTGGAGGAAGGAGAGGAGCTCATGGGAGCAGAGAAGAGGAGAGGAAAGCAGGGAAAGCGAGATTGTGATATTATTGGAGACATGATGTGTGGAGACAGTATAAGAGAGTTTGAGAAAGAGGCCGGAGGTTACAATAAAGAAGATGGTGTGTGAAAACATTGTAACACTGTGTGAGCAAACAAGCAATAGAAGTAAATACACTTGTCTTAATAGATACTTAAAGACATAGGCTCGGCACATTAGCTCTTACAAGCACAGACTGGGCACATTGCCTCTTACAAACACAGGCTGGGCACACTACCTCTTACAGACACAGGCTGAGCACATTAGCTATTAAAAACACAGTCTGGGATCTTTGGATCATACAAGCAAAGGCTAGGCACATTGGCTCTTACAGACATAGGCTAGGCACATTAGCTATGACAGACACAGGCTGGGATACATTAGGTCTTACAAGCACAGGCTGGGCACATTCGCTTATACAGACACAGGCTGGGCACATTAGCTCTTATAGGTCCAGGCTGGGCACATTGTGCTCTTAAAGACTCAGGCTGGGCACATAGGTTGTTGCAGACACAGGCTGGACACATTGCCTTTTACAGTCAAAGGCTGGGCACATTGACTCTTACAGACACAGGCTGGGCATATTAACTCTCAGAGACACAGATTGTGCACCTTAGGTTCTTACAGAAAAAGGTTTGCACATTAGCTCGTACAGACACAGGCTGGACATATTGGGTCTTTCAGAAGCAGGCTGGGCACATGGGCTCTTACAGACAGAGGCTGGGCACATTAACTTTTTTTTTTTATTTCAAATATTTTTATTATTTTTGATTAAAACATACAAAAAAAGAAAAAATGTAACATGAAAAAACAAAACAGATACAAGCATGTATACAAGGATTGATTCTCATAAATAGGCAAACATAAATATCATAAAAGTTTGTTCATTAAGGAAATTTTCCAAAACACTTTTAAGTTCCCTTTTTTCCTTTTCCTTTTATCTTTTTATTTTCAAAAGCCAAACATAAGAAACAAATAAAGTACTAATAGAAACAAAGTAAAAATACAAAGAAAAACAAAAAGGCGCCTCTGGAGAGGCATAAAGGAATCAAGGTTCATTTCAATTATGGTAAGTATGAACTACTTCACACCAAATTTCTTTATCTTTTTTCAAAGAAGACATTCAAACCTTCTATTTTCCTCTAGTTAGTTTCAGAGCTAGAATAGTTGTCCCAAATTTTCCATTTGGTTATATTGTTTTTTATTAACTCTGCTGCATTGAAATCTTTTTCTAAGGCTCTATTCCTTTTAAGTATAGTTAATATCTCATTCTAAGATGGAATATTTTGTTGTTTCCAGCGACAGGCTATCATCCATTTTGCAATTAAAAAATTTGCAAAATTATGGCTTGTGCTGGATAATTCAATCCAGTCAGCATTATGTGTAAAATGGCCATTTGTGGTGATGGAGTAATAGTTGTACCTAATATTTGTGATATATTACGAAAGCAATTCCTCCAGAAGGTGTGAATACATGGGCATTCCCACCATATATGCAGGAAGAAGCACAATTCCTCCAGCGAAGGTTTTGATTTAGTTTTCCTAAATATTGACTAATTTTCTCAGGGGAAGGTACCATCTATGTAAAATTTTAAACTGGATTTCTCTCAAAGTTGCATTTTTAACATATTTGTCAGTTTTAGAGAAGGATTTCTTCCAAATCTCTATAGGAAAACATAGTGTAAAATCTCTTTCCCAAATGTTCATATTCATTGTTTTACCCCTTTGAGTTAGTTCTCTAATAATTTCAAGTTTTTGTAGTGTGTCGATTCCATTATTAATTAATTTACTTGAAATCGAAATCTGTAATATTCTCTCTAATTCTTTCATTGGCATAATTAAACTTGGATATGGAACTAACTTCAATTTTGTATTAATTTTATGCCAGAATGTTATAGCTTTTTTTAACTATCCAAGAATCAGTCATTTTGTATTTTTTGCAGAATCTTTGAGAAAAATCAGATATCTTTGTTTGCAGTCCCTTATACTGGACTCTTTAACTTGTGACCAAGAATATGTTGCCATTGGATCTATCCATTTAACGGTGTGAGAAAGGATTATCACATAGTGGTATAGCTTAAGGCCTGGGTATGAAACACCTCCATTGACAAACTTTCTTGTTAAAATCACCTTTTTAATTCTTGACTTTTTTCCATTCATAACATAGTTGTCTATTAAAGTTTGAAACTTCTTAATCCAGTATAAAGGAAGACAGACTGGTATATTTCTTATGTTATAATTACATCTTGGGAGATAAGCCATTTTTATGGCAGCTATTCTAAATGAAAAGTAAAGGTTTATATTCCAATCTTGTATAATATTAAAGCATTTTTCATATAGATTTTTATAGTTTAATGCAATAATCTTCTGTATGTCTTTATCATACAATATTCCCAAATGTGTGAATTTACTGTTAGACCAATTAAAGGGATATTTTGATTTCAATGCTTTTATAATCTCCGGTTTTAATTTCAGCTCTAATATTTCCGTTTTTTGGAGGTTAAGCTTATAGTATAAAATAAAGCTAAATTCATTTAATGTTTCTTGTAGATATTTCAACAAATTTCTGGGTTTTGTCAACATTAATGCTATATCATCTGTGAATAAAACTATTTTCTGTTCTATTTCATTAATTTCAATCCCTTTTATATTCTTTGAGGACCTTATTAATTTGGCTATTGGCTCCATTTGTAGAATAAATAAGACAGAGGATAAGGGACACCCCTGTCTCATCCCATTTCTTATCAGGAATCTACAAGATCTGATTTCCAGACTAGATACCATTGCCTCAGGATTTATGTATAAGGTCCCTATAGCTAGGCATCCAAATTCCCCAAACCCAAGCTTATCTAATGTAAGTTTTATATACTCCTACCCTATCCTATCAAATGCTTTCTCTGCGTCTATGGATACGAACAGGGTGGGAGTATTATTTCTACCAACATGTTCAATAAGATTAATTAATTTGCATGAGTTGTCACTTCCCTGCCTCCCCGGAATGAAACCATTCTGGTCTCTCGACATTAAATCTTTAATTATAGTTTTTAACCAGGTAGCCAACATTTTTGAATGGAGTTTTACGTCTGTATTCAAAAGGGAATTGGTCTGTATCTAATGCATTCTAGATTATCTTTTTGGGAATTGGAACCATAGCTGAGAGTAGAAATTCACCTGTAGTATTCCCAGTATCTTTTATTTAATTGTAAATGTCCCTTAAATGCTCCCATTTAACAGGCTTACATATCTTATAAAAGAGGCTGGTGAAGCCATTTGGTCCCGGTGACATAGTTTAAGCTCTTTGATGCTTCCCTCAACCTCAACAACTGTAATAGCTCTATTAAGAGGCACATTGTCTTTTCATACACAGGCTGGATACATTGGCTCTTAAAGACACAGGCTGCACACTTTGGCTCTTACTAACACAGGCTGTGCAAATTGGGCTCATACAGACACAGGCTGGGCACAATGACTCTTACAAAAACTGGCTGGTCAAATTAGTTCTTACTGACACATTCTGGGCACATTGGCTCTTACAGACACAGGGTGAGAACATTAGCTCTTACAGGCAAAGGCTGGGCACATTGGCTCTTACAGACACAGGGTGAGAACATTATCTATTACAGGCAAAGGCTGGGCACATTGGACTCTTACAGACACAGGGTGAGAACATTAGCTCTTACAAGCACAGACTAGGCACATTGCCTCTTACAAACACAGGCAGGACACATTAGCTCTTGCAGACACAGACTGGGTACATTGGATCCTACAAGCACTGGCTGGGCACATTAGCTCTTACAGAGAGTGGCTGGGACCATTGACTCATACCGGTAAATGCTGGGCACATTAACTCTTACAGACACAGGCTGGACACATTAGCTCAGACAGACACAGGCTGGGCACATTAACTCTTACAGACACAGGCTGGACACATTTGCTCAGACAGACACAGGCTGGGCACATTAACTTTTACAGAGATATGCTGGGCAAATGATATCTTACAGTGACAGACATGGAGCATTAACTAATACAGGCAAGTGCTGGTCACATTAAATTTTACAGACACAGCCTGGGTACATTAACTCTTACATACACAGGCTGGACACATTGCCTTTCACAGACACAGGTTTGGGTACATTAGCTCTTACAAACACAGGCTGGGCAGATTGGTTCTTACAGACACAGGCTGGGCATATTGGTTCTTACAGACACAGGCTGTGCAAATGATCTCTTACAGTGACAGGCTTGGCACATTAGCTAATACAGGCAAGGGCTGGCCACATTAACTTTTACAGGCACAGTCTGGGCACATTAGCTGTTACATACACTGGCTAAACACATTTCTTCTTACAGACACAGGCTGGGCACATTGGCTTTTACAGACTCAGGCTTTGTATATTTACTCTTACAGACACATGCTGGGAACATTTGCTCATACAGACACAGGCTAGACACATTGTCTTTTACAGACACAGGCTGGGAACATTAGCTCTTACAGACACAGGGTGGGCACATTAGCTCTTACAGATATAGGCTTGGCACATTGCCTTTTACAGACACAGGCTGGACACATTGGCACTTACAGACACAGGATGGGTGCATTGGGTCTTACAGCAAAGGCTGGGCAAATGATCTTTTACATACACAGGCTGGACACATTGCTTCTTACAGACACAGGATGGGAGAATTGGGTCTTACAGCAAAGGCTGGGCAAGTGATCTCTTACAGACACAGGATGGGCACATTAGGTTCTTTCAAACTTTTACTTTTATCTACAATTATAATAATCCACCTTTAGTCCCTTTTCCCTTTACACACACAGTTCATACTATCATACACTCAATACCTCTCACTTCATACACACTTCTCATTCTTATTATTATATTAAGCATTTACATTTTTATTATTTTCCTATTCTCTTAGGTCATATACACCTTGTTCACACTAAGCTTTCCCTTTTCACTTGTATTCAACCTTCTATTTAGCCCTTATACTTACTATGGGACCCTATCCACCTCCCTACAATTATTACTTTCAGACTGTGACGAAGTGCCGTTCGCCACTTTGTCTTGGAGAGGACTGTTTGCCAGCCTCCTGCCCTGCGACTATGGCCCTGGGACATATTGCCCTTTAAACACAGTATTCGGCCATACCAGAGTGTATGTCACTCATTCTGGCCCTTTACATACAGGGGGGTCATTCGGTACTTGCCCTGTGTGAACCATGATACCACAGATAGCTATGCCATGGAGCCCAATCATATAATGAAAGACTATGGGAAAGACTTTAGGTACATGGCAATTGAACTGTGTGAAGGAGGATCTGAGCGCTATTCGGTTAGTTTTGTGCGCTCAGATCCCAGCTATCTGGGGATATGTGAAATGTGAGTAAATGTGAATTGCAGTAATGCTGATGGGTTGTCAAACTAGAGAATTGACCAACAAATACTTTTGTCCGGACATCCCCAGGCCGATCCATGCCGGCTTATGGTCACGGGGGAGGTGTGTAACGGAACCCATCACTGTTTTACCCTGTTTTATGGTTATTTAATTCTTGGTTAAAATATGATCCTACTATTATACTGTATGTATGTTGGTTTATGCTCTGCAGAATATTAGCCCAGACTATTGCAGCTACTAGGCTAATAGATAATCCTATTACAGAGACTCCTCATAAGATAAGGAAGTCTATTGTATAAAGTGTTTTCATTCTCAGACATAAGAACAAAGAAGGCTGATCTAATCAATGTCTGATTGTATCAAAGTTGCCAGGTAGCCTCAGGGAGGTGTGACCCACCTATTGTCCCTCTATGTGTATTGTGTGGCCAACTATGGGGCATGTGGATTGCCATGCTGCCAGTCATTGGCCAAAAGATACTTTTACTAACTTTTGAACGCCTGGTCTGATTCATGCCATTTTTTAATATGTTGTTCCCCAATTTCTGTTGTTCATAAATGTAAGATTTATTTATGTACTATGTAAAATCATAAAGTAATAAAAATGGATAAAAATGTGTAAGTTTTAGCTGGGAGATAATTGAGGAGATACAGTAATAAACTCAATTATCTCCCAAGCAGGAGGGGAGGGAAACTGTGGGCGTTACTATTGTGTTATTGGTTGTTTATACCTTCCCCCGGGTGTGTTCTGTTTACCTGACTGTAATAAAAACCAGGCTGGGTGTGCCAGCAAGAGAGTTCTACTTGACCCTTCAAAACGTAGCTTCGTCTCGTTCTTGGAGGGGATTGCTATATCATACTGGGGATTGCTATGCTTTGCATACTCCCTGGAGCTTTAAACTACTGAACCCATGTTCCTGATGTACTCTCCTTGGAGGAGAGGTCTTCCCCACACGATCCTGGATGCTGGAGATTCATACAGGGTGGAAGAAAGACGGCGCAGCTCCAGTTAAGCTACGGCGGTTTTGGAGTCTGTGGTGGTTGTGGTGTCCGGTGCGGTGCTTGTAATCCTCGGCGCAAACTAGGACGCGTCTATCAACGGAGGTACCCGGTCGGGGTGCCAGGAGATTCGTTACACAGACTATATATTATATTCTATTTAGCTATTTACCTTTTACCATCCAACATTTATCATCTCTGCATATAACTGTTACTTTTTTAATGTTTATCTCTTTCAATTTCTAATTGCCTTTATCCACCTTAAGTCCTCTACCCTCTTATACAACCACATACTCTGAGTGGGTGGTGCTAAACACACATAGACATAACATGTAATTACTATGGATGCTGTTCCAGCGTCTGCCATTGAGAATAAAGTTTTATTCATTCAAATCAAGTCATGACATCACATGCATGTCACATGACCAACGTTCATCACGTGACACGCCAACCAGGAAGTAAACGCCATAGTGCCTAGGCCTTAAATAGGCCACTCATTCTTACACATACTAGCCCATGAGTAAGCCCCATTAAGTGGTGAAACGGACCGTCGGGAGCAGGGGGGAGATGGTACACTTCATTCTATGCTCTTTGTGAGCCACAGCAGAACAACTATACCCCTGTGTGGTATTTCAAAAAACGCAAGTATACATGTATTGCTTTATGTCCTAAAGGGGAGACTTAAGATATTCCTATCCTTTTTTTTCTCACACTTAAGCAGTAAAAGCCTAACTTTATGCAGTGGTTTGATAATGCTATAAGTGATACATATGTCTATTTAAGGATTGATGGTGATATCTGCCTCCCCTGTATACTTCAAATCAAATTATAGTATACTGCGTTCAAATTTATATTTATACTAGGTACCATTCTCTACCCCCTGCCTTTTTGTTGTTGTTTTTAAACTTTTCTTAGTTTAGTGCACTTTTTTACAAATAAACAGCGCCTATCCTCAAACTTTTCATCTATAATATATGTTGCTGCATCCCTATGATTAGCAAATACCTTTTGCATATGAGGCTTGCATACCCGCATCACTTTATTATTATTATACCATTATGATGCCTATTTTTAAGCTCTAGAGATAAAAAATTATACCACTCCATCTGTCATAATAAAGGTGGTCACAGTATTATGGTCACAGTATTATGGGACAGTGACACCCATTTTTCTTGACTTGCAGCCATTATTTCAGGATAGACGCTTTTTAATTGTGTAGTTACTTATCTTGCGTTATCCTGGAGAACACTAAGTTATCCTACTTTTTTCCCTATTAAATTATTTCCCCCTTTTTTTGAATTTAGAGTTAAGCACTAGGAAATTGCTTAGGTCAAATATTCATATCTTTCAGACAAAGGCTGGGCACATTAGCTTATACAGACATAGACTGGACACATTGCCTTTTACAGACATAGGCTGGGCACATTGGCTCTTACAGACACAGGATGGGCACATTGGCATCTTACAACCACATGCTGGACACATTGGCTCTTACAAACACAGGTTGGGCACATTAGCTCTTATAGACACAGGCTGGGCATAGTGCATTTTACAGACTCAGGCTGGGGTACATTAGCTCTTACAGACACAGGCTGGGCACATTGGCTCTTACAGATTCAGGCTGAGCATATTAAATTTTACATACACAGGATGGGTACATTTGGTTCTTACAGACATAGGCGTTGCCCATTGGCTTTTACAGACTCAGGCTTGGCATATTAATTCTTACAGACACAGGCTGGGCACATTGGCATCTTACAGACACATGCTGGCAAATTGGCTCTAACAGACACAGGATGGGCACATTGCCTTTTCATACACAGGCTGGACACATTGGCTCTTACAGACACAGGTGGGGCACATTAGCTCTTGTAGACACAGGCTGGGCATAGCGCATTTTACAGACTCAGGCTGGGGTACATTAGCTCTTACAGACACAGGCTGGACACATTGGTTTTTACAGACACAGACTGGGCAAATGATCTCTTTGTGCAATAGCTCATAAAGGCACAGGCTGTCCACATTAACTTTTACAGGCACAGCCTGGGCGCGTTTATGCTAACAGACACAGGCTGGACACATTGCCTTTTACAGACATAGGCTGGGCACATCAGCTCATACAGACACAGGCTGAACACATTGCCTTTTACAGACACAGGCTAGGCACATTGGGCTCTTAGAGACAGCATTTTACAGATATGCGCATTAGCTCATAAAGACAGAGGCTGGCCACATTAAATTTTACAGGCACAGCCTGG
Organism: Discoglossus pictus; assembly: GCA_027410445.1. NCBI lineage: Eukaryota > Metazoa > Chordata > Amphibia > Anura > Alytidae > Discoglossus > Discoglossus pictus. The sequence goes on along the minus strand of CM050170.1, from coordinate 45,928,322 downwards.
GCACATTAACTCTTACAGACACAGGCTGGACACATTGCCTTTTACAGACACAGGTTTGGGTACATTAGCTATTACAGACACAGGGTACGCACAATAGTTATTACAAACACAGGCTGGGCAAATTATCTCTTACAGTGACAGGCTTGGCACATTAGCTAATACAGGCAAGTGCTGGCCAAATTAACTTTTACAGGCACAGCCTGGGCACATTAGCTCTTACAGACACAGGCTGAACACATTGCCTTTTACAAACACAGACTGGACACATTTGGCTCATACAGACATTGGGTGTGCACATTGACTCTTACAAATAAAGCATTTTACAGATTTAGGCTGAGCATATTAATTCTTACAGACACAGGACGAGCACATTAGGTTCTAAAAGGCACAGGCTGGACACATTGGGCTCTTATAGACACATGCTGGGCACATTAGGTTCTTAAAGACACAGGCTGGACACATTGGCTCTTACAGACACAGGACGGGCACATTGCTTCTTACAGACACAGGCTGGGATAATTGGCTCTTACAGACTCAGGCTGAGCATATTAACTTTTACAGACATAGGCTGGACACATTAGCTCATACAGACACAGGCTGAACACATTGCCTTTTACAGACACAGGCTGAGAACATTGTCTCTTACAGACACAGGGTGGGCACATTAGGTCTTACAGACATGGACTGGGCACATTGCCTTTTACAGACACAGGCTTGGTACATAGGCTTTTACAGGCCAAGGCTAGACACATTGGCTCTTACAGACACAGACTGGGCACATTATCTTACAGGCAAATGTTGGGCAAATTATATCTTACAGACACAGGCTGGACACATTGGCTCTTACAGATACAGAGTGGGCACAATGCTTCTTACAGACACAGGGTGGGTACATTGGCTCTTAAAGACTCAGGCTTGGCATGTTAACTCTTACAGACACAGGCTGAGCCCATTAGCTTGTATAGACACAGGCTGGAAACATTGCCTTTTACAGAGACAGGTTTGACACTTTGTCCTCTTACAGACAAAGGCTGGGCATATTAGTTCTTTCTGATATATGCTTGGCACATTGGCTCTTACAGACACAGGCTGGGAACAATTTCTCTTACAAGCACAGGCTTGGCACATTAACTTTTACTGGCACAGGATGGGCACATTAGGTCTTACAGACACAGATTGTTCACATTGGCCCTTTCAGGCAAGGGCTGGGCAAGTTATCTCTTACAGACACAGGCTGGACACATTGCTTCTTACAGAAACAGGCAGGGCACATTGGCTCTTTCAGACTCAGGCTTGGAATATTAACTGTTACAGGCACAGGCTAGGCACCTTACCTCTTACAGACACAGTTTTCACACACTGGGCTCTTACAGATACAGGCTGGTTACATTGGCTCTTACAAACCCCCTCCTCAACCTCCATTCTTAACCTCCCTCCTCAACCCCTCCATCCTCAACCTCCCTCCTCAACCCCCCTCCACAAACCCCCCTCCTCAACCCCTCCATCCTCAACCCCCTCCTCAACCTCCCTCCTCAACCCCCCATCCTCATCCTCCCTCCTCAACCCCCCACCCTCAACCCCTCCTCAACCCCCCTCCTCAACCTCAACCCCCCTCAACCTCCCTCCTGATCCTCAACCCCCCTCCTCAACCCCCCTCCTCATCCTCCCTCCTCAACCCCCCCATTGTCAACCCCCCTCCTCAACCCCCCATCCTCATCCTCTCTCCTCAACCCCCCATCTTCAACCCCCCTCCTCAACCTCAACCCCCCTTCTCAACCCCTCCTCCTCATCCTCAACCCCCCTCCTCAACCCCTCCTCCTCATCCTCAACCCCCCTCCTCAACCCCTCCTCCTCATCCTCAACCCCCCTCCTCAACCCCCTCCTCCTCATCCTCAACCCCCCTCCTCAACCCCCTCCTCCTCATCCTCAACCTCCCTCCTCAACCCCCCCATCAACCCCCCATCCTCAACCTCAACGCCCCTCAACCTCCCTCCTCAGCCTCAACGCCCCTTACTTAACCTCAACCCCCCTCAACCTCCCCCCTCACCCCCCCATCCTCATCCTCAACCTCCCTCCTCAACCGCCCTCCTCAACCACCCTCCCTTAACCTCAAGCCCCCTCCTCAACCTCAACCCCCCTCCTCAACCCCAACCCCCCCTCCTCAACCTAACCCCCCCCTCAACCCCCCCTCAACCTAAAACCCCCTAAATACCTCCCCCTCTCCCCTCACTTACCTGCTTCTGCTCCGGCCTCCGCTCTTTCTTGACCCGGCGAGCATGTGACGTCACATGCGCACCGCGTCATTAGCATATACCGGGTGATGATTGACAGTGGGCGCTTATAAAATTGATTTACACAAGCCCATGCGTTGACTGTATTATATTTTCTGTTGAGTTAGCATGCAGGTCCTGGTAGTTTGAGTTTTTGATTGATTTATATTCTATTTCATATGGATTTACAGTTAAGACTTACACATATTTACAGATTACAAATATTTGTAATATACATAGATTAAAGAACACACATAGAGACATATACCCCCCATCCCCTAGCAGTTATTAAGAAAAACACATAGCACACACATATTTTTTCTACACAAATATATAGATTTTTTTTTTTTTTTTTATCCTTATTTTAATTTGGTGATATGACAGAGGGAGGAGATTGGAGGAAAGAGGAGTGGAGAGTTGGGGAAAAGTTGAGAAGAGTGGAGGAGGAGAGTGAGGAGCCATGGGGAGTAGAGGTGGGGAAGAGGAGGTGAGGAGTGAGGGAGAGGAGGTGAAGGAGGGAGGAGAGGAGGGCATGGTTGGAGAGGAGGATGAGAAGGAAGGAGAAGAAGGAGGAGAGTTCGCAAGGAGGGCAAGGAGGGAGAGGAGGGAGAGGAAGAAGAGAAGGAGGGTGAAGAGGGAAATGAGGAGGAGGGGGAGGAGGAGGGCAAGGAGGTAGAAGAGGGAGAGGAGGAGTGCAAAGGTGGGTGGTGGAAAGGGGGCCAGAATGTCAGGCACACGTAGAAGAGGGACAGAGGGGAAGGGGCCTGATCTCAGAGGGTGTGATAGTTAAGGGAAGGGACAGACCTCAGGGACAATTCAGGGAGGCAAAGGTCCCCATCCACAGTCGAGAGGGGAAGAGGCTAAGGGCAAGCACAGGGTCCACATTTTAATGCCTTTCTATTCTTTACCTATATTTTGGCCTCCATTTTTTGGGTTACTGGCTTGAACCACATGGTGTCTTTGGAAATTCATTGCAAAATTTAAACCTAGCAGTTACATGCTTGACAGAACAAAGGATTTGCAGCCGCAAAGTTCCACAGTTCGGCTTCAAGCCGCAAGTCGTGAGCGGCTTGCTTTACTGGTCTGATTTGATGCCCTAAGTCTTGCGGGATACATTAAGGGCTAGGGTTTGACATCTGACGTAATGTTGACAGGCTCTGTTTCTATTGGCTGTTCCTAAATCGGGAGTTACGGCCCTGCTTAATTGATCATGTTCCCGCCCCCGAAATGCTCCATATGAATGCGTGGTTTCCAAAAATCGCTATCAGCCCATAACTTGCGGTCTTTCCAAATTGAATATCACCATAAGTTACGGCCTCTGCGGGCTCACAGCAGGCCTGCAGACATACGGCCTACTCCGATCGATTTGTGGCCTTGCAATTGACTCAAAGTATGGGACTCAAAGTATGGGACCTGGGGTTGCTGCACTGAGCTACTCCAGGCTAGGTAGAATGGGATCTTGGGGAAGTTTAGAGACAGCTAGTCATTTGTGCCTGCATGGAGCAGGATGGATATTGGGAGAAGCTTCTACCATATTTTTTCTTTGCTTACTGCAAGGTAACGCATCAGCAGGGTTCTCCATCTTTGAGCTCCTGTATAGGATGTAGTTGAAAGGTCCCTTGAATGTGATCCTAGAGACTTGGAAGGCGGGAGTATTGGCAGAACCCTGTGCCCATTTGTCTTAACCATACATAGGTATTTTAAAACAGCACAAAATAATCCACCCATATGAGGGGTTTGCTTTCTTACTTTGAACTTCCCACTTCTTAACTAGGGTTATCAAACCCTCTTCCTGGGCTCCAGTGAAGGGCCTGTAAGTGTTCATCTTTTTAGGTCACTTCATATTTTATGGCTGTATTTTGATGACACATGAGAGGTTTGCAAGGGGTTAGAGGGTGTTCCCATACCTAGGTCAGAGGCCAGATGTCTGAGAAATGGGTCTTTACAGTTTTACAAATGTCCAAGTTGGAAGTCAGTGTAACCAGTATGACTTACCACATATATTTTTTAAACATTATACATTATACAAAAACAACATGTCGCAGTCCTTAAATCAAGTCTCATGTCCATTTTAATCGCCTTTTGATCTTAGAATTCACATGTGTTAGGAATTCAAGAACATAGTTGCTTGTGGAGTTAAGGGGCCTCCCGACCCCAAAATCGACCACGACACAGTGGTCCTGAATGTGTAGGCAGCCCAGGCTGGACAGAAGCGGTACCTTAACAGGAGATCTAAGAGGAAAAACAGGAGGTGCTGATTTTTGCTCCACGCCCTCAGAACAAGTTACAGGTAGCCTGGGAAAGACCATACCAATTTTTGCAGAACATTAGCCCCCATACCTATGTGTTAACCATAGACCCCAAGAGTCAGATCATTTGAATTGCTCATATTAACCCTTGAAGGGATATCAGAAGTGGTCCCATAAACTTCTGTCAGTCTGCCTGCTTACCAGCAGTGACCCCGAGGTAGGCTCCTGCCTAACCTCCTGCAACCAGCTACCCTTGATGGCCAGGCAGATTTTTTTCACCAGTCCCTTAACATAACTGCTCACCAGTTGTCTTATGTACTGGTCCAATATCTTAGGCTGTTTTCTGCCCAGGATGGCTGCACATCTGTGGAATCAGTCCTGACCAACATGGGGCAGTTCAAGGGTTGCTTAAGGTGTAAAATGTATGTTTGTCCAAGGAAAGGGCTAACTCTGATTGGTGACTTATCTGTATAAATATTAGACCTGCAAAATAAAGTTTATGCTCTGCTTGGGACACATATGCACAGTGTGTTTCATTTAGAGGGAAGGCAAATATAATTTTTTTAAATCAGAAATTATTTTCTGCTTTCAGACAGTATCAACTCAGGTGTAAGGTTTAGTTAATTAGGTTCAATGGCTTTTTGCTTCATTACTTATTAATGTTTCAATATTTATTGATTCTATAACATATGTATAGATAAGACATCCAAGACTGTTTTGTTTAGTATGTATGTAATGTTTGTAATGTCAATTATTTTTCTGTTTTTCTTATCTTTTTTGTCTTTTGTATTTATTGGTTGGAAAAGAAAAAATATTTATTTTCTGCAAATTGTCCTAGTACCCAGGTAACTTGTCCTGAATTTCTGCAGAGGAAGAAATCAATAACTTGTCATCCTTCAGTTCAGCTATCCTGTGTAAAGCGACTGAAAGAACCTAACAATTTGCGGGTAGAATTGGTCCCTTGGCCTTTTCTAGTCCAACAAAGCGGGTTGTTTGAATTAAGAACATGTTCCACATTTTAAGTGCAAAGTAAATGTTAAAACTATGACCACAATGGTTCTTTAATGTGCAGTTTAAATGGAGTGATATTTATTATAATGTGGGATTTTTCTGTAGTAAAAGAAGTGGGTATAGGTTGAAATTAAATTGTGTTAAATAAATTATAGAGTATTTTCAGTGAGGAGTTAAGTGTATTTAGGAACAAGGAATATAAGTATATGGTGTATGACAATATAATACAAATAAAAAAGAGAATATGGAACATCATCTCAATATTTTTAATTAATTAGATTTTATTTATCCATTAATTTAATGACACATTAATATGTAAGTTATTCATAGAACTATAAAAAAATATATATAATTCTAAAAGTCAAATGTCTTGTTTTAATACATTATTTTATTTGGACTATTTTGGTCTGTATTTATTTATTACATTAATTCTATATTTTATAAATTATACATTTAAATCTATAATTTTACTCAATGATAAATACATGTATTTTCTTTAATATGATATAATGATAATAAACAATGAATCCTCATTGAAGTCAACAATTAAACCTCTTGGTGGTACTGGTAGATTTAATTAGCTAGAAAGTCTCCAGGGGATTTAAGTTTTTATGAATCCTTACAATTGAATTATAACTGCTTATTTGTATTTAGCCATATGCCACTTAATAAACCCTGAAGGATGAAGATAAAAATGATTATTTTATTTTATTATTTTGTCTTCTGAGAGATTTACAAATGGTTATGTGAACAAGTTTTATGTGGTTTAGTTTAATATTTGCCAATAGATAAATTAACAAATAAAATTGTCTTGATATCCATCTAAAATATCATACCAATATTAGAAAAAAAATATTTACAAAGTTTGTTCAACTTCAAAAAAAAAACATATAGAATTTCAAAAAATAAAATAAAATCATTAATGTGTCTTTATATATTTTCTTTATTGTATAACATATTACATTTAAAATATAACTCCATTAATGATATAGATAAAACTATAGTAATGTATAATGGTAAATTAAAAGAATATTCATTTGCCTATATAAATTACAAAAATAATAATAATAATAATAATAATAATTAGGAGTAGTACTAGTAGTAGTAGTATTTTATGTTGTGCAAATTGATTTACTTTTAATTTATAATATTTATACATTGTATATAATAATTTTATAACAACAACAATACAAATAATAATAATAATAATAATTGTAGGTAATATAACAAAAATATTAATACAAATCTAACTTTAACACACATACAGAAATAACTATATATTTTTAAATTTAAATTAAGTAAATTAATCATTTGTATAATTTAATTAAATAATTATAATGCATATATAATGATTATGGCAATGCTTTAACTAATATAACTAATATCTTAACACAAATATAGAGATACGTGTGTAATATATTAAATAATTGTCTTAGGGCCTCATTCTATTATCGGCCGTAAATCGGCCGTAAGGCTGCGATTCCTTGCGGGGGTTCATTTAACTCGCAATTCAATTATACGGCCCCGCAAGGATCTCCTCTTACGGCCGGCCGCATATCTTGGAACCAGCCGTAAGCTCCAAAATTTTTTAAGTCAAAAATAAATTAAAGACAGCACTGTACAGCTCTGTAAATGCTAGGGATCATATTGGGGGACATGAGGATTAATAGTAACCCCCTCTCAAGCTTGCACATCAGCCCAAACCCGAGTTTACATTAACTGTTTATTTTCCGGCCGCAGCGTGGCCAGGTCTGAGGTGCTCCAAGCACTCTGGACTTTTTACATGTATATTTGACAAATATTTTTAAAAAATTATTTTACGGATTTGAGTATAGGGGAAATTTGTGCTATTTTTGCTAACACCTAAAATCACTTTATAGTCTTCTCAAAGTGCAGGATTGTTTTATTTTGGCTATATTTCGTGCTTAATTGGTGCTAGCGGGACCTCTTTCCTGCAAGTAAGCTGCGGCTCGCTTTTAGCCTTGCAGAGAGGGTTCCCGGAGCAATAGAATTGCAAATAGGATTTTCTTACGGACGATTTCCTTGCGGCCATTTTAGATCAAAGGTTTTTTCTCCGGCGCGAGCGGCCGCAAGAGATAGCAAGGCACCGGCCGCAAGCCTGCCGGAACCCCCGGCCGTAGGGGAATAGGATAGCAGAATAGCTTGCGGCCCGACCTTGCGGCCCCGCAACGGCTGCGGCCGATAATAGAATGAGGCCCTAAGTATTTAAATTTTAATTTAAATTGAGAAAACAATAATTTATATAATTTCTTAACTAATATAACATTTTATGAATACTAATATAATATGCAATAGGTATAATATGGAAATACAGTACCTATACAAATTAACATTTATTTTATAAATTACAAAAATTCAAAGTAATAATAACTAAAATTAATATTTAAAAAAAAATAATTTTGGGTTAATAAAATTGTAAATATATGTAAGGCATTCTAATTAGTTATCAAGATGCAGTGTAAATAAGGAAGTGACAGTGATATTATTAACATAGAAAGACCAAGAAACATGAAAAGGAATGGAGACTCTGTTAGTGATATTGTATTACATTTTTACAGATTTTATATTGGAAGGAAAATAAATGTCCAAAATATTTATGGCTACATAGCGAAGCTAAACAGTTTCCATAAACTTTCAATGAGAACAGCTTCATTTATTTGTATTCTCAATAGGATGCGTCATTGTAAACTAATGGCAAATTTATAAGTCTTATTAAAAGCAAATACAGATTTTGTTGTCACATTTCTATTGCAGTTTCCATTAGATTCAAAGTCTTCTCCCATTTTTACAAGTTAGCAGAGACGACAATAATGTATATATTAGTAATCATATGTATATTTGTTTTTGTTTTATTTGTGTTTTGTTCCAAAAGTATTTTACTGATTATCAAGTAGAATTCTTTAAAAAATATTTTAAATATATGATGACTGGGACTTACTGCGATAAATCATATATATTTCATTTCTCTTTCTACATATGACATATTTATATATTCAAACATGCACAACCATGTCAGAATTTTATAAATAAATAAAAACCTAAAACTCGTTTCATGCCCAAAATTCTGGGAAATACAGGTATTACACTGCACTCTGTGAACCTGGGCAGGGACATGCAAATGTGGACACAAAAGCTTCACTCTTGCAATCCACTACCATATTAAAAATGGCTTCCTTTGAGCATATTCAAGATGTCACTTGAATGGTTATAAAATCATTGAGATAATTGCATGTTAACAAGCCCAACAGATGGCCATGTAAACTCTTATTATGAATTTGTAATTCCTTTCAACATAGGTACAAGTGATTACATTGAATATTTGTGAAAATATTAATAAAAATGTCCATAGTATTAATATATATATATTTTTGTGGTTGAAGCCTTTCATGTCTGGATCAGTAACTGATGTGTTGGCTTGTACTACCTGGCCCATTTTTAGCCTGATTAGGATCCAGAAAGGTAATTGAAGTGGTGAGTGGAGGGTGGTGGTGAATGAAGGAACGTTGACAGGTAGGAGAGGGCTGGAAGGGTATTTATGGGCTAGGCTCCTCCCACAAATCCCAGGTTAACCTGAACAGTTGTGATAGGAGCCTTTTATATCTGGAGCTGATGTGTTGGCTTGTGCTACCTGGCCCCTTCTTAGTCTGATTTAGAGGGCAAAAATAGCAGAAGTGCAGGAATTAGTTAGTTAGATTTTTTAATGCTTCTTTGCTTTTGTTGGAAGAGTTTTGGATATACTTTGTAAAGCAATTAGATTTCCAGCGGCCCATGGATTGGTTATGTGAGCTGGAGTGTTTGCTTTGGAGGCGGAAGTGGCTGCATCTATATGGAAGGAATGACCTGAAAAAGAGTGTGGGTTTAGACCTAGTTTGATTAGCAGTAGTTGGGTGTAGTGAATGAAGGAAGTTGTGGATAGAAGCTGGCTGGAGATGCTTAGGAGAGTGTGGAGTGATGGTTTACTTTTTATGGATTTGATTAGATTTTTGATAGTGGCCACCAGATATTGTAGGTGGAATAATAGGTAATAGAGATTGGTTGTTTACTAGTTTTTGTAATTTGGAGAGTGAGAGTGAAATTTTCGGAAAATATGCTTGGTAATGTAGTGGGGGCTGTTTTGAAAAGTTGTAAATTTTTAGGGACACAGGAAACCATAGAAAGCCAGCATTATGGCTACGGAGGTGGTTAAAGAAGTAATATGACCAAATGGTTTGCTGGATAAGATTTGGAGGAGTTGCTTAAAAACCGGACTGTTGACTGGTTTGCGTTGGGGTTTAGACGTGGTAGCGCGGGAAGCTAGGCCTCTAAAAAAAATATTTATTGGCAGGGGCAGATAAGAGGGACCTGTCAATGGAATGTTGAGCAGTTAGGTGAAATTGGACTCGTGACATAAGTTTTTATGGTGTTGGGATGTAGGTGAAGACCTTTTTCACAGTGGGCTGACAATGTAATGATTACAGTGTTTGACAAGGGGAATTTTACTTTATAGTGAGCAAAAAGGTAAATAATTTCCATATTTGCATGTCGTATTGGATGATAGTCCCTCATACATTGATCTTTGGGAAGAAAGCAAGAGGTGGCCGAAGTCAGCGCTTGGGGCAGGTGAAGCAGAGGAAAGCAACAGGTGAAGCAGAGGAAAGCAACCTGTGAGGTCGGCAGATTTGGTTCTTGTGTCCTGCAGAGAAAAATTGAATGTTGCCTTCATTTTAGATAAAATAAAATGGGTAAATGGGTAATTTGTTATGAGTCGCACTGGCTGGCGTTGCCAAAGATTACCCCAAGTACTCATGGCTATGAGCGTAGGAAGGACGTCTCTAATGGGTATGAACATTCTGTATGGTTCTGGCCAGGGTAATAAAATTATTTCTGCCCCAAAGACTACAGCATAGTGGTATGGGTATTTAGCAACAACAATTTGGGGAAAGGTTGGTGATGGAGTTGTTAGGAACAGAGATCTGCCATTCCATTGTAATATATACTTGGATAATAAATGAAGGTCGGCTAACGATTGTTTTTTACAGACGAACGGGAGGCGGGCTTTGGAGTGCTTAGAAAGTTCTGTGAAGAGATTGCTGGTGAATGGTCGCCCCTGGGGCATAATTGAAGTGTCCTAGTAAACGTTGAAGTTCCTTGAGGCTGATTCTTTTGGATTTTAGCAAGAAGAAATGAGGGCTTTGATTCTCTCTAACTTGCTATCTGGTAGGCTGGCTATCATGTGAGATAAATCCAAGATAATCCCTAGAAACGCTATTGTGTGAGCAGGCCATAAATTCTTAAAGGGTGCGAATGGTATCCATAAATTGGTGAATAGCTCTACTGCTTTCTGGAGACTGGATGGATATATAAGAGGCTCAATATATAAGAAATCATCTAACCACTGTATGACTATTGGGCACTGTTTAACGTGAATAAGTATAGGCTCTGGGCAAGGTTGTTAAAGATCTTAAGGCTACTTTTGAAGCTAAAGGTTAGTCTCTATGCAAAATAATGAGTGACGCCACTTGATGCCACGAATATGCTACAGAGCAGGATTTAAGGGCAACTGCTTGAAGGCATCTTTGAGATTGGATTTAGTTAGCCAAGTATCAGTTCCCTAGTTGAGTATGTGAGCTATGGCACAGTCTATTTTAGCATTGAGAGTTTACTAGATGGTATGAGGGAATTGATACTGCGTGTGGTGGAGGAGCGAGGTTCAGAAAGGTCAATGACTAACCTCTTTTTCGCTGAATACTTGCAGGTTGCAATCCAGATTGGGTTGATCCTCCATATGTAAAATGGTGGGCTGGCAAAAGGGCACAGGACATAGTGTTTTTTGAGGTTGGGGGCGAGAAGCTGGTCACCACCTCAGGTTTCTTCGCAGAGGATGCTAAATTAGGTCTAGTGAAGGAAACCTGAGGTAATACAATGACCTCGGTGAAGAAACTAAATAAAAAACCTGTGAGGAGGAATGTGGTAAAGTGGGGAGAAGGGTGGTTACTTAAGTTAAATGAAAGCAGACTTAGATTAATGGTGGCTAGTCATGCAGGGTGCATTGCTTGGGGACAAACCATTTTTGCATTTGCTTGGCAGCATTATGCGCAGATGTGGAGCAACCTACAGCCATTGAAATTATTGCAGATCGGGGTGTACCCAAGCAATGTACCTGAAATCCATTGCAATCTTTTTGAGTGCAGGGAGGAGGAGGGGGTAAGGCAAGGAGAGAAGGAGGAGGAAGACCAGAGAGGCTGGGTAGTGATATGAGAGCAGAAGTTTGAAGAGTGCAGAGGTGACAGACAGTGGGTACAAAGTGGAGCCTTGATGCCAGCAAATACCTGCAGAATAATTCCTGATTTAGTATGGCCCAGTTGAGGGTAAAATTAAATTGTGACAACGCTGCAGCAGCTTTGGTCATGAATGAACAATAGTAATCGTAGAAGGGATGGCCTCCGTACTTATGGCGAGATCTACGATTAGGTAGAGGCATTCATCTAATTCCTTTTGCCTGGTAGGAAATGCTTAACATGCTATGTCTCTAAATATGCTAAATGATAGCACAAACTTGGTGATAGAGAGTTTTTCAATTTAGCCTGGGGGCTTTGGCCCTAATGGTAACTGATACCTCACCTTGCAAAAGAGTTTTGTTTTCTAGATCTTACAGAATTTAAAGGAAGGCAGAGTATGAATAGCCTTTATTTATGTCTTTGGAATATTTGCTATCCAAGGTAAATATCCATTTACTTTCTTTTTGAAGCAGTATCTGATCAATATTGCCTCCTCTTGGTCCCATAAATAGTCTCTCCAGAACTTGAAATCTCATATCCTCCGGTTGATTTCTATGAAAATTATTTATGTGTCTAGATACCGGGGTGTCTAACTGTTTAGTTACTGAATATACGTGTTCAAGTATTAATCTTCGCAACTGATGGAATGTTTTCCCAACGTAGTATTTTTGACATGCGCATGTAATCACGTATATAACATGAGTGATGTCACAATTCATAAAACTCTTAACTGGGTATTTTTTACCCGTGTTTGCGTCTGTAAAATAGTTGCTGGGTTGGATATATTTACAAGTTCTACAATCACCACATTTGAACAAGCCTCTTGTGGAAGTTAACCAATTAGATGTTTTTTTGCAAAGGATTATAATGAATTTTGACCAGGGAATCTTTTACATTTTTATTTCTCCTGTATGTTATTGAAGGTTCTACCTTCAGAGCTATATCCTCTCTAAAGATATACCAGTGCTTTTTTAGAATCTGTTTGATCGATTGCCAATCATTGCCATATTTCATTATACAACTTATCTTTTTATCTGATTCTTCATTCTACCAGTTTTTTTTTTTTTTGTAAAGTAGTTCCTCTCGTTTATTTGATGACGCTCTTTTATATGCTCTTTTAAAAGTATGGTTCAGATAATCATGTTTAAATCTTAACCGCAAATCTCTGGCCTGTATTTTGAAGTCAGTTTCACTGTCACAATTCCTTTTCAACCTAAGGTACTGTCCTGTAGTTATTCCTGATTTAAGTGTGACAGGATGCTGACATGACCAATGAAGGAGAGCGTTAGAAGCTGTTGGTTGCAGAAAACTGGCGTGTATATCTTAACACTGTTATTCTTTTTTTTGTTTCAATAGTTTTTATTGTCACAGAGTTGTAAATCTTATACAGTATTAATGTTTCAGCGATGGCTCGCAGACCAAATTTATGTTGTAGATTGCTTAACCGTAAACTTATATGATGGTGACATTTTCATTTAGTGACAGTTCCATTACATTTTACTTTTTCTTAACCTTTCTAAGTAACAATAAACTGGTAGCATGGTTGTTTGCCTGTTTTTGAGATTTCTGATGGTTTTAGTATGATATGCTATCTCTTGTTACAGTTTTTAACATACAAAATAAAATTAACTGGATATAACAACTTTAACAACAGTGTCATTCGTGTGCTTGTGTCTAATGATTCTTCTTTCCGTCCTTTCATGTCGAGGGACCGTGTTTGTATGTATACTAGACAGTAGTTGGAAGTAGGTCACTCACCTCTGAGTCTTGCCGTTTGGCGCTGGTCTGTGGAGTCCGGCAAGGGGGGGGGGGCCCTGGTTCACTTTTCTTGAATTGGTTTATCTCCTAGTTTGTCTGCTATCTGTGTTTATGTTTGTTATATTTCTATTGCCTGTGTGGAGGTTGTCCATGCCCCCCATATTTCTAGAAATATTGGGTATGTGTTGTTAGTTGTGTGTGTGAATCTGTCAAACAACATTATGCCATTTAATTTGTGTATTACCTCTTGTATCCTGAAGTCTAGGGCCATTTTTGAGCTATGTGGCTTTTTGCTGATAGCATCAGGTACTGAAACCATTTATTCTGGCTTTTCGAAATATGTGTAATAGGTCCTCCTAGGAGGCATGTGTCAATTGACCAAGGGATTGGTGTATGCAGTGTCTCTGAGGCTAGTTTTAGCACTTTGTTCCAGAGGTTTAGGGCTATGGGGCATTCCCACCATATATGTTCGAATGTCCCCCTATCCTGGCAGTGCCTGAAACATTGTGGGGGGATTCGCGTGTTAATGGTGTGTAGTTTTGCAGGTGTATAATATGCTCTATGGAGGAATTTTATGGATGTTTCCCTAAGGGAATAGCTCAGGGGGCTCTTCACAAGTTTGAGGCAGGTTTTCTCTCAGGCCTTATCGTCTTTTGGGGTTCCTATGTTTTGATCCCACTTCCACTTAAAGATAGCTGTGTTGTTGTTGTGCTTCTCTCTAATTGCTGCATATAGTGTGCTTATGATGCCTTTTGCGAGTGGGGCTATTTGGCAAATCACGCTTAGCCAGTTTTGTTTGGGGGCTCCCCATTTCCTAATAAGTGTTGTTATGTAGTGTTTTATCTTACAAAAGTTGAAATGTTCTCTTAATGGGATGTTATGGTTATGTCGGAGCTGGTCAAAGGTAAGGACCTTATCATTTTGTATCCATTTGTCTAGTGTGTCTAGTTTTTTCAAGGACCACCAGTTAATTGAGTCCTTGTCTAATGTATCCCATATTGTTGGGATTGTTAAAGTGGGTGTTAAGTTTGATAGGCCTCTTGTTATGTGGTGTGCCTTGTTGGTTTTGTGCCAGGTGTGTGTATATGTCTGATGATTGGGTTGCTGTGTTTCTCGCATGCGTGTGGTATGGTGGGCGACCATGTCACATTGTCCCATTTATGTGGGTGCATTTGTATGTTCTCCACAAATACCCAGATTGGCTGGTGCTCCACGGAGTGGGATTGGGGAAGGAATGCTAGTTGGGCAGGTGTATAGTAAGCTTTTAGGTCCGGGCACGCTATGCCCTCGGTGTTATAATTGCTATATAGCAGCTTCTTTGAAATTCAAGATTTTTTGTTGCCCCATATGAATCTTGTTAGATGCCCTTGAAATTTGTCTAAGTCACAGTGAGTACTGCAGAGAATAGCAGGACAGTAAATTAGTGTGGAAGGGCATCCTAACACTAAGGGGCTTGCAGGGGTCTGAGACCCACTACTCTACACCCTCCCCTGGGAGATAATAAGACCCTGCTCACCTCCAGAGGGAAAGGGGAAAAGCCTGTTTGCATGATATACCTGCCAGACGTTTTTAAAGGGCCAGTATAGCTCACGAATTCACACAAGCAAGCCTCATTTTCTTCCCCAAGCCAGGCCGAGATCCCATAGAAGCCAAGAACTATCGACCCATCTCCCTATTAAACGGCGACCTTATGATACTAGCAAAAATTATGGACTGCAGAATCTCAAAATTCCTCCCAAAATTGGTACACAAAGATCAAGTTGGTTTCGTGCCGCACAGACAGGCGGGGGACAACATCAGAAGCATAATGAATGTTATGCATATAGCCAAGGCAAACAACAAATCACTCTGCACCATCGCTTTTGACCTAGAAAAAGCCTTTGATTCCCTAGAGTGGGGCTATCTGAAAGGAGTGCTACACAAAATGGGGATCAGGGGAAATTTTCTCAATGTCTTTAACACCCTATACAATAAACCCAAAGCATTCCTGAAACTAGAAGGGGAAAACATAAATTACATCGACATAGAAAGAGGGACGAGACAGGGGTGCCCCTTGTCACCATTACTATTCGCTTTGGCGACAGAACCTCTTGCACAGAGAATCAGGGCGGATGGGGGTATCAAGGGGGTTTGGGTTGGGTCCCACCAATTCAAATGCTGCATGTATGCAGATGACATTCTATGCACTGTGACCGAGCTGGAATCCTCTATACCCCCCCTGCTGGAGACCCTGGACCAATTCGGAATGATTTCGGGCTTAAAAGTTAATTATAATAAAACTGAGGCTATGGGCTCCGACATTCTGGAACAAACCTTAACCAGACTAAAAACAAAATATAACCTTACATGGTCCTCAGACCAAATCAACTATCTGGGAATAAAACTGACCCCCAACCTGTCTGGGCTGTATGAGGCCAACTATCCACCTATATTCAAAACCCTATATGCAGACACAAAAAATTGGAGTAAATTCCCGATCTCCTGGACGGGACGCATAAATTCCATCAAATTAAACATATTACCAAGGCTGTTGTACTTGTTTAGGACCCTCCCTATTCCCATAAAATGAAAAGACAAATTTCAAAGGCATCTAACAAGATTCATATGGGGCAACAAAAAACCTTGAATTTCAAAGTAGTTGCTATATAGCAATTATAACAGCGGGGGCATAGCGTGCCCGGACCTAAAAGCGTACTATACATCAGCCCAACTAGCATTCCTTCGCCAATCCCACTCCATGGAGCACCAGCCAATCTGGGTATTTGTGGAGAACATACAAATGCACCCACGTAAATGGGACAATGTGACATGGTCGCCCACCATACCACACGCATGCGAGAAACACAGCAACCCAATCTTCAGACATATATTACACACCTGGTACAAAACCAACAAGGCACACCACATAACAAGAGGCCTATCAAACTTATCACCCACTTTAACAATCCCAACGATATGGGATACATTAGACAAGGACTCAATTAACTGGTGGTCCTTGAACAAACTAGACACACTAGACAAATGGATACAAAATGATAAGGTCCTTACCTTTGACCAGCTCCGACATAACCATAACATCTCATTAAGAGAACATTTCAACTTTTGTAAAATAAAACACTACATAACAACACTTATTAGGAAATGGGGAGCCCCCAGACCAAACTGGCTAAGCGTGATCTGCCAAAAAGCCCCACTCACAAAAGGCATCATAAGCATACTATATGCAGCAATTAGAGAGAAGCACAACAACAACACAGCTCCCTTTAAGTGGAAGTGGGATCAAAACATAGGAACCCCAAAAGACGATAAGGCCTGGGTGAAAACCTGCCTCAAACTTGTGAAGAGCCCCCTGAGCTATTCCCTTAGGGAAACATCCATAAAATTCCTCCATAGAGCATATTATACACCTGCAAAACTACACACCATTAAAACGTAAATCCCCCTACAATGTTTTAGGCACTGCCAGGATAGAGGGACATTCGAACATATATGGTGGGAATGCCCCATAGCCCTAAACCTCTGGAACAAAGTGCTAAAACTAGCCTCAGAGACACTGCATACACCAATCCCTTGGTCAATTGACACATGCCTCCTAGGAGGACCTATTACACATATTTCAAAAAGCCAGAATAAATGGTTTCAGTACCTGATGCTATCAGCAAAAAGCCACATAGCTAAAAAATGGTGAACCCCAGACCTCAGGATTCAAGAGGTAATACACAAATTAAATGGCATAATGTTGTTTGACAGATTCACACACACGACTAACAACACATACCCAAAATTTCTAGAAATATGGGGGGCATGGACAACCTCCACACAGGCAATAGAAATAAAACAAACATAAACACAGATAGCAGACAAACTAGGAGATAAACCAATTCAAGAAAAGTGAACTACCCCCCCCCCCCCCTTGCCGGACTCCGCATAACAGAGCCAAATGGCAAGACTCAGAGGTGAGTGACCTACTTCAAACTACTGTCTAGTATACATACAAACACGGTCCCTCGACATGAAAGGAGGGAAAGAAGAATCATTAGACACAAGCACACAAATGACACTGTAGTTAAAGTTGTTATATCCAGTTATTTTTATTTTGTATGTTAAAAACTGTAACAAGAGGTAGCATATCATACTAAAACCATCAGAAATCTCAAAAACAGGCAAACAACCATGCTACCAGTTTATTGTTACTTAGAAAGGTTAAGAAAAAGGAAAATGTAATGGAACTGTCACTAAATGAAAATGTCACCATCATATAAGTTTACGGTTAAGCAATCTACAACATAAATTTGGTCTGCGAGCCATCGCTGAAACATTAATACTGTATAAGGTTTACAACTCTGTGACAATAAAAACTATTGAAACTAAAAAAATCATGGAATGGTTAGTCTTTTGGGTTCTGACCTCCATGGACTTCCAGTTGTACAAAACTCATGTAATCTTTTGTTTTTTGTACCAACAGGGACATATCTCAGTCTGAACAAATATAATGAAACCTGTGGGTTTTTAGAAGCTCTAGAGATATGATTCCACATGATTAAACCTCTAGTCTTAACATAAATAGAGCGCTATAAAATGTATGTACCAGTGGATGAGGCTCTCATTTTTCTACTATCCCAGCTGCCACACATTACAACTTGGTGAGTTATTTTTCAATATTTACAATTAAACCATAAATGCCAGATTAATATCTAGATCTAGTGATTTTGAGTTCTTCTTGAATATGAGTCAATTTGTAGAGAGTTGCAAATTAACTTAATGTCCATCCAGAAGCATTTTCTATATTAGTAATACATGTTTTTTTAATATAAAAATACATATTATTGTATTGTTCATGAAGAACAGCAAGACTCTTGTAGATAATAAATGTTGAATTCAATTTGTTTTGTAGATATATTTGTGCACCTGGACATTTGTAGATAATGTTTCCCAATTCAAATATTCTTTGGTCATCGAGAAAGCAATAAGCCTACAGATGATAAGCTTCCATTTTCAATATTCTTTGTAGATGAATTTTTGAACAAAATCAATGAAATTGTGGATAACAAGTTTCTGATGTAAATATTCTTTGTAACTGAGTTATTATTGGTCCTGTGCAAAAGTAAGGAATTTGTTGGTGAGCTGGTTCCAATAGAAACAATCTTCATAGATGCGTCATAGATGCTTTTTCTTTTTCAAGGATCTTGTAACACCATGGCAATCTAGAAGACTTCTATTCTTCAAGGTATGTTTCATTGTTTTATATTCTCTACATGACGGTTTAGAACAGTTTAATTACATCAGTGGCCCTTTAATGGAGCAGGCAATTTAATTTACTCAATGTTAAATGTTTACTTAACCCACTGTAATGACAAGGAAAGAAAGCTTTAACCCATTAGTATACTCTTAGTTGGTCATACTGAACAGAAATATATCAGAATTATATATTTTTTCATGTAATCCATTAGATTATGGGGAGAAAATATCAATTTAAAAAAAGAAACACAATAATAAAAAAAAAAAAAACTAAAAGTCAGCCTATTTTATCTTTGTAAAAACAAAGCATAATCAGGTATGTTGGAATTTCTTGTGTTTATCCCTATTGCTTCTATTGAAAGTATATTCCCTTATCTTCTACCTTTGAATCTTCTACTTTATCAGAATAAATGGAAATCAGGTCCTCTTTTTCTGGAAGACACTTCCCTTCCTCCTAAATTTTATTAAATTTCTGATATATTTACAGTACTTTCTCTCCACTCACTTCTGTACCATAAGCTATACATATACAGATCATGAAATCTTGTATCATAAATCTTGTCTTTCAGATAATAATAATGTTTTGACTTTTTTCTCAACATTTAGACACATAAAGATATGGAAAAAGAAAACCAGACGGAGGTACTAAACTTCATACTGATAGGGATTACAGACATCTCAGATCTTCAGACTCCAATATTCCTTGTAATCCTTCTCATTTATCTCTTCACTCTTGGTGGTAACATGACCATTCTTCAACTTGTTTCCCTGGATCCTCATCTGCACACTCCCATGTACTTCTTCTTGGGGAATCTGTCGATCCTAGACATGTCCTCCACCACTGTCACTCTACATAGGATCTTCTCTTCCTACCTATCAAGGGATAACACCATTTCATTCCTTGCTTGCATGACTCAGATGTATATGTTTTTATTGTTTACAGCTAATGAGTTTTTTATCCTTACAACCATGAGTTATGACCGATATGTGGCTATTTGTAAACCTTTGCATTATTCAATGATCATGAGCAATGCTTTCTGTGTTGCTTTGGCCACTGTATGTTGGTCACTTAGTTTTGTATGCGGCACACCTCAACTCATCGTATTGTCCAGTTACACCTGCTATAGATCCAATATCATCAATCACTTCTACTGTGACATTGTCCCTCTAATGAAACTCACTTGCAGTGATACAACTACACTGGAGATGTTAATTTTTATGGAAACAATGTTTTTAGGTTCCTCTTTATTTTTTCTAACTATGTGCTCTTACATTTTTATTATTACCACCATCCTGAAGATCCGTTCCAGTACCGGGAGACAGAAAGCCTTCTACACGTGTTCCTCACATCTCACTGTCGTTATACTTCTATACATAACTCTATTCTGTTTATATTTAAGACCAACCTCAATGGGAAATAATAAATTTACAAAAATATTCTCTCTATTTAACACAGTTGCTGTCCCTGTACTAAATCCTCTAATTTATAGCCTGAAAAATAATGAAGTGAAGTCAGCACTTAGCCGGCAACTCAAATATTGTAAAACCACCAGATTTAACACATAAAGATAGAGGATGTAAATGCTCATGGCAAAGGTATTTTTCTAGAAATTGATGAATAATGTATGGAACTTACTTATAATGAGTGGAGCATGAATAGTTTGACTGTAAAACATTCCATTTTAAGAATAACCTTTTATTAATGTTAAATTGTGTTAAATTTGACCTGTTTATTATTATTATTATAATTATTATTATCACTACAAAAGCTTTATAGTTTATACCTGTTCTCTGTTTGATTTATCCTAATTCAATAACAACTCCACTCAATAGTGTGTAAGCAAAGTTCTTCAGAAACATGAATCAAATGTTCTTTTTATTTAACCTTCATTAGATATTTTAAAGAAAGAGATTACATTTTAAAGTTTATTTTTATTTAAATTGTGCATTAGCAATTTATTTTAGGATTAAGTTTTCCACTTGTCACAAGTTTTTATTCTTAAAATATTAAGTTCTGCTGCAATAATATCTAAAAAGTGCAGACATATGATTATTAATACATAAAAAAGTTATCTTAAAAAGTTTATATTTGAATTTAATTTTAATTAATGAGATAAAAATTGAAATAGATTAGAGGAAAAGGGCACTTTTGTCTTATATTTACAAACAAAAAAAAAAACAATAGTTCTGACTTTTTTTTAAAAGTAGTCAAAATTTTGGAGATTTTCTACATTTTAGAATGAACTTTTTGATTTTTAAAAAACACTAAAAAAATATGTTGAAGGACTCCAATGATTACAAATTTTATATGCTGGACATTCTTCTTTTTTGACTTCACACATAGGATTTTTTTTGTACAGTAATGTACCCTTTGCTATTCTCTTTTTTTAACATACAAACAGCCAATCATAACTAATATAATAATAGCTGGTTTCTTACGTCTATTAATATAAATGAGAAAAGACATATGGATGCTGGTGGGAATCCACTCTATTTTCTACCCGTGGATCCCAACGGGTGAGTCATAAATACGTTTAAATACAAAACTGGAATCTCTTTGTGTCTCAAAGTTAGACTAGTAGTGTTGGTTAGAGATGTCGAGGACAGTTCGCCCGCGGACTATTCGCGGTGATTTTGGCTCTTTCGCCCTTGCAACGGACGGCGAACACATGCACTTTTCGGTCCGCCCCCTATTCTTTATCATTGAGGAAACTTTGACCCTGCACCTCACAGTCAGCAGACACATTCCAGCCAATCAGCAGCATACACTCCCTTCCAGAGCCTTCCATCTGAAGGACAGCATACATTTTAGAATCATTCTGAAGCTGCATTCGTTGTGAGAGGACAGATAGTGTAGCTGCTGGAGATTTAATAGGGAAATAGATAGCCAGGCTGTGTATTTAGCTTCCACTACAGACCTGAAGGACTCATCTGATATCTGCTGCAAGGACAGCAACCCAAAAAGCCCTTTTTAGGGATAGAACATCATTTATTTTATTTTATAATTTTTTTCTGTGTAATCTAATTGCATATGCCCGCCTGCCAGCATGTGTGTGTGACAGGCTAACACCTAACAGCTTATATTGTGCTTATTTTCACTACTCATACCTGGTGGTGTACCATACATTGAAAACAACCATTTTTTTCCTGTAATCTAATTTCCGCTGCCTGCCTGTGAAGCGGGTGTAACCCTTACACTACCTGATCGATACAACATCATACCTGATGTTTTAAAGCATGCTATTCCAAACAATTTAGAAATGTTAGGTGATTTATGCCCTTTATGGCTTAAAACCAGACTCTGTATCAACTATGTAATTTTCCGTGGGAGTTTTGCCATGGATCCCCCTCCGGCATGCCACAGTCTAGGTGTTAGTCCCCTTGAAACAACTTCCCCATCACTATTGTGGCCAGAAAGAGTCCCTGTGGGTTTTGAAATTCGCCTGCCCATTGAAGTCTATGGCGGTTCGCCGGGTTTGCCTGTTCGCGAACATTTGATGAAGTTCGCGTCCGCGGTTCGCGAACCGAAAATGTAATGTTCGCGACATCACTAGTGTTGATATATGTATATATATATATATCAATACAGAGGAAAAAGGAACACTCTTAGAAACTAGCTAACATGCCCCCAATGGTATGCTGTAGTTATATCTCAAGGAAAAATTAAATAAGTCTTAACTTTTATTATGTCATATTAAACCCAATGACTACTCTATAGTCAACATTGTTTTATACATATACAATATGTTGGTTAAAAATATATACAACCTTGCTGTAGTGGTGCACTGGAGTGCAGCCTTAGAATATAATAGTAATCAGCCTCTGTAGAAGCCGAGATTGCGAACCATGCACGTCAGGCTAATTTTGTCTAGTCTGGCATCCCATAGCTGGTGACGTCAGATACTTGTTGTGAGCACCAAAGTGGCAATGTCCGCGTTTAGCCTTTCTTGCATACATACCTACTCTAGTAAAATACAGTGTAGGGCCGTAGATGTTTATAGGCAGCCTATAGAGAGGAATCGGTGGACCCTGAAACCACCAAACAAGAAATAGGGACAGCAAAGTCACCTATGATATTTTAGCTGCTTACTATACTTATGGGCTCACAGACAAAGAGAGAAAAAGAGAGAGAGAGAGAGAACACAGAGAGAAAGAAACTGACAGCAAACTAAGAGACAGACAACAAAGAGAGAGAGTCAGCACAGAGGAAGAGTGAGACAACACAGAGAGAGACAGCAAAAAGAGAGACAGCAAAGAGAGAGAGAGAGACATCTCAGAGAAAGACATATAGCAAAAAGAGAATTAGAGGATAGAGAGAGAGACAACTATTCTCTATTTATTTTAATTATTGCTACAATCTCACTCTAGCATCTAGTTGTTTTTAATTTCCAGTTTTTAATTATTACCCTTTTAACTGTAAGCAAAACATGTGATATTAAGCATTAATTTACATATTTCATATCTTCCATTATAATATAAATTATTACATTTTACAATATTTTTAATCTAAATTTTTGTTATTTTAAAAATTTATAACACACATTTTGTTTTGTATATTTTCACAGCTCTACTACATATGTATATAGGTACCCCGTTTTCCACATCTTCTCCAACACCTGTAAGGAATTGGCAACGTTAAATTTGTCTATAGAAACTGGAATCAAATACCAAATAATTTTAAAATAAAGTTCTCAATAAGTGGTACATTTAGATGAATTTAGCACTAAAATAAATATTCCATAACAAGTTTTTTTCAGGCAAAAACATTTCTTAATCATTTTCCCATTTAATAATCCTTGTGGTCTTATAAAACATCAGTTGTAATCTTATTAAATCATGGCATTTAAAAATGATATGATATTTCTTTGCCATTTTTTTTTTCAAATGGCAATAACCATTTAACATTTTTTAAATGGTAGCCATTATCCAGAAGATTAAGTCATAGAGAGGACTAATCTTGCCAAGAAATTTCCTTTGTAATAATGAAAAGCAATTCAGGGAGCTATCTGAAAATATAAATCCCAATGGTTATAATACCATTTAATTTCCATATTTTTACATTAATCTTTTTATTACCATAGGATAAAATTTCAATTGGAGCTAGTTTAGAAGGAAATTGTGATAAACCAAGAGTTTCTCTATATTTATATGAAAGTTGTAAAAGGGATTTAAGTCCTCTTGGTAGATCTGTAATTTTGAAGTCTAACTGTGTTAACCATAGTAAGAGATGCATTGGAAAAAATGCAAATAAATCATTTTCTATTTTTATTCATTTAAAAATATGTTGAGGAAAGTTAATGTGACAACATAACTGCATCATGTTGATCTTTTATAGAGGGAGATGCCGGCCTACCCTTTTTATACCTTTTTTAACTATATCTAATTTATTTCTAGACTTTTAACCCTGATAGATAAATGTATCAATCAATATTTTACTTCTAGATTACATCTCATTAAGTAATTTTAGAGATGATCATCATTTTGATTTCCCATCCCAAATAATTTAGCTTTATCCCAATTCATCTATAAGAGTCTAATTTAATTAATCATCAACAAAAAGTTGGCTCAATCCAAATGTTTTAAATTAAAAATATTATTCTCAAATGTGTAATGATTTTAGTTACTTGTTTAAAGGTTCAAACCCTTCATTATAATTTCTGATTTGGACACATGTATTTTATAATATGAATGTTTACTATAATCCTTGATTTTTTATCCAAATAGAATAACACATTTATTGGGTCTATTAATGTTAAAATAACATTGTCTGCAAAAGTGAGATCTTATAGCTATGGTTGCACACAACACCTTTAGCCATTTTTGAATATCTAATAATCTCCTACAGAGGTTCTATAACAAAACTAAGTATCAAAGGGGAGAGAGGGCAGCGTTCATGTGTGACATTACTTATAGAACATTTCTCTGACATAAAACTAGACCCAGAAACCAAAGCTATAAGATTTCTATACAAAGTTTTATTGCCTTTGATCCAAAGTCTCCCAATCCACATGTCTGCATTTCTAAATCTATAAAATCCCAGCTAACCCTGTCAAATACCTTTTGGTGTCTAAAGATGGAGTGATCAGAGGGATGTTCCCAGGGCTGGCATAGGATAGTATATTTATAAGTCTTCTTGTACTATCAGGTGCTTGTCTACAACTTATAAAACCTGTTTGATCAAGACTTATTAATTTAAAAAATATCAGGTTTAATCTTTTTGTTTGAGTTTATTTTAATATCCACATTAATCAGATAAATAGGTCTAGAGTTTATATAGATAATTTACAACAATTTATATAGATATTTAAATAGCCATAAATTCCATTTCCTTTACTCTATAAATAGATTTTGCTCATTATCAAGTTATCCAGAAGACCATATAGAAAACAATGACCACAGAGATCCTTTAAAAGGGGTATGTAAGGTTTCTGGATGTCACTGGATACACAATATCCCAGTGTCTATTTACTTGTACAATCAGTAGGATCAATATCCTGTTTAAGAATAGTTACAATTTGAGCATCTGTTGTTTCAGTTCAAACTAAACCAGTATTTTTTATCTCGTTGAACATATCACATAATGGAGTGCATATTACTGATTTAATGATCTTATAATATGAATTCATAAATCTATTTAGTCCCATAGCTTTATTAGGGGTTCACAGCTGCAATAGAAGATTCTGCTTCATTCAAATTTATATTTTGATTAAGCATTTCTAAGTAAGATTCAGAGAGTTTCGGCAGATTTATCTTGTCCAAAAACTTTTTCATTTCAAATATTGTGGGTTTAATACATCCATCAGTTAACTCAAAATTATTATTTACTACAAAATAATTTAAGATCAATTTTTCAGATCTTTCTAATTAACTAAATAGATTAGGTCCATTCTACATATTTTGGATTATAATTTTCATAAAGTTCTTCCAGAGTCAGACTTATCATTGCA
Source organism: Discoglossus pictus (assembly GCA_027410445.1). Classification (NCBI taxonomy): domain Eukaryota; kingdom Metazoa; phylum Chordata; class Amphibia; order Anura; family Alytidae; genus Discoglossus; species Discoglossus pictus. The sequence goes on along the minus strand of CM050170.1, from coordinate 45,902,571 downwards.
CAATTCGCCCAAGATACAGTATATTACCAATGTTGATCTCCATACTATTGGATTGGATTGTTGAAGAGATCATATATTTACTTGAATCCAATACCATATTAAAATCTTCACATATTACAGTATAAGAGGGCCTCTTTAAATTCTAAAAACATGCTTCAATAGTGAACAGACAAATCTATTTTGGTTTTCATTTTGTACATACACTTTTACTATTATATAATTATTATTGTTGATTTTACCCAACCATATATTATAGAGTATCTTTCTTGATCGTCAATAATTTTCTCTTCCTCTCAAATTGCTAATTTTCTATCAAAGAAAATTGAGACACCTCTGGATTTGGAAGTAAAAGTTGCATTTATATTTTATACTTAAGAAACATCTTCTTAAAAAAAGAGGAATCTTCCCTTTCATACAGTGGGTTTCTTGTAAGACAATAACATCTTCTTTCTCCTTAATAAAATTTGTGGCTATCTTCCTTTTATATGGTGAATTCAAATCCTGGGGATTCTGTGAGATTATTTTAGGTTGGAGAATGGACCTAATCTGTTTAGTTAATTAGAAAGATCTGAAAAATGTAAAAATAAGATCTTAAATTATTTTATAGTAAATAATAATTCTGAGTCATCTATATGGTGTTCACATAAAGCATATATTAGATGAATACTTTTTTGGCCCTATTAAATACCAAGCCCGCAGTGGATTTTGTACAGCCCGTAAGTATGAAATTTGCAGGAGTTACAGAGCGATTAAATTAGAAAAGGCTGCAATGACATGTCCAGAATCCAAATCCGTAAACCGTGCTTCGGCACGTAGCATTTCCTGGCGTGAACATGATAAATTATTAAAACCCGTAGTTATGGGTTCAGACGGAGCCAGTAGTAAAATAGAACATCATCATTGTCATGAAAATATGGAGGTTACATTTCAATCACTTACGGTTTTGACATATTGCGATCGGACCGCTTTACAGAAATAATGTAATATGAAAAAGATAATAAATATAATATTCTAGTCCATGCAAGTTCTATTGTATGTATGTTAATTGATTGCTGGGATCAATATAACACGGAAATTAAACTTAAAAAATATTATTTTCTATTGCAGATTTGCAAGCTTGAGAATGTTGTGCTATTAATTTCAATATCTTCTATTGCTTTCCCTGTAATTAAAAATACAGTAGTGTGTTTATATTTGCATTTACAGTGCTACAGTCAGTAGTTTTTCCTCTTGCGGGTCCTTTCTAGTACCAGTAGGATTTTTGGCTACATTTGCCATTTCCAAGTGTGAAAACAATTGTGGGCTTGAGGACTTGTAGAAATTTAATAGCGATTTGTGATTGTAACATTTACAGGCTTGAAAGATCAAAGGTTTAGCTGGGTCGGAGTTCCGATTTTGGCAACCGCTGTTGTTTTTCAGCCTGTAACCCGCAGATTATTTGTGGGTAGCTAAAAGAGGCCAATTTAATACAACAAAAATATTACCCAAGGCACGGGGGAACAGGCAGGACGTCTGGAAGTGAGGTGCAACGTGAATTTAAGCCGATTTCGACGACTTTCACACCCCGAAAATCGGCTAAGCGAAAAAAAAATGACAGCTGAAAAAAGCAAAAATGAGGCTACATGACCCCGGACCGCGCAAAATACTGCCAAACGCCTAGCGCTTTACCATGGCGCTTTACAAGAGCAAAAACACAAGGTTAGCGGCCAAACCGCGAACAACTAAAAAACAATAAAAACACACAAAAAATAAAAAGTAATACAACAAAAACATCACCCATAGCATGGGGGATCAGCCAGGATGTCTGGGAGTGAGGTGCAACGTGATTTAAATGCGATTTGGACAAATTTCACCACACGAAAGTCACTTAAGCGAGAAAAAAAATGGCAGCCGAATTTTTTTTAAACAAGGCTACAAGCCAACGGACCACGCAAAACATTGCCAAATGCGTAGTACTTTCACACAGAAATGAACAAAATACACTATTACAAAATACGGAAAATACATGCGAGCCGTATAACACATTAATAACATTACAAATCTACAATGGCGATTTACACAACTACACCAACGGATTTCCCTCGCGCACACAAACAATTTAGAATGCACAGTTGGGACATTCATTACACTTTATCATCAGAGCAACAACACTCACTTTACATTGTATGGTGCCGGAAAATATAAACAGATTGTTAGCTCTTCAGACTATTAATTGCTGAATATATTAATAACAAATAGGTAAAGTATATTAATTTATTCAAGAAATAATTAATTCATTATTGATTAAGTAAATATAGATGAATATATATCTCTCTTTATAATGAGTGTTCAAAGGAGCAAAAATTGACGAGACAAGAGGCTCGCAATGAGCGCCGAAGGTCCTCACAGTACAAAAAGGTTTACATTGTGTGGCAAACAGCATTCCCATGGCTTCAAATGTTATTGCCCTGTCATTTTTGACGGGCAAGTCGCTAGTATATATATATTATTTACCTGCATATATATATACATCTTTTATTCCACTGGATTGCATATCCACAAATTGGTACATTGATTAAGATATTTTTAATATTTTCAATATTGTCAATCGAACAAAGCATTTAAAGATATTTCTAATTAATGCTATGAACCGGACATATTTATTTGTATAACGAATCAGTAGCATACACTGTACAAAACATACGATCACATTGAAAAGAACAGCACCACATTGTTTGAGTACCAATAGCTACAAGCAATACCAAAGGAACTGACGCGCCTACATCCAAATGGGCCAATGGGAGGCGAAACTCTGCAATCGCCATTACAACAAGCTGGAGCCAGCCGGCAGTGCTCCTAAGAGCACCTTATTGTACAAGAATACTTCTGCACAACAGGGGTCTGTATTAATGTAAGGGCTCTTGTCACAGCCAGTTACTATGTTTCACAAAAGGCTATGATTACTGTGACTGTAAACATACTGTTACCACCAAGCCGCCTCACATAACATTGATGCCCCCCATCGTTTTCATCAATTGTTAAATGAACTGCAGTCACCAGTAAGTCTGCTGGCATGTGACTTAAACAGCCTCCCAGAGAAGGGCTGACCCTTCTTTGATGTCATACTAGCCCCCACATCTACAGACCTCTCCTGATTGGTCTATTATAATCCAGTCAGCTCAGATGAATATTTAATTGGTTGTTTCTCAAATAGGCGGAGAGTTCAAAACTGGTGTACTCCTCAGATCATAGTGTTATAGTTACATAGTAATTAAGGTTCAAAAAGCAGTATTTTACTTCATCAATTTCAACATTTTTAGATCTCCTCTGATCTGTAATTGTTTTCATTGTTTTTCTTTCTCGCATATACTGGTGTGTTCCTTCAATAAATCAGTCTCAGTTCTATTGTACATAATCATTGTGTACTGTCATTCTTGGGAAAGGGCTTATGTGCTAAATCACTTGTTGGTATTCTGATGCCTCTCCTGGGTCATGCCTTAACAGGACCTATATCTGATCCTTCTGTTGCTAGGTTCCTGCTGTATGCTGATGCTGGTATCCTTCTTGGTCCTATTCTAAATGGACCTACACCTGTTACTTATCCTGTGCTTCTGGCATCCTGAACCACTTCCTGACCTGGAGAAGCCTGCTGGGCACTAAGACTTGCAAACCCTTATGGTCCAGAGCAGTGGCGGAGCTAGTGTATAGGGGGCCCCTGTGCAAAAAAATAAATATATTTTTTTGAACTTCCCAGACCCCCTCCAACCTCAACGCAGTACATATATAAAATATATATTAAATATATATAAAAAATAAATATATAAATATGTGGGTCTGTGTCTCTCTATCTATATATATATATATATATATATATATATATATATATATATATATGTGTGTGTGTGTGTATATATATATATATATATATATATATATATATATATATATATATATAAAGTATGCATTTACATATACATCTATATATATCGTAGTACCATAAACATTTTCTTACTTGCTCGGTGCTGCACTCCACTTCCTGTGGTAAGAAGGGTCCACTACAGGCTAGAGGGCTAAGGGGACCACAGAGGTCTGAGGGGGCTGCAGGGGACAGAAAGGATAGATAGGGCCACAAGGGGCCAAGGGAGGCCACAGGTCACTACAGGGGCCACCGGGGCTGAGGGAGGCCACAGAGGTCTGGAAGGGGCCCCCGGGTGGCTGAGGTAGGCTGCATAGGTCTGCAAAGGGCCTCAGGGGGCTGATGGAGGCCATAGAGGTCTTTGAAGGGCAACAAGGGGGCTGAAGGCGGCTGCAGAGGTCCGCAAGTAGCCACAAGTGGAAGTCGTAAGGGGCAGTGGGGACCACAGAACCTTTGGGGGGCACAGTGGGGGGGGGGGGCACAGTGGGCCATAAGAGGCTGCAGGGGACCCACGTGAGGTCCGCAGGGACATTAGAGTCACAGGGTCTGCAGGGAGTACAGGAGGCCCCTGGGGCCTGTGGGGGGCTACAGTGAGCCATAAGGGGCTACAGGGGACCCACAGGAGGTCCGCAGGGTCCTTATGGGGCTGTAGGGGTCCATGGGCTGGGCAAAAGGCACAGTAGGTCTGCAGGGGCTCTAGGGACCAAAGCTACCCTAGGGGCCACGGTGGATCACCAGGGGCCACATGGGACCCATGGGGGCCAAGTAAGATCCTCAGGGGCCACAGGTGATCCACGGGGGGAAAGAAGAACTGCAAGGGCCCCGGGAGGGCCGTGGGGTCCACAGGGGGGCGGCAAAGGCCACACGGGACCTGCAGTGGATCCGAGGGGGCCCCTCAGAGTTCTGGGGCCTTGGTGCCTTGCACCGGCTGCACTGGCAGTAGCTCTGCCTCCAGAGGGGTATTCTGAAAGCGGAAGGCAGGAAGGTTTAGGATGCACCTGGTCTCCTCACCCCATGGGTCATGAAAGTTAGGGTTTAGGGTTAGATTTATGGTTTTGGGTTAGGGGTTAGAAGTAAGGGTTAATGATTATTGTTAGGATTAGGGTTAGATTTAGGAATACAGTTTAGGGTAAAGGTGGCTGCATTGCACAAGTTACTCACATCTAACAACTATTATAGGTGATAACTGGGTGATAAGCAATGTGTTGCCCTCAGAGGCAAAGCTCCCAACTTGTGTCAGGTTCTCCTAGCCTTACACTTAACTTTGACCTTTGCTAAGAGATTTTGCTCAGTTTATGATAAATATGACTGTTTGGCATTTCCATAATTTACAATTTCTTATGGGACCCCTATCAGACTTAGGGAAACTAAGCTCCAATGGTAATTTGCATAAGCAAAAAAAGAGTCAAAGTCGCACAATGTGAGAACATTCAAGACATAAGTAGGTTTATTCTTTATGCATAGTAACCTACTAAGAGAGCAGCCTCTTTTAGCTCATTTGTGACTTTCAAAAAAAGAAATATCCTGTAATGTATCAGTTTGGTCTCACTCAAAAGAATAATCCAGACCAAAATATCATTCAATTCTATACTGAACCGGAGAAACAGCAAACCCCAGACATACATTTCGTTCTTCACTTGGCCTCATCAGTGGGGTGTAGCTGAACTTTCTAAAGCACAGTGAGCAAGGGGTCCCTGTCTGGAATCCCGTTTTACCCTACTAAGCCCCAAGGGTCATTTGCATTAGCAAAAGCAGGTCAGAGGCTTACAATCTGAGTAGGTCTATGGGAATAGCCTCTTTTAGGGCGAAAAGCAGGTGGTATGTTTAAAAGGCTTTACAGAACCCATTACGTACTTATTTTCTATTTATAAACTTAAAAGAATATAGAAAAATTACAGTAATATATTGTGCTACCACTCTTATTTTATGAACTTCGCATAAATAAAATTGGAAAAAAAAGAATAGCCTTAAGATGTAAATAAAATGCTAAATACATTTATATGTAATACATTTATAAAATAAATAATAAAATGTGTTCATAAATTTAAACAAAAATAGTATTATGAAGGTGGTAAAGAACTTAAAACAAGTGCAAAGAGAATATTAATTGCGGAGAGGGAAATTAATAAAAATGAAGATAACATTATTTTGTTTTTCTGTTGATTACTACTTTTGCGAATTTACTATAAATTAAATGTAACATCCTTTTGGGATTTTCAATGTAAATTATTAATTAGGAATCATTAAAAAATTAGCTCTCATAATACTTGCTTTTATATAGTATTATGATGTTTACAAAATGTTAAAAATAAATAATAAATATTTGATTAAAAATTCCAAAAATGAAAATGTACTTTTCATGCTTACATTTTTTTCAAAGATATAGCAGTGACAGCAAATTCCCCATAAAAATAGGCATATTTGTCAGAATTTTTTTTTAAATATAAAGTTTATAGTTCAGTTTAATATTATTGTACTTGTACAATCGAAGAAGTAGTTGTTGAATATATTTCTAATATCCTGAAATGTAAAAAAAAAATATTTTATCATGAAAGGTTTTAAAAAAATACAGGGAAAAAAATGCTCTACTGAAAAGCACAACTCTGGACTTGCTTAAAGTCTCTTTGGATGATGGTGCAGTGGATTCCAAATTCTTTTTGCCTCAAGGAACCATAGAATATAATTTTACAATTCTCAATTTCATTTTCCCCGTAAATAATTCTGAAACTTATCCAAAGCTTCTCTAATAAAATAAACCTACATGCCCACAGTCCTGGCTGTTGATGTTCTTTGGGTGATGTGGTGTGTTGGGTATGCACCAGACATAGCATTTTCTTTGATGGCCGAGAAGTTCAATTTTAGTCAGACCAGAGCACCTTCCTCCATACATTTTGGAAGTCTCCCATATGCCTTTTTGCAAACCCAAAACGTGCCATTTTGTTTTTTGTTGAAAGTAATGACTTTCTTCTGGCCACTCTGCCATAAAGCCCAACTCTATGGACCGTACGGCTTATTTGTCGTCCTATGTACAGATACTCCAGTCTCTGCTGTGGAACTCTGCAGCTACTCCAGGGTTACCGTAGGTCTCTGTGCTGCCTCTCTGACTAATGCCCTCCTTGTCCGTGAGTTTTGGTGGGTGTCCGTGTCTTGGAAGGTTTGCTGTTGTGCCATGTTCTTTCCATTTGGTTATGAGAGATTTGATGGTGCTCCTGGGGGTCATCAAAGATTTGGATATTTCTTTATAACCTAACCCTGACTTGTACTTCTCAACAACATTGTCCTTTACTTGTTTGGAGAGTTCCTTGGTCTTCATGGCAGTGTTTGGTTAGTGGTGCCTCTTGCTTAGGTGTTGCAGCCTCAGGGGCCTTTCAAAAAAGGTGTGTATGCAATGACAGATCATGTAACAATTAGATTGCACACAGGTGGATATCATTTCACTAATTATGTGACTTCTTGAGGTAATTGGTTGCACCAGAGCTTTTTATGGGCTTCATAACAAAGGTAGTGAATACATACGCACATGCCAATTTTCTGTTTTCTATTTCTAAAAAATAGTTTTATGTATATATTTTTCTCATTTCATTTCACCAACTTAGACTATTGTGTTCTGATCCATCACATGAAATTCAGATTAACAAAACATTGAACTTAAGGCTGTAATGTAACAAAATAGGTAAAAAGTCAAGGGGGGTGAATACTTTTGCAAGGCACTATATTATACCGATATAAAAAAAATCCATTGCTTTATGTCTTTTTATGGGATTTTCAAATAAAGGCATTTTTCAAATTATTATTTTTTTATTCTTAAATGATTGCACATTTTTAAAGAAAGGCACCTTCTGAAGGTTTAAAAAAATCGACCATTTTTTTGTTTTTCTCTTTGTTGTCAAAACATTTTTTTTAACATATCTTACATTATGTACTTATTTTGTTTTTCTTATTAGGGTATTAGGGGGCTTTTATGCATTAACAATCTTAATCATATACTTAATCAATATAGCGTCATTTGTATTTTTCCACTGTTATTAAGTACGTGACAAACTGAAGAATGTTTTGTAATACATTCCAGTAATTTGCTACTTCCTCATTTTATGTCTGTACAGGAACTAAATATTTTAACCACATATAAAGTATAATGAAAAACAGTTGTCATAGGCCAAAATATTTCGCAATATCTATCTTTTGTATATGTCAAATTACTATGTCAAATTGCTATAATAAACTCTGTCACGTCAATAAAGATAAGCCAAAGTTGATAATACTAGCTTGTCTGTGTTATTATTGACTATTGACTTCCAAACCAAAGGAGAGAAAGAGAGGAAGGTGGATAAGGGTTGATGACCCCGGGGTCCTGGGCTTTTCCTAGCAGTGGAGAAAATCCTGCTATCTAATAATTTGGGGGGCTACATCCCAGGATATTCTCCAGAACACGGTGAGTAAACCTAACAAATTTGTTTTGTTCCCTTTTTTTATACTCACCCTCTTCTACAGAAATATCTAGCATAAATTATTGAATTAAAGGAAAGCACTTTTGTCAAAGGTTTTGAGTCCTGGTGACTAACTTTGTTTGTGTAAGGGTATAAAGTCCCTTTTTGTGATTTGTCACCTTCCTGTACTCTCTCTTCTAGGCTAAAAACAGCTATTTTATATATATATATATATATATATATATATATATATATATATATATATATACCGTATTTATCGGCGTATAACACACACTTTTTCTCCTTGAAAATAGGGACCAAATGATAGGTGCGTGTTATACACCGATATTCCCTCCACCCTCCTCATCCTCAACCTCCCTCCTCATACTAAACCCCCCTCCACATTCTAACCCCCCCTCCTCATTCTAACCCCCCTCCTCAACCTAAACCCCCCTAAATACCTCCCCCTCACTTACCTGCTTCTGCTCCGGCCTCCGCTCCGTTCCTTGACCCGGCGCGCATGTGACGTCACATGCTCGCCACGTCATTAGCATATACCGGGTGCTGGCATGAGGAGGGGGGGCTAGAATGCGGAGGTGGGTTTAGGATGGGGGGGTTGAGGAAGGAGGATGGGGGGGTTGAGGAGGGCGGTTGAGTGGGTTTGAGGATGGGGGGTTGAGGAGGGGGTTTGAGGAGGGAGGTTGAGGAGGGGGTTGAGGAGGGAGGATGAGGAGGGAGGTTGAGGAGGGGGTTGAGGATGAGTAGGGAGGTTGAGGATGAGGAGGGGGGTTGAGGATGAGGAGGGAGGTTGAGGAGGGGGGTTGAGGATGAGGAGGGAGGTTGAGGAGGGGGGTTGAGGTTGAGGAGGTGGGGTTGAGGAAGGAGGATGAGGATGGGGGGGTGGAGGAGGGGGGTGCAGGGGGGTGGAGGAGGGGGGTGGAGGGGGATGGAGGAGGGAGTTGAGGATGGGGGGTTTGAGGAAGGGGTTGAGGATGGAGGATGAGGAGGGAGGTTGAGGTTGAGGATTTTGCTTCAAAGTTCTTTATTTGAATTTTTTTTCCCCCTGAAATTTCCTTCTTAAAATGAGGTGCGTGTTATACGCCGGTGCGTGTTATATGCCGATAAATACGGTATATATATATATATATATATATATATTGCATTAATACTGTATTTTGTCCTTCTACATTGGCTGCATTTCTAGACAAAAGCTATATGTATTTGTGTGTCTGTTTTGCCTTGGAAGTATTTTTATGTGTTATGAAATTATGTCAAAAAGATGTCATTGATGATTTGAGAAACTCATTTTATGTCATATACTTTTGCAGGTTTCTTTGCAGTAAAATGTTTATTTTTGTTTCTCTTCAATTCCTTCAATTATATTTTAAAGGTTAAAAAAATATTACATTTTGCAGATATCTTTAATAAGTGATTTGTGAAGAACTATGCACATACATATGATTTTTGTGAGCTCACAACAATCTGGTAATATGTTTTGTGATGTTTTCTATAAGAATACTGGTATAAAAATCCTATGCATCGGATATCCATTCTGACAGTTTTGATAAATTATTTTTATGAAATATATATTGCAGAGCCTTATCACCTCTGGATGGATATTATCGTTTATGTTTATATGCTGCTGGCCAATTTGGATATTTATTAATAAATGTTTTATCTAGATTTAATTCCTGTTTTACATATAATTCAGGTGGTATATTAACAGAAAAGTAGGAGGGTTTGTCTGGTAACCAATCTTTTTAACCCAAAGTGAAATACTGATTAAGTACTTAATAATTATCTGGTAAAAAGCCTGTTATAGTTGAACATAGACTTATTGATGAATTGAAGTAAACTCCATTTACAATAACATGTACAGTTATAAATACTGTACTTGTTTCAAAGACATGTTCATCTTTAAGCTTAATTATAGTAGACAGCTGGGTTTGATATTTTATGTGTTACAATGTGCATGTAAGATCAGTCAGAAATATCAATCAAACCAGAATAATAATTTAATATTTTTCCTTTTGTTTTTGTTTTTTTTCAGGCCTGATTTCTTGGCCAGTTTATTTTTTTATTTTTGAGCTGTCATTTTATTTATGGCTCATGTTACTGTAATTTGAGGAATGGTAAAGCAGATTGACATTTCTCTCTATTAAAATGAATGGCATATATGCAAAGTCTCTATCTCCTGTTTTTTCCCCAGGATGATGCTGTAGAGGGTGCCTATGTCACTGATCAGTGCATGACATGTTACCGGGTTATGAGGTGTAAATGAGGGCATAAAAGATCGATCTCCAACTTGCAAGTATAGGTGGATTTTGTGGCTAAAATGGGGCAAGAGATGAAGGCCTATGTACCTACTAAAACTATATCTCTTGGTTCCATAATATGAGATGGTAAAGAACCTTATCATGGTGTCTTACCTTTTTTGATAGTAGTGAGACTCATGTTTTGGGTGCTATGTTTTTGTTTTCTTTTACTGGTTAAATATCAAAAAATTTAACACCTACACCTTAGGGTTCATCCCCAGTTCAGATGATGGCCATGATGTAAATTGATAAATAATTAGCAAAACCTTTTATAGGTCTCAAGGAAATGAATGTTAGTAACTTTTGAATTGAAAAATCAGAGATTTACCATTATAAATGTAACATTAGTCAAATAATTATTAATGTATTCTCCAATATATATCCAATGACAAGATAAAGCAAATATTGATCTAGTCACTTATAAAAGACTTAATATGGTAATATTATAACTGTTTGAAGACAAGCTTGCTGCTTTAGCAGGAATATAAATAAATAAATTATACATATCCATATGTTGTTCTAGCCCCTGCCTAAATTGAGTTATTGATTTAATTGATTTTGATTTATATACCATCCCTAGGTCATGACAGAGTTATACATATGAAATATGTCCTATCCATTTAGGGATGAGCCAGGCTAAGAGTGTATGATGATAGAATGTATGTTTGAAAGATGTATGTAAAGTCTTATATGACAGATCTTAAATGTTTGGATTTTGTTTTGTTTTTTCTTTTTCTTTTTGTCACAATTGCTTTCCCCTCAGAAGAAGAAGACTAGGAGTGCCTGCAAAGAGGAAGAAAATAAGCAGAGAAAGTAACAACTGTACCACAAGCCTGCTATGGTTTATGATAAGAGAAAGTGTCTACCAAGTGACTATCCTAATGACAAAGATAATCCCAGATACAGAATTTGCTGACTAAGAGATAAAGCCAAGATATGCAGTGATTCTGCACCCAAGAAAAGGGATGGGCCAAACTCTTGTGTGTATCTGATACAAAGAATGCAAAGATCTGTAAGAAAGTCACATACTCCTTGTTCTTTGTCTGGAAATCTGCACATGATGGGTCATTGCCTTGACCAGAGCATCTCATATACAGAAGTATTTTTGTTTTTTTACCATTTTTGTTACCTCAGAGGGGCCTGGATATGTATGATGTGTAAGACTGGGTTTGTTTGAAGATTGTCTGAGCCTATATTTTCACAGTTTTGTCATGTTTACTTTTTTTCCTACACTACTAGCCCTGTCTTCCTTTTGTGCTGTCCCTTTGCTTCTAACACTTATGCACCTTGTTCTATCCACTTGCTAGGATCTAGTACGTACTAACATCTGATAAAGAAGAGTGACTAGGGAAAGAGGAAGTTAATCTACATAATATCTTGGTTGTTAGTAATATCAGTGCAAAATTGTATTCTAAGAAGTGTTTGTGTAGGGGTTTTTGATAATTGTTGTATTTTTGTTCCAGCTGAAGTTAATCATCATGATAATCTTGCTACTGACTATTGATCACATCCATCATCCCAATACATATTAGGAACAAGAAAATAGGCAAAAAGCTAAATTGGTTCTATTGTCTAAGTATTAGTAATTAAATGGTTGGGTGCTGTTTGGTAAACATTATGTGAGGCTATTTTATTTGCATTTACCATTGTTGTTTTTTTGTATACATAACTGACTAGTTGCACTTACATTGATAACTATTGCACTACAATCTGGACCAACATTGATAACATGTGTAACATTTAACGGCATTTATAAATGTTTTCATCCATCTCCATTGAACTCTTTTATGGTTGTATGAACTTGATCAAACAGATAATACCTTATTTTGTTTTTTGTTTGCTTATGCTTTTTAATCACCAATTGTAAGGCTCTCATCCAAAGTGCTTTAAACACCTGGACTGTGAACTTTGCACAAAATACTCCATTTCTGAAAACTTTCCAGCTTTGCTGCAGGAAAATCACATGGAACATAGACCATATTGGGTTATCAGCTCTGTGGCTCTACTTGCACAATAATCCGTTGCCATATTCTGTTTCCTAGTGAACTTTCTCCTTTTGGGACTCAAGTCTCTTTTGATGACACCTTGCCTTTCTCATTATGACTTGAATGAATTGTTTATGTTCTAATCGCAGGGAGGGATAATGTGTAGGGAAAATATATGCCATTTTTGTATATTGTATACCATTTTGTGTTATGTGTAATGTCAGCATTGTTCCTCCATTTTGATTTTCCACCTTGTCATCCTAATACATACCTATTGTTTTGGCCTGTTAGCATTATGTTGCAAAAACCAGAACATGCCAATGCTTACATAATATACTGAGTAACAATACAATACTTCCATAAACCCCATGTGTAATCTTGCAGAAACATATGGTCTTAGACTAACTGTTATTGGTCTCTAATGTTGTGTCATAACCTTCATAAAAGCTTTTTAATTATATACTTAATAATATATATATATATATATATATATATATATATATATATATATATATATATATATATATATATATATATATATATATATATATATACAGTGGATATAAAAAGTCTACACACCCCTGTTAAAATGTCAGGTTGCTGTGCTGTAAAAAAATGAGACAAAGATAAATCATTTTAGAACTTGTTCCACCCTTAATGTGACCTATAAACTGTACAACTCAATTGAAAAAAAAACTGAAATCTTTTAGGTAGAGGGAAGAAAAAATATAAAAATAAAATAATATGGTTGCATAAGTATGCACACCCTTAAACTAATACTTTGTTGAAGCACCTTTTGATGTTATTACAGCACTCAGTCTTTTTGGGTATGAGTCTATCAGCATGGCACATTTTGACTTGGCAAGATTTGCCCACTCTTCTTTGGAAAAACACTCCAAATCTGTCAGATTGTGAGGGCATCTCCTGTGCACAGTCCTCTTCAGATCACCAGATAACCCCACAGATTTTCAATTGGATTCAGGTCTGGGCTCTGGCTGGGCCATTCCAAAACTTTAATCTTCTCTGGTGAAGCCATTCCTTTGTTGATTTGGATGTATGCTTTGGGTCATTGTCATGCTGAAAGATGAAGTTCATCTTCATGTTCAGCTTTCTAGCAGAAGCCTGAAGGTTTTGTGCCAATATTGACTGGTATTTGGAACTGTTCATAATTCCCTCTATCTTAAAAAAGGCCCCAGTTCCAGCTGAAGAAAAACAGCCCCAAAGCATGATGCTGCCACCACCATGCTTCACTGTGGGTATGGTGTTCTTTCGGTGATGTGCGCCAAACACATCTTTTGGAATTACGTCCAAAAAATTCAACCTTGGTTTCATCAGACCATAACACCTTTTCCCACATGCTTTTGGGAGACTTCGGATGTGTTTTTGCAAAATGTAGCCTGGCTTGGATGTTTTTCTTCGTAAGAAAAGGCTTTCGGTTGCCACTCTACCCCATAGCCCAGACATATGAAGATACGGGAGATTGTTGTCACATGTACCACACAGCCAGTACTTGCCAGATATTCCCGCAGCTCCTTTAATGTTGCTGTAGGCCTCTTGGTAGCCTTCCAGACCAGTTTTCTTCTAGTCTTTTCATCAATTTTGGAGGGAGCTCCAGTTCTTGGTAATGTCACTGTTGTGCCATATTTTCTCCACTTGATGATGACTGTCTTCACTGTGTTCCATGGTATATCTAATACCTTGGAAATTCTTTTATTCCCCTCTCCTGACTGATACCTTTTAACAATGAGATCCCTCTGATGCTTTGGAAGCTCTCTGTGGACCAAGATGCGACTAAGAACATTTCAGGAAAGACCAACTAGAGCAGCTGAATTTTATTTGGGGTTAATCAGAAGCACTTTAAATGATGGCAGGTGTATGCTGACTATTAAATACGATTTGGAATGTGATTGCTTAATTCTGAACACAGCTACATCCCCAGTTATAAGAGGGTGTGCAGACTTATGCAACCACATTATTTTTATTTTTTTATTTTTCTTCCCTCCACCTAAAAGATTTCAGTTTGTTTTTCAATTGAGTTGTACAGTTTATAGGTCACTTTAAAGGTGGAAAAAGTTCTGAAATTATTTATCTTTTTTTACAGCACAGAAACCTGTCATTTTAACAGGGGTGTGTAGACTTTTTATATCCACTGTGTATATATATATATATATATATATATATATATATATATATATATTGACTTCCTCTTTTGTGATTATTTTCCACTGAGGGCTTATAAGTAGGAATGTTTACAGGAAATTATGTGCAATATTCTGATAAAAAGATGCTACTTCATTTCAAATCTACAATGGAATGTATGTGTTGTATGTGTTTGTATGTGAAACCACAAGAACATATGACAAGGACCTTTCACAAATAATTAATTTGCTCTATAACTTCTGTCAGATTCAGTAAACTTTGAGCCAATGGTTGATAATACAACTCTTCTGTCATTATTAAAATATTGACTCCGAGGTGCCTGAAGCTGAAAGAAGGGAGAGACACAGAGAAAGGTAAATAAGAGTTTATGATGCTGGGATCCAGTGCTTTCCTAGCAGTTAAGAAATTCTTCTATCTAACATGCGTGCTACTTCATCAGAGAATACAACACAGTCAACACATGGGCAAGTGAAACGCACATTTATAATCTCCCTCTGTAAATCATCTGTCAATCATCTGCAGCTAGACCGCTTTCAATTGGCTGAGAGGCCTGTGCTGCACTACGTTATACCATGATTGGATAGTAACGGGAGAGTGCATCTCGGCCAGTCCCTTAACATCTTGCTACGGCTTGGAATTTAATTTGGCCCTTGGCCTGGCCAAGTCTTGGATGGATAAAACATGTTTACCAACTTAGAGGTTTATTTTATTTTAACAGGAAAATGTTTTAACTCTTCATATGGTAAGAAGGTATACTATAAGTGTATGTGTATGTTTACAGTGGTAACAGCAATACAAAGGACAACCATATAATTTAAATAATACTGTATACAGGCAAAAACCTCTTTCTTTACCCAACAGAATGCATGACAGGCCCTACCTCATCATTCCCTCAATTAGCCAATTGCACCCTGTCTTCACCCTTCCACTATACATTATAAACTCCTTTTACTGTGTAACTGAGGATGAACTCGCTAGCCTTCTATCAACCTCTCGTCTTACTACTTGTCCACATGATCCTACTCCATCACAGTTGATCCCTTCTCTCTCTGTCACACTTTTCTTAGCTCACGCATCTCTTCAACCTTTCCCTTAACACTGGCAAGAATCCCCCTTCTAACCCAGCTTCTCCATCTAAATATCTCCTTATCTCTCTACTTCACCTGGTTTCTAAACTGCTTGAACATGTCGTCTACATTCTCCTTACTCATTTTATTTCATCCAATTACCTCCTTGACCTCTTCCAATCTGGCTTCAGGTCCCAACACTCCACAGAGACAGCTCTCACAAAAGTCATTAAAGACTTACTCGCCGCCAAGTCAAAGGGTCATTTCTCCATTCTAATTTTACTGGATCTCTCTTCTGCTTTTGACACAGTTGATCACCACCTCCTCCTCATCCAAATTCTACTCTCTTGGCATCCGTGACACTGCTCCCTCATGGTTCAAATCTTATCAAAAAAATAAAACAGTTAGTGTATCCTTCTCTGGCGCCTCTTCTTTGCCTCGCTTTCTGACCATTGGTGTATCTCAAGGTTCAGTCCTAGGCCCTCGCCTTTTCTCTATCTATACATCCTCCCTTGATACCCTAATAAAATATTTTGGATTTGAAGACAACACTATGAAGACAACGCTCAAATCTACCTCTCGGCGCCAGAACTTCCCCCCTCTCTTGTAGCTCAATTTGCCAACTGCCTCTCTAGCATATGCTCCTGGATGCCTGCCTGACAACTCAAACTCAAGGTCCTACTCTTCCCACCCTCTTCCACAGCCTCTACTCGTCACTTTTCACTCAGTGTTGAAAATGCCATCATCACTACTACTTCCCAGGCCCGTCGTTACCTAACAAACATCAATTAAATCCTTCACTATCTGACACAAGACACAGCTAAAAACCTAATTCACTCTCTCATTATATCTCACCTTGACTACTGCTACTTGCTGCTTGCTGGCCTCCCCATCACCTGTCTGCCCTCACTCCAATCCATATTGAATGCATCCACTAGACTCATCTTCCACACTCAATCTCTGCAGCACCTACATGTCAGTCACTACACTGGCTTCCTGCAGCCTCCAGAATAAAATTTCAAATCATGACGCTACCATACAAATCTCTCAACAACAGTCCACCCCCTTATATCTCTGCCCTCATCTCAAAATACTCTTCCAAACACCCTCTTCACTCTGCTAGTGACCTTATCCTATCCTCCACTCATCACCTTTGCTCACTCCCACCTTAAGGACTTCAAGTGCGTTGGAACTCCTTCCCTCGCGCCACTATCCTCGTGCCTCAAATTCCTCAAAACCTCACTAAAAATTTGTTTAAAGAAGCTCAGCACCTCCAGCCTTAATATGCACAGCGCATCTTTTACTGCTTTACCTCGCCCATACCCTTTAGACTGTAACTTTGCGAGTTTTAAATCTTTTTGGTGCTTTACGGAAAGCTCTATATATTTGTTTGATTTTAAGCTCAATAACAGGGTCCTCCATTATTTTGCAATTTGAATGTACTTAACGTCTGTACAGCACTGCGGAATTTGTCTGCTTTTTACAACTAAAGGATAATAATAATATAATTGATAATAATAATAATAATGTGTAAAAGTAAATCCTGGTGATCAGCCAATGCTGAAATTCCTTTAATATTAATATTTAATATTATTAAGTATTGATTAGATATTCAGAGATAACATATTTAATATCATTCTTCTTGAATGTTCATCTTGGCAGTGGGACTCATTAAGGATTTGTTCATAATTGTACCAGAATATTATGAAAACTTTGAGGATTTCAGTATCATTGTGGATACTCGTATTTAGTAGTAGGTTAATAAGGTCTCTGGGTCTTCAGTAACTCTTTGGACGTACCTTGAAGATTATTAAACCACTGCCCTGAACATGAAATACAGAAACACGGGAAAGATACACAAGGTGAGTGAGAACAATCCATACACCACCATCTTCTTACACCACCAATATTCTCCCTTCATAATATTGTAACTGCTATCTGCCTTCCTGGGAGTTTTGTCTAATATACACAAACACTTGTTATAGACATGGATATGTTTTATATATAAATATATGACTAAAGTAAAGACAGCAAAAGAGAGGAGGCGGATATAATCTGACAGAGTAAAGGGGCAGTGATGGGAATAATGGGGGAAGTAATGGCATAAGAGGATCCAATGTAATATAAGGCCGATGTAGATTAGGCAGTTGGTGATGTAGAGATCCGAGAAGGATAATATAAGATAATAGAGCAGTGTTTGGTTTATGCCCGGTGGCAAGTAGATACTACCTTAATAAAGTATCCAAAATGTGCCAGGAAACTTCTAATATACCATCAACTTTTAAACCTCTATTTTAATGTATTTTCAAGTCTTTTTTAAAAAAAAACATGATTTGTGTCACAATGACATTTTCAGACTGTGGAGCAGCCATTTATTTTTCAGCAGGTAAGTGTGGGCATTAATGTTGCATTATAAAGGATTTTCGAATGTACAAATGAAGGTTACTCTCCATTTTTCTTACTAGGTTAAGTACATGGTTGAATATCAGAGCTATATTTATCTCATCATTAGCAGGCACACAAAATATTATAGAATTTACAGAAATGTCTTGAAAGTTAAATTCTGTAAATATAGGGATATCTTCACATAGCCTATATAGTGTTCCAACAATGTGTAATATGCTAACCTCTATTGTAGGATAACAACTCAACAACATATATTAAAAATAAATAATTTAAGAGAAGTCTTATAAAATACTTTTTATAGTTTGTATTATTTTGTGTCATTGCTGGCCCAGTGTTGGTGAATGGGCATTGTATCACTGATCTGTTATTATCCTGGTATTTTACTATATGGTCTTTTGAACAACTAAGCTTGATAATTGGCAAGTCATTGTACTTATTATGGCTACAACTGGACTCAGTCGACTACAGAACAAGCCAACATGACCTCTAAATACTGTGACCTAGTGCTGTTCTGAGGCTTATCCAACTGAGCACTAGGCTGTTATATAGGGGCTGATCACACATATCAGTTTTTCTCTCCTGGATCTACCCAAGGCCACCAGAGCTGACCCGAGTACTCAAGTGTTTTGGTGTGTGCTGTAACTCCACATTCCTGTTTGTTTTTGGATTATGTCTTCTCACCTTGGCTCTGATCTTGGCTTTGGCTCTCCTGACACTCATCTCCTTTATATTGTTTCCTGGACCTGCTCTCCTGTTTTGAGCCAGCCTTGACTATTCGACCATTGGATATTCTTGTGCCTCAGGCCCAATGGTAAAACATAAAGAAAAAAACATCCAATGTGATTTCTAAGCCTTTATATCATTGTCATGAATTTACATATAATCAATTGTTTTGTTGAATATTAGTTAAAATTTCCCATAATGTTGTAAGCTTGTCTCAAGGAATTTAGTTAATTGTGATATATTTATTTTATTTAAAAAGCAACTTCCCTCAGGTATATGAGTCAGACATCAAGAGGTAAAAAAACACACCACTACAAAGGAGATAACACCAATGTGATAATACCTATTACATTTTGTATTAACAAAGGAAAATACTAAGCATCAATTAAACTTCACTCGTCTGGATTAAATCCAGCACCGGGAGACGTAAGACCTTCTACACGTGTTCCTCACATCTCACTGTAGTCATTCTTCTCTATGTGACTCTTTTCTGTCAGTACTTGAGATTAAATTCATTAGATACAGTGGATTCCAACAAATTCTACTCCCAGTTTAACACAGCATCTCCCCCTGTATTAAACCCCCTGATCTACAGCTTGAGAAGTAAAGACGTAAAGTCAGCTCTTAGACGTAGAATAAGATGATGTGGACAAAATCAGAATATGGTTCTTTTCAAGATCAATTACAATTGGTCAGGTTGAATTAGACCAATGAGCTTTTGTTTCATGTTAATGGGATAATATCTCAAAATTCACTTTTGAGGAAATTAGATGAGTAATATTTACTTAACTCAGTTGGAAAGAATGAAGAGTAAGGTCTAATCTCTGTGTAGGCGTTAGCCAACCACTCTGTTCTTATGCTATTAAGACTTAAAGAGAGTCCCGTGAAGCCAAGACTTCTCCATTATGTTCTCCAAATAATGCCCTTATTTGCTCTTTTAAATATATTTAAAAAAACAACCAAACAAAAAGAAACACTACTACACAACTCTTTCGTATACATTAAATTATCTAAATATAAGAATAAAAAGGGTTCAAAAATGTAACTCACAAATTATACTCCTTTGAGTCTTTGCTTAGTTCTTTGTAGGGCTTCTTTATTTGATGTAAAGCAATATTGTTGAAATCAATGTCCTTTTAAAAAATGAAGTGATAATACCGGAAATCTTATTTTTGAATGTTTTTATGAAACAGAGCTACACAGAATACAAAGACCGGACAATTGAGTTGAGGATCATAATCCAAAGATCTTATAGTCTAGATTGGATTAGGCAACCATTTAGAAGTAGAGTGTCAAACCTTTCATAAAGTTCTCTAATTTAATATTGAGTGTTAGTGGTATATTTTAATATTTAGAATCTCTTTCCTATATGTGGAAAAACTATTGCTATTTGTAATGTAAACATATGTATATATACAGTATAAAATGATCTTTTAAAGCCTGAACAATTAATCTGGTCCCATTAAAAAGTCCTTTTTTTGGGTTCATATTTTGCAGTAACATCATAATTGCCCCTTTTTTGAGCTGCAAAATATATGGTGGCATTCCAGATGGTGTTAATTCATTTATAAATTCAGTTCGACATCAGCTAGTACACAATCTGCACGGTAATACGTTTTTTTTGTTCCATCTATTAATTCCAAAATGTAATTACTCAGAAGCAATGGATCTTTATTTTTCAATGTTAATATTACTTTGTGTGCAAGCTCTGAGTAGCCATTGCTAATTGTTCCATTTTGGAATATAGCTGATATTATGGAATCTTTACAAATTATTGCCAATGGAATTTCCACTGTATCCTCAGGTAAATTACTTATTACCTCTGTTTTGCCTTCACCAGTTTTAATTAACCAATCATTTAATTCATTTTGGCCTTCTGATTTCATATTTTTCTCTAATTTAAGATGTGTAAATAGTTTCCATAGTGGACTGGCCTTTATACAAGTTTACTCAATGTCTGTTCAATTTCCATGGACAATAACAGGTAATGTCTGCCTAACATCGCCACCTAACAACATCACCTTCCCCCAAAGGCAAATCATTAGCCATGACTTCACGAAACAAATAATCAATACATTGCAGAGCATGGCAAGACATCATTATTGCCTCATAAATTATAATTAATTTACATTTTTTTAGATTTTTAGCTTGAAATTATGTCATTCTAATATCTGAGACTGATGTTTCCAAAATGGGAACTGGAAGTTGAAATCTACTATGTACAGTTCTACCACAACAAAAGTCCAGCAAGTCTTTGCAAAGGGTAGTGCTATTTCACCTTTACCTCTAATAAACTCATCAATAAATTATATAGATAAGTTTTGCCCGATCCACCGGGTCCATCTAGATAGAAATAACGCTCCTTGAGCAAGTCATCATCTAGTGCTTGTTGTATGGCGTTACATGCTTCCAATTGTAATATATTTAAATTAACTATCTTTTCTTCTGCTTTTTGTTTTTCCACAACAGAGTCATACTCTTCATAGTTTAGTTCCTCTATAATTCCTGGATCTGGCAGATTAAAAGTTTTACAACTCAATCCATGACAAAGAAATACCTCTTGAATGTCCATTAGTCCTTACAATTCTGCCATGGACTCACTATAATGTTTTAAAAAGTCTTCACACATATTTAATTAAAATTTCTGCCGCTCATTGCAAGCACCCCCCCCCCACCTCTAAGTTGCGGGTCTTGTGATGAGTACCTTTGGCGCTCATTGCAAGCCTCTCTCCTCCACTCTACTTTAAGGGCTTTAAGTGACTTTGGGAACTCATCGCAAGCCACGCAATGAGTACCATTGGCGCTCATTGTGGAACGCATAAAACCCATAACTTAAGGTCCAAAGGCGCTCATTGCTCATGTGCAGTCCTGTAACTTTTAACATCGCGTTACTAACAAACTCGCAATTACGACAACTATATATGTGATAGTAGATATGGAAGCTTGGAAAGTCCAGATACTTATCCCTAGAACACTTATCATTTTGAAATCTGCACAATATTTTTTCTCTATGTCATTCATCATACACATTATAGTGGGATACAAGAAGAGGAGGTGAGGTAACTCCAGTAAGAGAATGAAGAGTAGATGCAGACAACATCCAGATGGGTTAAACTTTATCCTTTGCTGTTCATTGTTTGCTCAGACATAATATAGTATTGGACAAGTTTATCTATTGACTTGAATGGGCAAAGGATAAGTTGTTTCATTAACTGATTAAGATATTGTAACATAATGACGTATAATGCTTAACCCATCTGTAAGTACTGGAGTGTTGAAAGTGTAGTTGGGTTTACAGATGTGCTAAAGATCATTCACCTTTTATTACCAGCATGGTATCTCAAACTGATAATCATCTCTTTTGACTGAAACCGTATTATAATCTACCTTACTTAAACCAGTAACACAATGAAAGATGGGGTTTAGCACATCACACGTGATCTATTAGAATGTAATGAATTCACCTGTGCAGTATTCCAGGGAAACTTAACTGACCTTTAATGAAGAGAGTATGGATGGACGGATGCAAACGTATCTCCAAACAAATTTGGTCAAGAAAAATTTTGCTCATGTCATGAACGCCCTGGACTCATGGACTCTTACAATGGGAATTGGATGTTTATGGATATTAGCCCATGTGGCTGTCAAACTCTAGGGTCATTTTTAAAGGACTATATCACTTTTAGATTTTTGTTGTTGGGTAATGTTGTGCCCAAAGCCCCGGTTGTAGGCCCTGACCTCAAAGATTCCTTTCTACCAAGTCATTTGAGCTTAAAATGGCACTGGGTTATTTTTGTAATTTGGGGACATTTATTCAATTTGCAGAATGTGTTTTGGGTGTAACTATTCCAAAATATGTTTGGGTTAGTACCACTTTAAGAGCAACCAGTAGGCACTTTCAGTAGCCACCGGCGATACCATATTTACTCCTAGTCCAAGGGCACAGCTATGGTCCTGCTCAGATTTGATTTCGCTCTATGCGGTAAATTAGGCTCCAAAGATTTTTGTGGGAGATTCAGTAATCAAGTATTTTGACAAGGTTTTCAAAACAGCAATTGAAACACTTGTTTCAAAAGACAATAGTTAAATGGTGTCAAGTGTTCTGCAAGTGATACCCCTTTCATCCTTTCTACTGTGGTTAGGAGCAAATTAGGAAATACTTGATCTTTGCCATTGTCTGTGATCTCACATTAATTTGTATAGGAGCGTGAATGTCTAAAATTATTGTGGAAGTCCTGGTCAGACCCAAAAGTGAGTACACTCCATAGCCACCTAAAACCCTATAGCCGACTCCCCTCCAACTCAACAAAGTTATCTCTATCTGAGGGAGCAGGTAAACCTAACCACATTGCCCCCTGATTTTACCAGACTTTACCACTATTCTCTCCTGGCTCAGTAGGTACCCTGAACCCACTAGTCTTCCTCATTATGCTCTGCTCGGTCTTCTGAATATTTAAAAGCCTGACCCTGATAATCAAAGACTCCCCAGGATTATGGTTCTTCATATGGATAAAGATCTAGATCCTTCACCCAGACACTCTGTCTCCAGTCACTACACTATGTCATCAATCCCTGCTGTGCACAGATCCTGCCCGAGGGTAGTTGATAACTGGTACTGTAGTCCCCTTGGCATCTAGGTGGGAAGGGAGGCAGGCTGGCACCAAGTTCTTGTTAACAGACCCAACCCTCTTTGAGTAGTTCAAATGGGGCATATGGTGCCAAAGTGATGTTTAGAAAGGGAATAGACCAACTGGTGACTGGTGCAAACACTATAAAGAAAATTGTACTGAAAAATAAAGTTTATGCTCTGTTTGGGACACATTTGCATGGTGTGTTTAATTTAGAGGGAAGTGGTTATTATTTTTTTAATCAGAAATGAAATTCTGCAATTGGTCCTGGTACCTGGTAACTTATCCTGAAACTATATGTCTTTCAAGAAATTAAGCTTGATAAAGGACAAATCATTTCAAATAAGTACAAAATAGATACTTCCTTCAAATGTTTGTTATTTATATGCAATTATTCTTTACTGTAGGCTTCCATTTTTCTTTACAAGGTTGCTTTTCAGCCGCTTCTGTCTCACCTAGGTGTGTCCTTGTAAACTAATGTTCTTAGCAAAAGTCCTAATAAAAGTAGTGACAGTTTCTAAGTGCAGATAAAAAATTCCTCTCTGTGTTCAAGGTCTCTTCCCACCACAGGAAGTCGACCATTGCTTAATGGTGGATTGTACAGCAGCAAAATTGCATATAAAATAGAAAAACAAGTAATTATGTACGGTATTAAAATATTTCAACAAATGTGACAGATCACAAGTTCAGTTTATACTACTAATTTTAAAAAGAAGGACATTCCCAGTCTTTCCTGAAGAAAATCAATACATGTATAACAAATCTGTGGATACTCACAAAACAGAGACAGCAAAAAGGAATAGTAATTTATTGCCTTACACGCACTTAAAAATACATCTGAAACATCTAAAATGTTTGACTGTAAAGTGCAGCTAGAATAGCTAGAAATCATCCACTTTATCAATAGTTATGAAGTGAAAGTTTGAAGATGGAACAATTATAATAATAAGTATTATATGTCTACATTACATCTCCTTCGTCTAAGTGCTGACTTCACATCTTTATTCTTTAAGCTATATATTATTGGGTTTAACATTGGAACCACAGCTGTGTTAAATAGAGAGACAAGTTTATTGGACTCCAAGCCTTCCTTCATAACTGGTCTGACGTATTGGCAGATGAGGGTACCATAGAGCAGAACAATGACTGTAAGGTGTGAGGAACACGTGTAGAAGGCTTTACTCCTACCGGTGCTGGATTTGATTCTCAGGATGGCAGCAATAATAAATATATAAGGAATGATAGTCAGGAGAGGTGGACACGATGTAAGGAATGTAGTAGTAATGAAACATAAACGATCCAGGAGATGAGTGTCACTGCAAGTAAGTTTTAAAAAAGGCCCAACGTCACAGAAGAAGTGGTTGATTTCTCTGGAGTGATAACAGGTAAATCCTGCTAATATAATAATATGAGGTAAATATTCTATAAAACCCCAAATCCAGCAGATAGTGGCCAACAGAGAGCAAACTCTCCAGTTCATGACCATGTGATAATACAAGGGTTTACAGATGGCAACATATCGATCATAGCTCATAACCATCAGTATTAACAGCTCAACACCTACTAATGAGGAAAAAAGAAAGATCTGTGTCATGCATCCACCATGGGAAATATTTTTATCATGTAATAAAAAGCTGATAAATACTTTATTTAGAGTAACAGTGGAAGAGGACATGTCTAGGATAGCCAAGTTCCCCAGGAAGAAGTACATGGGAGTGTGTAGATAATGATCCACACATATAAGTAGAAGAATGGTCATATTACCACCAAGAGTGAGAAGATAGATGAGAAGAACAAGAAGGAATATTGGAACCTGAAACTCATCAACATCGGAGATCCCCTTCAGCGTAAAATAGGTCACCAAGCTTTGGTTTGTAGGACTCATAATTATTACCTGAATCTTGGATCTGAGTGAGAACGGTCACTTTTATTATAATAATATTAATTTTTTAGCTTAAATGTGTAGACAGTAGATCCAGTAGCACTAGAAGTGTAATAATCACAAAATAAAGATAATTATGAACAAATTGATTACCAGAAGAAATAAGACATTTAAAATGCACAGTGGTATTAGAGAAGATGAAATCAATAAAATGAAATGTTAGTGAGCCACTCGGCAAGACATTATAAGACTTCCATTATGTTAATCAAAACAACATGTTGGTTTTGTACACAAGAAGTCTCAAGACTCATAAAAGATAATTAGATTCTAAGGACAGCTTAAGTGTTCTCCATATTAACAAACCCTTTACAATGGCATACAGTATATATATATATAACTGGAGAAAAGCAGATGTGATACCTATATTTAAAAAAGGCGCAAGAGAAAATCTGGGGAATTATAGACCAGCGTGTCTCACTTCTGTAGTGGGGAAGCTTTTAGAATGGTTAATAAGGGATAATGTACAAGAATATGTCTATTTGAACAGGATTATAAGTAGGAGTCAACATGGATTTATGAGGCATAGGTCATGTCAAACAAATCTTTTTAGTTTCTATGAGGAGGTTAGTAGGAACCTGGATCAAGGCAACTCAGTGGATGTAGTCTTTTGGATTTTGCAAAGACTTTTGATGCAGTGCCACATGGGAGACTATTGTGCAAACTAAGAGATACAGGAATTGCAGTAAATATATGCTCATGGATTAAGAGCTGGCTAAAGGACAGGAACCAAAGGGTTGTTGTAAATGGAACATACTCCGATTGGACTAATGTGGTAAGTGAAGTTCCTCTGGGTTCAGTATTAGGTCCTCTGTTTTTTAATATATTTATTAATGACTTAGAGGTGGGATTGGAGTGGGGTGTCTCCATTTTTGTTGATGACACAAAGTTGTGCAAGGTAATTAAATCAGATAATGATGTGCTTTCCCTCCAAAGGGATTTACATAAAATTGAGGAATGGACCTCTAAATGCAGATGAGATTTAATATGAATAAATGTAAGGTTATGCATCTGGGATGGAAAAATAGCCATGCAATTTATAATCTTAATGGAGCAAATCTAGGTGTATCAGATATTGAAAGGGTTTTGGGAGTGCTTGTGGACAACCACCTAGCTAACAGTGCTCAAAGCCAAGCAGCAGCTGCAAAGGCAAATACAATGTTAGCATGTATTAAGAAGGGAATAGAAGCAAAAGGAAGCAAATATAATTCTTCCACTATACAAACCTCTAGTACGCCCTCATTTGGAATATGGAGTACAATTTTGGGCACCACTTCATAAAAAGGACATTTTAGAGCTGGAAAAGGTACAGAGGAGGGCTACAAAACTAATAAGGGAAATGGAGGGGCTAAATTATGAAGAAAGACTAACCAAATTAAACATTTTTTCGCCAGAAAAAAGGCATCTAAGAGGAGATATGATTACATGATATAAATACATCCAGGGTCAGTATAAAGATTTGTCAAGGGAGCTTTTCGTTGCAAGAGGTTTTCAACTGACAAGAGAACATCCCTTGAGGTTAGAAGTAAAAATATTCCACCTTAAAGAAAGAAAAGGGTTCTTCCCAGTAAGGATGGTTAATCTGTGGAATTCTCTACTACAGGAGGTGGTGACAGCGGATTCGATAGATAACTTTAAAAGGGTACTGGATTTATTTCTAATTAAAAGGGGAATTCAGGGTTATCATGGATAATTAGAGAGACAGTATTGATCCAGGGAGAAAATCGATCACCAGTATCTGGGGTCAGGTAGGTTCCAACGTCGGCTGCAATGAGCTGAATGCAGGGCCGCATTTGCGGAGGCTTCCACGAGCAAGCCACAAATGAGCCCCCCCCCCCCCGCCCCGAAGCGAGGGGCCGCATTTGCGGAGGTGGAGGCTCTACGGCGCCTCACACGTAGTTACAAACACACACACAATCGGCACTTTACCAAAATAGATCTAACAAGCAATCACTATATACGGACTTACACAAAAAAATACGGACCCCGGGACTTAGAACGGAAAATTAACGGTCTTAGCATAAAAAAATAGGAGACGCGGGACTCGCAAAAATACAACCTTAACGGCCGAACGGCAAGCACCTGAAAATATTAAAAATACAATAAATACAGAAGAAAAATACATAAAAAGGGGGGGCACCCAGGACCTCTGCAAGTGAAGTTACACCTCAATTTAAGTCCAAAGTCAAGAGATAACACACACGAAAATCCCCTAAGTGAGAGAAAAAATGGCCACCGAAAAAAAACGAAAACTAGGCTACAGGACCCTAAAGACGCAAAACACCACCAAGCACATACAGCTTTTCCAAAAAGCCGTACGAGGTAAAGATACACTTTTACCAAGGATGCTAAATCATCCACAGCAGCGTCACGTACACATTCACTGCCATTTTACAACACTAACCTACACAATGCGGAAGTACACAGCTACCTTGACGGCTTTGCCTCGCGCACACAGCTTATTTACAATACACACTGCACACATTGCTGACACTTACACCTCAGCTCCACAACAGTGCAAACCTACATTGTATGCTGCAGGAACATCAAAACAGATTGTTAGCTCTTCAACACAATGCTTACTGCATATATTACTTCCAAATAGGTAAAGTATATTAATTTATTACCTTATTAATTATTTAATTAGCATACAAAAATACATATACACAAAAAAAACACTCTCACAATAAACACAAAAGCCATTCACTGCGTGACTCACAACGAGCGCCAATGCTGCTCTTAGCACACAAAGCCTTGCAATTTTCGCAAAAAGCAGATCAGTGCCGACCTAACAATTACAGCGAAAGTGCCTATCAGAAAAAAAATGCAACAACCAACATCCTCGCAATGAGCGCCAAAGGATCTCGGGCCACCAACAAAATTAATGTCTGAGGCAAACAGCATTACCTTCCTTACAATTTTATTGCCCCGTCATTTTTAACGTGCAAGTCGCTAGTATATATATATCTGTGAAAACTGACAAAAAGCTAAATTAAGCAGGCAAATAATCATTCAGCTAGTTTGTCTTTTACGTACTGTAAAAAAATAATTCAAGTAATATTAATCATATTTGGGTATCAATCCTTACATAAAAAAGTAATAATAAAGATAAATAAATAAATAAACAAATGGTTGTAAAACTATAAACCACATCATTAAAATATACAATATATAAGTTCAATGAAAGGGAGAAGATAGCCGTTAGTTTCTGTGTATTTGATCTTGATCTTCTCCAGTGGTGTCTGCTTTCATATGTAGCTTCTGTAGCGCCACAGATATTGCAGGCAGTTTTATTTATGCATGAAAACAAGTCTCAAACACTTTCACCTGAAGAGATCGCGCTACCCAAGAACTCCAAATTAATTTATTCAAAAATGAAAATAGGTTAAAAAAGTATCAATAATTTTTGTTTAGTTTAAATAATTTGGGTCTGATAACAATACAAAAATTATTATAACAAAGGATACAAGAAGAATTAAACTTACTTGTGTTGTTTTATAATCCAGTCACCACTAGGTTATGTTGGTACCAAAGAGCAAAGTAATGAACATAGAGCTAATATTTATTATTTAGCATTACTTTACTTATATCAGTTTTTTACCACCTCTTTAAATGTATATATTTTTACAGTTTTCTCTTGTAACCAAAGTAAAAAATACAACTTAAAGGGCACTTATATGTAAAAAAAGGCACTTACTTGTCAAGCATACACGCAAATGTGTAAGCCATGAAATCTTGAAGATCGTTTATGTGTATAGGAATCCATTATAAATTTCACATCAGTGAGATTTTGTATGATAAAGGGATAAGATAAAAACAAATACACCACACCCTTTTCCATCACAGGTCCAGAATCTGGAAGTTATGGTCCATTAAAAAAATGTTGTGGGACTCAAACCTACATGTGACAGTCACTAGACTAAGTCTTTCTATGGACTGCAGTTATTAAAAAAGAAAATTATAAATAATATCTTGGTAATAGTGTAACAGTTCCTTCCACAGTCTATATACATAATCCTTTTTAATACCAACAAAACAACCTAAACATACTAACTACAAACACTCAAAACAGCAGCAATTTCAATAAGGAAAACATTTTCTACAAATTTTTTAATCCTCTTTATGTTGATAAAGAACAAAATGATTCCATTTAAATTATTTCATAATAGCACCGGGCTCTCAGTCATTATCGGGCAAGGAGCTGTCTGTCAAACAAAATTACATTTCCAAGGAAATCCTATAAGATGCAAGCCATCATAAAAGCAATTTTTCAACAGTATTTTTATAATACAAACGAGAAATTCATAGGAAAATGCATTTATTTGAATCAAGGGACACTGTTTTTTTGTTTGCTTTTCATATAATATGTACTATTGTTTCTACCTTACATGTATCTTCATGTACTATATTCTGATTTTTTTCCAAAACATTTATTAACAGATTTGAAATTGAAAGTTCATCAACATACGTCTTTCAGCATTGCTCTGCAACTGATAAAGGGGTAAATACCTCTCTATAGCAAATCTATTACAATGCACTTTAATTACACTAAAATATATCATATGCTGAAATATCACTTAACTAATATAGGCTCTTATTAGATTGATGAAAGATAGATGGATAGATAGATAGATAGATAGATAGATAGATAGATAGATAGATTACACAATATGATATGAAATAAAATGGATCAGTCCGTTTCACCACCTTTACGACGTCCAGACCTCAAACATCACTTTTTGCTACCTGTAAATGGTAAATATTGTGTCTCCTCACACCCAAACATGATAGGTGTTAAAGTGACCTGAGGACTCTAAGTTGAGCCAAAGCTTTGAGGTGACATCAGTGAGACATATACAGGAACATAAGGCAGTTTAGTTCTTCCCTACCTGCTCTTGTACCAGCAGCACACACAGGCTGCAATTTACACTGGGCTGAGGTTTTTATTATCTGTTAGTAGATTTGGGACAAGGCCTCTGAGGGGTTGGGAAGCTCATTAGATTAATTTAGATGTTATTTAGAAAATTAGAAAAGATTAATGATGAAATTGGTAGAAATGCTGCATTATGTCATCAAACACAAATTTAGGGTATAGGATTTAAGATCTGTATATAGGAAAAAGAGCAACTCTTTACTAAGTGCAGACCCCCAAGTAAGATTACAAGGGATATTAATCATAAGGTATATGTGCAGTATAGTATGACTTGGTTCATAAAACAAAAAGTCCAGCTCCAGTTTTAAAATACAATAATCTTTATTTATTCTTTTAAAAACATATAAACACAACCAATAGAAATAATAAAATATCTAAAAGGTGAATCGCTAAAGAATTTCCTAAGTAGCCCTAATAAAGTAACAAAATAAAATGAGTAACTGTCACAACCGCCCATCTTTGGGCTTGAAAAGGCCAAGAAGACCAATCCTACC
Source organism: Discoglossus pictus (assembly GCA_027410445.1). Lineage (NCBI taxonomy): Eukaryota > Metazoa > Chordata > Amphibia > Anura > Alytidae > Discoglossus > Discoglossus pictus. The sequence goes on along the minus strand of CM050170.1, from coordinate 45,871,599 downwards.
CGCAGGTTGTTCGGTTCTTTTTATCCTCTCACACAGGATAGCTGTTCCGGGGAATAGGACAAGATACCGAGCTTCAGTATGAATTGCCCAGTACCAGGACAAGTTGCTTAACTTAGCAAGCAAATTAAATTTTGATTAAAAATATAATAACCACCTTTCCTTTCAATTTAACACAGCATGCATATGTATCCCAAGCTGAGCATGAACATTATTTTTCAGGTAACATATTTATATATGAACTCCACCAATTACCACAAGCCCCTTCCTACCTTATACCCCCTTTAAACTATCCCATGTGGGCCCATGCTGTTTACTTTGACTTAATGCCATCTGTTTCCTCTTCCCCATAGGTGCCAAGGAGTCGAGAGACCTTGTTAACAGCTACTTTCAACAGTATCTGGGCACAGCAGGGGTTAATAAGTAGTATAACTGATGGAGACATAGTGTCTCGTTGGGGGGTCTTTAACCCACATGGGGAACCATGGGCCTGGGGTATACTGTGTAAGATATGGCTTATACAGTGATCATGTTTAATCATTGTGTATGTTATAAAATATATATAATTGTATAAGTCTTTATTATTAGTAATTTGTGGTGACATTGTATTCAGTCAACCCCCAACTTATCAGAAACTGAATGCCTAAGAAACTTGAGGTGGGACTATTCTGTTGATACTGTAACAAAAGACTTATGCCCGGGGTTGTTTATGGGTAAACAAAACAACATTCGGTTGTGGTGGATTGTTGCATCTATCATATAGACACCACAATAGGGTAGGGGGTCTATAACAACTGATGAAACAGATATATTGTTATGTGTAAACAAAGGGACATCTGTGCGTGTGGGATTCCCATATTTACCAGTACCTAGGAATAAAGCTGTTTTTATGGAATTTGGGGGTAGGTGATATGATTTTAGTTTTGATGGGCAGTCACAGATCAAAGGGGGGGTGTCCGAGAAAGAGATATACAAGGGCAGAGTTTAGTCAGTCTAAGTGTGTCTGCCAGAGAGAAGCAGTCCAGAGGAGAGTCCAGAGAGAAAGCAGTGCCCAGGTGAGAATCCATGCCATGGTGTGACCTGAGGCCTAAAGAGATGGACCCTGAAAAGATAATGCTGATTTCTGGGGTAGCATCTAGTAACATTATAAGAAAATGAACCTTGATATAGTAATGTAGTCTATTCATATAAGTATCTTTTTGTAAATATTGATATATCCCTATTGTCTATCTGCTAGTCTAAAACCCATTGTGTAACCGTATCTTGATTTATGCAAAACATATCATTTTAATTATAACTTATTGGTATGCTCATTTATTGACCTGTCCAAAAGAACTTATTACTTGTAGAAATTATACATTAATTATTTAATTATACCTTCATTTGTTACAACTGTTTAGATTATTGGGGACAGTGGCTTGGATATACAGGGAAACTAGCGGATGGTAGGATTTCAGGGAACTATGTGGTTGGTTTATCCGCTACCCAACCAACCTGCCCTTGGATGGAAATACCTTTAATGAGTCAGAGAGAAGTTGGTTCAGGTGTTTTTGGTGGGCCCGGGTATATTCCCTTTTCAGGGCCGACCAGGGTTTCTACGAGAATTCTAGATATGCAGGCTTCTATTAGAATTAATTGGGGGTCATGAATAATGGCTAAGTTCAAGTACTTCTTACATTGTGGTTAACCACAAGATGAATAATCAAATGATTATCAGTCACAGAGTACTTGACACCACTTAACCTTTATCTCTTTAAACAAATGTTTCAGTTGCTATTTTGACAGCTTTGTTAATTATGCTTAATGCTTAATCATGATGGAAATTCAAATCCGGAAAATACTTTCATGGCAGTCTCCGTGCACTAGCAGGATATTTCTCCAAATATGCCTTTATGCAAATATTCTATAAAGGGCCCTATTTGCGTCTCCAAATCGTAATGCTACTCATACTTAAAGTTGTCAGTAAAGTTGCCACATATTCCATTATCTACTCGCATCCTGCACACAATCATTACTACACAGCTTGAACATTATGAGTGCAACATATTCAAAGATACACAAAAGCTATATTCTATTAGAACTTTACGTCTAGCTCACAAATTAAGTCTGACCAAAAACTAGAAAAAATATAAAATTATACAAATATTATGAATATTAAACTGGACTTGCAAAGGTAGCACTGGCAGTCACTGAGATGTCCCAGGGAACATGTAAGGAACACAATGTTAGAGGCACGGAGGCATGGGGATTCAGGGACAAATCAGGACATGGGGGGTTGCACTAATGTGGTCAAGCTCTTCAGGAAGGCCCACAAACACACATGGAGGCTGTGAAGAGGCATATGGAGCAATAGCAAATTCACTTCCATCAAGGCCAATTTTGTAAAGTCCCACACCACTGTTGTTGGGCATGTGGCAAGATGTATATCAATAATAATTAAGTGAAATTATGGCAAGTGTTATTATATTAATTCATTTTTAATAATACCTTTTATCTGGGTAACAACCCTTCAGGAGAATGGTGATACTGAACAGTACTACAATGTATACTTTTCCTGAGTATTAACTCACAAACATCACCGATCATGATATTTAAAATTGTGATAATAACACATAAAATCGTGCTTGGACGCATTTTGGAAACAGTAATACATGTGATCAATTGGAAACCACTCTTGTGTCACTGTAATGGGCTGAAATGGCCACATAACAATGTATTATACAGTAAAAAGGGATAATTATGGAAATAGGATTATAGGGATAATTATGTCAGAAGGATGGCACACTTCATGCAGATTTTAGGTGTTATATTCACCAGTATGGTAAATTATGTTAAAAATTATGATTTATGCCTCGATTTTAACATAGGATGTGTAAACACTTGGCCATAACAACATCACATCCCAATTAACTTAAGATTAATGGCATTCAAACATAGAGAATAGTACTCAAATGCATGAAAAGATGGCTATACAGGATGATGATATACGTACAAATAAATGATTGCTACATAAATGTTATGTATGTTGTTGTCCCACACATTAATCGCTAGAAACACATGGAAACAGTGATAACAGTATAACAAAACATTATTATATACACAGATCACAGTCATAAATGCATTAATATCATGGGCGTGGTGTGAGCAAATCCGAGTGGGCAAGGGGCTGTTTGGCAAAAAAGGAGTAATCAGTAGTACTACTGTATAACAATAATGATGCCTAGGATCTTCTAGAGTCACATTTGGTCAGTACACAATAGTAACCATAAACAGATTAATAGAAATATCATCATACATCACTACATATAACAGAAGTAGCCAGTAATATGCTTACAACTGGTCCTTATCTGCTCAATTAAACAGATTCAATAACTCCTGGATTTTGTAACCCAAGTCAGAAAAAAAGAAAAACTCCAAAATGATGGTCCTAATCTGAAAAAAAGAAGACAAGGATAAAAAATCTAGCAATATCTGTATTTACATCATAGCGTTTTATGCTGTTATTTTAACAATAAATCAACTTACCTGATCTTCATGTATGAGCAGTGATATCATTGACAATAACCTGCCATTTCCAAAGATTCATAATTTCATAAGGAATGCTTTACTGTGAGCACATTCATTTGGCCAAGAGTACTATTAGTATCTCCATATTAAATTGCTGAGCCACAATTATATCTAATTTCATTGGTATGCATGTGCTAACAGGCTAAACTAGATTACAATGATCACATGACTTGTAAACACCCATTAATATTAATGTAAGACAAAAGCCATCATCCATAATGTCTGTAAATGAAATCAAACAAATGATTCTGTTATGATAATGTTAAAAGGATGGCATGGAACAATAATGTACAGTATCTCACAGTGAGTACACCCCTCACATTTTTGTAAATATTTTATTATATCTTTTCATGTGACAACACTGAAGAAATGACACTCTGGTACAATGTAAAGTAGTAAGTGTACAGCCTGTATACAAGTGTAAATTTGCTGTCCCCACAGAATAACTCAACACACAGCCATTAATGTCTAAACCATTGGCAACAAAAGTGAGTACATCCCTAAGTAGAAATATCCAAATTCAGCCCAAAGTGTCAATATTTTGTGTGGCCACCATTAATTTCCAGCACCTACTTAACCCTTGTCCACTCCTCCATGATAACATCACGGAGCTGGTGGATGTTAGAGACTTTGCACTCCCCCACCTTCCATTTGAAGGTTTACGTCTGGAGACGTGCTTGGCCAGTCCTTCAACTTTACCTTCAGCTTCTTTAGCAAGGCAGTGGTCGGCTTGGAGGTGTGTTTGGGGTCATTATCATGTTGGAATAATGCTCTGCTTCCGTATGTCACAGTACATGTTGGCATTCATGGTTCCCTCACTGAACTGTAGCTCGACAGTGCTGGAAGCACTTATGCAGGCCTAGACCATGACATTCCCACCACCATGCTTCACTGTAGGCAAGACACACTTGTCTTTGTACCCCTCCCCTGGTTGCCACCACACACACTTAGTTACATAGTTACATAGTAATTGAGTTTGAAAAAAAGACTTTCAGTCCATCAAGTTAAACTTTTATGATCTCCTCTGATCTGCAATATGCAGATTAGTTGTTAATTAATTAGTTGTTAATTACTTGTTCATTAAATATTAATTAATTGATCCAGAGGAAGGCAAACAGAAAAAAACTTACTGGTGATCAAATTCCTCCCTGGATCAATACTCTCTCTAATTATCCAGGATAACCCTCAATGCCCTTTTTAATTATAAATAAATCCAGTCCCCTTTTAAAGTTATCTATCGAATCCACTGTCACCACCTCCTTTGGTAGAGAATTCCACAGATTAACCACCCTTACTGTGAAGAACCCCTTTCTTTCTTTAAAGTGGAATATTTTTACTTCTAACCTCAAAGAATGTCCTTGTGTCAGTTGGAAATCTCTTGGCACAAAAATCTCACTTGACAAACCTTTATACTGACCCTGGATGTATTTATATAAGGTAATCATATCTCCTCTTAGATGCCTTTTTTCTAGAGAAAAAAAGCTTAATTTGGTTAGTTTCTTCATAACTTGGCCCCTCCATTCCCCTTATTAGTTTTGTAGCCCTTCTCTGTACTTTTTCCAGCTCTAAAATGTCCTTTTTATGAAGTGGTGCCCAAAACTGTACTCTATATTCCAAATGAGGGCGTACAAGGGATTTGTATAGTGGCAGAATTATATTTGCTTCCTTGGCTTCTATACCCTTCTTAACACATGCTAATATTGTATTTGCCTTTGCAGCTGCTGCTTGGCTTTGAGCACTTTTACCTAGGTGGTTGTCCACAAGTACTCCCAGATCCCTTTCAATATCTGATACACCTAGATTTGCTCCATTAACGTTATATATTGCATCATTATTTTTCCTTCCCAGATGCATAATTTTACATTTATTCGTATTAAATCTCGTCTGCCATTTAGATGCCCATTCCTCTATTTTATGTAAATCCCTTTGGAGGGAAAGCACATCATCATCTGATTTAATTACCTTACACAACTTTGTGTCATCAGCGAAAATGAAGACACTACTTTCCAGTCCCAACTCTAAGTCATTAATAAATATGTTAAAAAAGGAGAGGACCTAATACTGAATCCTGAGGAACCCCACTTACCGCATTAGTCCAATTGGATTATGTTCCATTTAACACAGCCCTTTGCTTCCTGTCTTTTAGCCAGCTCTCAATCCATGAGCAGATATTTACTGCAACTCACATATCCCTTAGTTTGCACAATATCTTCCATGTGGCACTGTATCAAAAGCCCTTGCAAAATCCAAAAATACTACATCCAATGAGTTGCTTTGATCCAGGTTCCTACTAAACTCCTCATAGAAAGTAATTAGATTTGTTTGACATGACCTATAACTCATAAATCCATGTGGACTCCTACTTATAATCCTGTTCAAATAGAAATATTCTTGTATAGTATCCCTTATTAACTCTTCTAAAAGTTTTCCCACTACAGAAGTGAGGCTCACTGGTCTATAATTCCCCGGATTTGTTCTTGCTCACTCCTTTAATATAGGTTTCACCTCTGCTTTTCTCCAGGCATCTGGTAGAGACCCTGTGTTGAGTGAATCTTGGCACAAGTTATGACTACAGCCTATAGGAATTCATATTCAACAACTTTCAGCTAAGTTTAGTGACCACTAATGAGGAAGAGAGAAACTGGTTTTGCTATCACAGGGCCTAGTTCCCTCAGTTCCCTTGGATGTATTCCTTCAGGACGTGGGGCTTTATTAACAATATTTTTTTCCAACCACTTTGGGATTTCTTTTTGCGTTAACCAATTATTCAGCGAAGGTAGTGTATCCCCATTATGTTGCAGTGTCCCAACCACTGGTACCTCCCTTGTGTATACCAAAGAAAATAGCCTATTTAGCTCATCTGCCTTTTCCTGGTCACTAATTAGCAGAGGGCCGATGTCACATTGTAATGTTCCTATAGCTTCCTTCCTGGCTTTTTTTTAGGATTAATGTACAGAATGATACTTACATCTCGTCTATGTAAGTAGATATCACTATATACTTTTATTAATTGCCAATTTTTTTACAAGTTTCTGGCACACAGGCTGACCAATCAGTAAGCCCCATTCCTAAATAATAGGCTGCCCTTTGTTTACTGGGAAATATTGATAATATTGGCAGAATGTTCCTGCTATGTATCCAACGTAATCAACCATTTCTTCTGTGACCTAGTACCAGTTATGAAGCTCTCTTGTTGTGACACCTCTGTTTTAGAGATGCTGATCCTCAAAGAAGGATAGCTCTTTACACTTCTCACTCCTTGTGCTCTAACATTCATCTCTTATGTTTTCATTATTGGCACCATCCTGAAGATCCGTTCCAGCACTGGGAGGAGTAAAGCCTTCTACACGTGCTCCTCACACCTCACGGTCGTCCTTCTTCTCTATCTGACTCTCTTCTGCCAATACATAAGACCAATCTCTACAGACAGCAAACTTTTCTCTCTCTTTAACACGGCTATTGTCCCAATGCTAAACCCTCTGATATATAGCTTGAAAAATAAAGATGTAAAGTCAGCACTGAGGAGACAACTAAAATTATTCAAAAACACTGATTAAAGCAGCAGAGAAATAAGTTGTATTACGTCTGAGAGAGACTATTAAATAATAAACTGCTTTCAATGTAAAATGGCCTTTTTTTGGTTTGTTCCTGTCAATGTACCAGTGTAACTTTATGTTTATCTGTCTATGAGATCTTTGAGTGACAGATTTATGGGAACTTTTTCATGTTCCAGAGACTGGCTGTAATTTAATCATGTTGTTATATATATGTTTAGACACAACATATGTGAGCAGATTTCTAGAAATATATGGAATCTATGTTATTTTTTCACATTTTCTAGTGATATGTTTGTTATTATTGTATTTGATGCATACAAGTTTTAATGTAATAAAACAAAAAAAATATATATTTTTTTTTATTTAGTTAGTTTCACTATTTTCAAAAAATAAACCCATTTTTAAATGTAAAACCAATATTTAAAGCTTTCAACCTTCTGAGCATGTGGACATGGCTGTATCTACCTTTTTGGAGCCCCTAGGCAGTGAAGTGGAGGAGCCCCTGCGAGTGAGTACACAAGGTATGCACGGACCAATGTAGTGCCATTTCTGTAGGTTCCCTTTCCTGTTGTAACTGTCTTGTTCTAGGTGTAACTGTCTTGTTCTAGGTGGTTAACCCCTAGTAGCCATGCTATGAACTGCATCATTTAATTTTTTTTTTAAAAGCAGGAACCATTTTTTTTTTTAAATGGTGGTCCTCACAGGGAACTCCTCTGTACATGTTCGGGAAATAATACTAATATCCTTACATTGTTATATACATATATATATAAGAAAATATATGTAAAATTAGCTGTGAACCAGTATTTCCATTTCTGCAAGATATAAGTTATGAAATAGCTAAGTCTACATGACCCATGACTTAGCAACTTCAGTTACAGACAGAACACAGGTCTTAGTCATAACATAATATGTATTTTCAATCATCCTTAAGGTCTAGTAAGTGTTATTTACTGCGCTAAAGTGTATCATATAAAGTAGATATGCGCACAGATCTTACCAAAGTACGTGTTATAAGCTTATTGCATATCATATATAAATAAAATGTAATTGATTTAGCGATGGGTTATTCCACGTTTTGGGAGGTGGGTATGGACTGTGCCTAATGGTTAATTCGGCCATCCATGTGGATACCACTAAAGTAAAGCTTTACATATATTTTTTTTTATTTTACAGAGACAATTACATGACCATATACTTGTATTCAACATAAAGACAGGACAAAAACAGATAAGAGCACAAAGATATTATTCTACCTGTACAATATAACATGCACACACTCAGTTTAACCATGTTATATTACGCTATAACTAAATTAACCTTTAACTAGTGGACACTTTTATTATTATGTGAGGGATTCCCTTTTGCCCTCCCAGATGTTTAGGCATTTTATAAAGAATTTGAAAAAAATAATTTGAATTATTAATTTAATTAGATGCTTTATTGGTAAGACAAAAAATTGAAGAAATTTAATGGAGGGTCTAGTCTAAAGTCAACTATAGATTCCATCGTCAGCTATATTATGGAGGCAGATGATTAATTATCTACTTTCACTGCACCGTCCAGTTAGGAGGAATCCTTCACAGATAATATGGATTGTGGCTATTACCATTATGTTTTGCTAATATCCTACCCAGTGCACATCACATTTTAATAGTGGTGTTGTTTATAGTATAAAGTACCAGTTTATTTTCCTACATATTGTTTTTTTGTCTTGGCCTATAGCTAACTATGTTGATGAGAACTATGTCAATTTACTGTACTCTTACGTCGATCTAGATATATTTTGATAGTATGGATTTCACTGCTATTACCACCATAATCCTGGGTTGTACAAACCCTCAATTTTATGCCTTCATTATCTACATATGTATATCTATAAATATGGCATGTTACATGTCCATAGAAATATGAAGAGAAGCTAAATACCCTATGAAACTCTCCTTCATGGCTGTTTATTCCTCAGCTCCTCCTTATATCTCTCTGTTCATTATACCTAACTTGTCTTATTCATTCTGCTTGGGGTTGTTTCCTCACTGATCCATACGGTTCTAGATCTTTCTGAGATAAGAAGTTACCCTCTGGCAGTGGAACAAAGTGCCACACAACATAAGATAAATCCATAATCTCACTGCTTTCAAGGCATAAAGATACTTTTTAACAGCTGATCTTCTCGAATCTTAGAAACATTCTCCATTCTACCAGGGCCACCATCAGAAAGTTTGGGGGCCAGAAACAATACAATAATCAGGGCCACCCAACCTAACACATACCCTTTTTCCAACATCCCATGGTTAGCATTTGCCCGATCTACACATATATTAGTGAGACATCTTAATGTATTTCCATTATTAATTGATCATATTCATAGAATTGGTAATTATAGCTCATCCTTGCATTGCTATCTAACACTAATGAGCCATATAACACTCATAATTACCATGCTCTTATTTACTGAGTGTTTGAAGAAAGAGAGAGAAAAATAATAAAAAAACTTTGCTTTTGTCTTTTTTCTTATTCGATTTTTATTAGGGAAAGACACAGATTACATCATAAAAGTACATTATGCAATAAAGCAAAAATATAATAAAACAGCTGTAAATACAGTATATTGAGCTTTACGTAGATGTAACCAATCCACATCACAGAATGAATTTACCCAAGTACTATCTCTACTTATTAGAATAAAGCATTTTAACTATTGATACTTTTCCCTTTTACTTTTTTCTTATATTTCCTCCTCCCATTACTACACCATCATAGATTATTAAAGCCCTAAAATATAAGATTGTCATATTATTAATAATGTACGAGAAATGTCACCAACCAATTCTAGATATTGGGTATAAATTGTTGAACATGGATATTCCCTGCAGAACTCATCATCAAGTAATAAATGCTTGTGGTACCAAGGCCAATCATTTCTAAGCTTCTTATTGACCATTTATTTCCTGACACGATAGAAAAGTGCAATAAGATAGAACAAACAAGTTTGATGTTCATTTGTAATCAAGAGGAAGTAATAACAAATAATAAAAGGTAATATGTGGTAATACCATCACCGAGGATATCTGTGGTAAAAGTGGGTTAACAAAAAGGGAACGGGTCTAGCAGAGTCTCAGTGCAAATATACATAGGGTGGCAACGTTCAGCTTGTGATGAAACATGAGAGAAATAAACATAGAGATTGGAAGGAGAGTGGCATTTACCCCACCAACAATGCTGTGCAGCTCACCTTGGACCAATAATCAGAGCCAGCCCTTTAGCCATTAATGGAAGACTAATGAAAGGATTCTGGGACACTGCTGTGGTTGCGGTTGTGTTGCTTCACCCTGGATTTGGTGATAACCATAGCAGTCCTACCAAATTATCTGGAGGTGATGGTGGTGGGAGGACAGTGATATAGCATCTCGGTAGCTCGGGTGCTACTAGACTGGGGCACCGAGAATGGCACTAGGAAGGTGGAAGTGATGGCTGGTCTACCATCGGATGTATTTTTTGGGAATGACCTGGGGTAAATAAAGTGTTGGTACCTTAATCCAGTAAAGTGAGCACAAGCAGCAAGGGCAGGGACCAGGGGTTGCTGCACTGAGCTACTCCAGGCTAGGTAGAATGGAATCCTGGGGAAGTTAAGAGACAGCTTGTCATTCCCAAGAAGTTTAGGGGTTGACCTGTTAGAGCTGGCAATGACCCCTTACCTAGGCATCTGAGGAGCTTAACGATGCAACGTTCTGAGTTTTCTACTGACCAGGGGTTAACAGGGATGTCACCCTGTACTGTGAGTCCTGTGATTCATGTCAACAGTATCCACCTTTGCCCTTAATGGATACCCCATTTCCCCGGCTGGCTATCGATATCATAGGGTCGCTAGCTAAACCCAGCAAGATGGGGAAGAAGTATATACTTAAAGTGGTAGACTTTGTGACTCACTATCCTGAGGCCATGCACCTGGCAAAGATAACATCTACTGCCATAGTGGAAGCTGTATTGGTTGTATTCTTCCCGGTAGGGTTCCCAAAATAAATTCTGAGCTATAGGGGTGCCCAGTTCATATTTCATTTAATCTAGCAGCTATGGAGGCTATGAGTGATCAAGCACCTAAGCTCCTCGCCCTATCACTTCCAAACCAGCTCTGTGAATGCTTCATAGGTAATTTAAAATGGATGCTTTGTGGTTTCATGGAGAAGGAGGGAGATTGGGAGAAGCTTCTGCCATATCTCCTCTTTGCTTACTGTAAGGCAATGCATGAATTGTCAGGTGCTTCCTCTTTGATCTCCTGTATGGGATGTTGAAATGTCCCTTGAATGTGATCCTAGAGGCTTGGGAGGGGGAGTATATGCAGAACCCTGTACCCATTTTTCTCAACCATACACAGGTATTTTAAAACAGCACAAACTAATTACCCACCTAGCCCCCCTTCATAATTATCCTCCCTGTATGCGGGGTCAGCTTTCTTACAGTAACCTTATCACCCCTTTACTAGGGTTATAAAAAAACCTTCCTAGTCTCCAGTGAAGGGCCTGGAAGTGTTCATCTTATTAGGTCACTTCAGATTTTATGGTTGACACATGAAAGGTTTGCAAGGGGGTTGAAAGCACTCCTATCCTTAGGTCAAAGGCCAGATGTCTGGCAAATTGCTCTTTCTGTTTTTACAAACATCCAGGGTGGAAGTCAGTGTAACCAGTATGGCTTACTGCATACATTTTTAAACATTATATCTTATACTGTACATAAAACAACATGTCACAGTCCTTAAAACAAGTCTCATGTCCATTTTAATAGCCTTTTGATCTTAGTAATCACATATGTTACAGTTTCAAAAACATAGTTGCTTGTGGGGTTCAGGGGCCCCTCGCGCCCAAAATCAGTCATTACACAGTGGTCCTGTATGTGTAGGCAGCCCAGGCCAGACAGAAGTGGTACCTTGACAGGGGAACTAAGAGGAACGACAGGAGGTGCTGATTCCGGTTCCACACACCCATAACAAGTTACAGGTAGCCTGGGAAGGACCATACCAAGTTTAACAGAAAATTAGCTCCCATACCTACATGTTAAACATAGACCCCGAAAGCCAGACCATTTGAATTGCTAATATTAATCTGTTGAAAGGATATTAGAAGTGGTCCCAAAAACTTCTGTCGGTCTGTTTTCACAACAGCAGTGATCCCGAGGAAGGCTCCTGCATGACCTCCTGGAACCACCTACCCTTGACAGTCAGGCAGATTTTGTTAACCAGTCCCTTAACATAACTGCCCCCCAGAATACCCAGCTGTCTGATGTATTGGGGCTGTTTTCTGCCCAGGATAGTCCCAAGTCTGTAGAGCCAACCCTGACCAACATAAAGTAGTTCAAGGGTAGCTTAAGGTGTGAAATGCATGTTTGCCCAAGGAAGGGGCTAACTGTGATTGGTGAGTTATCAGTATAAATATGAGTCCTGCAAAATAAAGTTTATGCTCTGCTTGGGACATATATGAACAGTGTGTTTCATTTAGAGGGAAAGCAGATATATTTTTTTGTAATCTGCAACTTGTTCCAGTACCTGTAACTTGTCCTGAATTTCTGCAGAGGGAGAAATCGGCAACTTGTCCTAATCTCTGGTTAAGCTAAACTGTGTGGAGGGTTTGAAAGAACTTGCACATAGGTTTGGTCCCTTGCCTTTTCAAGTCCAACAAATAGTGAGTATTTTAAATTAAGAACATGTTCCACATTTTAAGTCCAAAGTAAATGTTAAAACTATGACCACATTGGTTCTTTAATGTGCAGTTTAAATGGAGTAATAGTTATAATATTGTGGGATTTTGTGTAGTAATAGAAGTGGTTATAGGTTGAAATTAAACAATTATAAAGTATTTTCGGTGAGGAGTTAAGTATATTTAGGAACAAGGAATACAAGTATATGATTTATGACAATTTAATTATAAAAAGATAATATAGAACACAAATTCAATATTTTTTAATAATTAGATTTTACTTATCTGTAATTTTAATGATGGTCTGCAGTTATTACATTAATTCTTTATTTTATAAATGCCACATCTAAATATATAATTTTACTTAATGATAAATCCATTTATTTTCTTTAATATAATATATAATGTTAATAAAGTGAACAATGAAACCTCTTGTTGGTACTGTTAGATTTAATGAGCTAGAAAGTCTCAAGGAGATTTAAGACTTGTATGATTCCTTACAACAGACTTACAATGACCTATTTGTAATTATCCGTGTGCCGCTTAGTCCTGAAGGATGAGGATACAAATTATTATTTTGTCTTCGGAGAGATTTACAAATGATTATGTTTTGTGTGGATTAGTTTAATATTTGCAAATAGATAAATAATTAAAATAAAATTGTCTTGATATCTGTCTTAAATATAATATCAGTATTAGAAACAAAAAATATTGACAGTTTATTCAACTGCAAAGAATACATGTAAAATTTCAAGAACTTTAATAAAAACATTAATGTGCCTTTATATATTTTCTATAATGTATAATATATAACATTTACAATGTAACATATTTAATAATATAGATAAGACAATAATAATTTATACTGTTAAATTAAAAGTATAGTAATTATTATTATTAATATTATTATTATAAGTAGTAGCAGTAGTAGTAGTAGTAGTATTTTATGTTATGCAAATTAATATAGTTTTAATTTATAATATTTATACATTGCATACAATAGTTTAATAACAACATCATTGATAATAATAATAATAAGTTTAGGTAATATAACAAAATTATTAATAGAAATCTAACATTTAATAGTTTAAATACACACATAGCTATATAAACTTAAATTGAAATTAAGTAAATTATAATTTGTATAATATAAGTAATTATAATAGTAATGTTTTAACTAATAAAACTAATATCTTAATATCATTTAATATAGAGATGCTTATGTAATGTATTAAATACTTTTCTAAGTAGTAAAATTAAAGTTAAATTAAGAAAACTATAATTTATATAATTTCTAATAAAATGTACCATATTTACAAGTTAGCAGAGACCATAGTCGAGATTCTACTACAGTATAATTGGATATATTAGTAATCATTTGTTATATATATTAATTATTTTACTGGTTATCGAGTGGAATTCTTAAAAAATTCCTCTGACTAGCTCTTACTGTAATAAAACATATATATATATATATATATGCAGTGTAATAACTGTTTTTCTCGGAGTTCTGAGCTGGAAGCAGATTTTTTTAACTTGCTTTAGACATTCAGGTGTGAACACAGATGTACTATTTATTTACTGTACTACTGTACGGTGGAGGCTTCTATCGCTCTTTTGCCCACCATATATTAAATTATTGTTGTGGTGAACTACCTACTCATAAGGTCCACAACACAGGCTGAGATCCCGCTCCATGCTGATGATAGCCAGTAAGCTTGAAACAGCTGTACATGGATTGGATACTCAGCCTGTGTTTTTTCCAACCTTGGCTTTGCATTAAAGCTGTGTAATACAGCATGCATAAGCTTAAAGGAAGCCATGTTTGATAATGGCTAAAGAATGAAGAGCGAGGCATTTGTGGGCACATTTTTGTGTCCCAGCTCAACTTCCCAGAATGCAGTGTAATAACTGTTTTTCTCAGAATTTTTAACTTGATTTAGCCTTTGGCACTCATTGTGCGGCTGTTTTTTTTTTTGTTATTAGAGGGGCTTTTTTGTGTATATGTATTGTTGTATGGCAATGAAGTAATGAATAAATTAATATACTTTTAACTATTCCTAAGTAATATATGCAGGAAGCATTGTACTGAAGAGCTAACAATCTTTTTCTATGTTCCTGCTGCATCCACTGTAGTTTTGCACGGTTCTGGAGCTGAGGTGTAAGTGTCAGCAATGTGTGCAGTGTGTAGTGTAAATGTGGTGCGTGCGCGAGGGGAAGCCGTTAGTGCAGCTGTGTACTTCTGCATTGAGAAATGGCGCGAATGTGTATGTGACGCTTGTGTGTATGATTTTACATCCTTAGTAAAAGTGTATCTTTACCTCGTACGGCTTTTTAGAAAAAGCTGTATGTGTTTGGTGCTGTTTTGCGTGTTTAGGGTCCTGTAGCCTCGTTTTCGTTTTTTTCTTCAACATTTAAGGCCCACGAATCCACAAAATGGTCTTGTCATAATAAGTCTCAGTTTGTTGGAATGAGGGATGTCCTATGAGAACATATCACTCCTTCTCATTTCCTTAATCATTCCTCATTATTTATTCTCATTTTCTCCAAATTGAATCTAGCCCCATTACCCTTTTCCCAATATTACCCCACCTATCCTTCTTCTCCTGATGCTTCTTCTTCCCTTAATCTTTCCTCATTATTGCTTCCCATTTTCACCCTATTTAATTTAGCCTCCCATTCCCTTTCTATATACCACCACACCCATCCTCCATCTCCAGGTTCTCTAAAGAATATAAATTTTCTTCATTGTATTTTTTACCCACCTCCTTTCCTTCTCTCTATCCTCTTCCTAGACAAATAATGTAAGTATATGATATTTACTTTTTTTTACTATATTGTCCATTTTAAGTGACATACATAAGGGTATCATTCCATCTAGACTTCACAACTTCTTTATAGGACTTTAACATTGTAACTCCTGTTATCTCCAATAAACTTTTATTTTTGTTTTATTTTCAGATAAAAAATTACTTTCCTCATCAGTTATACAATATAACAAACACAAAACTTTATAACAAAAACACTTTTATTTCAGCACGTTTATATAGTGCACATAGACCTAACACATCCCTGCCTGAGACTACACTGGCCTGTCTGAGCCTCAGCCAGATATCTTATATTAGCAAGCCTATTTAGTTCATTGTTTGACAGGACAAGGTGTGTTCAGCAAAGGGAGGACATCGTGGACAGGTTCTTACCCTTACACCAGCGATTGGTCTGTACATTTATCAGAAGGACATAGAAAAGGTTTAAAAGAACCTATATTGTAATAGCACAGTAAACAACATGAGTGACCTCAGGTCCTCAAGACACCAAACATTATAAACTCCCTATACAAGTTTATATATTCTATTCACTACAATAATACATTTCACAATTTCGTCTTTGAGTGTCTTTATTTTTGTTCCTTTCAGTATCTGTGAGTCTAGGAATCTACACACAGCTTTAAGGAGAATGGTTTGTAGACTAATAGGGTTAATAAAATCTCTTATAAAAAAGTGTATACATCAAGTAGTTTTTTCACTTGGTCTTGAATGTTTAATGTAGAGCAGTATGGGTAAATTCCATGTCTACTCAAGATGGGACAACTATAGACCAATTAAATCTTTTAGTGTTCTCTAAAGGATCATATTTGGGAATATATTCCTATGAACAAGCTAATAAATAGGAAAACAGACAGATTTATGAGGATTAGGTCATGATACAATAATCTGATTAGTTTCCATAAAACTTGCTAAATCCTTTGGTATTAGGGAATTGAAACTGACTTTCCTAAATGTCAGATCTTGAAGCTATTTTCCTAAGACAGCACTTTGTCTCAGTTAGATCATGAATTATTTATGAGAGAGGCCCTATTATATGGTGGAAAGTATCCACTCTTTATAATCAAACTGTAAACCCAACTTTAATTCTTTCACACCATAAATCTTCTTTTGGACTCTTAATCAACCCATCAATGTTATGTCCAATTCCTATGGAGGACCATATATGATGAATGAGCTTAAATCCCAGTTAATCTTTGACATCAAAATAAAGTGATCCCTTATACTCAGAGGTTTGCCTTTTATTAGTAAGTAGAAACGCTATCTCATGCTCTCTTTTTAAGTATACAATTCTTTGTTAAAGATTAATTCAGTACTATTATAAAGCTAGCGACTTGCCCGTCAAAAATGACGGCAATAAAAAGTGAAGCCTGGCAATCCTGTTTGCCACACAATGGGAGCCCCTCCCCCCTCTACTTTACTGGCCTCATGATAAACGCCTTTGGTGCTCATCACAGGCCTTGCAATAAGTGCCTTTGACGCTCATTGCGAACCTCTACCCTCCTCCTCCTCTCCCACCCTCTATTTTACTGGCCTCGAGATAAACGCCTTTGACGCTCATCATGGACTTTGCAATGAGTGCCTTTGGCACCTATGTCTCTTTCCCCCTCTCTCCCTCCCCTGTGTCTCTTCCCCCTCCCTCATGTCTCTTAAACCCATTTCCCTCCCCTGTGTCTTTCCCCCTCCCCTGTGTATCTCCCCCTCCCTCCCATGTGTCTCTTCCCCCTCCTCTCACTCCCATGTATCTTTTGCCTCATTTTACTCCCCTGTGTCTTTTCCCCCCTTCTCTCTCTCCCCTGTGTTTCTTTCCCTCCTGTGTCTCATCCCCCCTCTCCCTCCCCTATGTCTCTTCCCCCCTCCCATGTGTCTCTTTCCCCCCTGCCCCCCGTATCTCTTTCCCCTCCCTCGTGTCTCTTCCCCCATTTCCCTCCCCTATGTCTTTCCCCCCTCCCCTTTGCATCTTCCCTCTCCTCTCCCTCCCCTGTGTCTCTGCCCCCTCCTCTCACTCCTCTGTCTCTTCCCCCTCCTCTCGCTCCCCTGTGTCTCTTTCCCTCCTGTGTCTGTCCCCCCACCTCCCTCCCCAGTCAGTAGTGCAATGCACATGCGCACTCCGACTCAATGCGCATGTGCGGACCGACGCAGTGAGCATGCGCGGGCTTTGCGATAAATCGTAGTTGGGAAACTATTATATGTGATTGCCAAATTTCAGTTTGTCACTTTGACATAAACTATGAGTTTCTATGTTTCTATGTATAGGGCTGTGCATATTGTTGGTGTGCAACCGACATACTTTGTCTTAAATTATTCACTTTCAACTCCGTCCACTTCTTTTCAGGTTCTCAGATTTAAATGACTTATGTTTATTTGTGTTTCGCCAATGAGTCAGTAGATCGTATCCTCTGAGATCTCTTTTTCTCTGTTATTCCTCTATTTCAGACCAATACAGATCACCCATAATGCTCAGTCATTCATACCCTTTTCTAATTTGATCTTTGGATTTGTGAAGTAACCAAACTAATGTTTATCTATTGCATCGTTCATATGCGGCGTCTTATACGCAAGAGTCTTTGTTTTGATAAAGATTTTATTTTTACACCTGTAGAAACCCAATAACATTTTTCTTATCTGTGTCTCATTATAAAAAAACTCTATTGGTTGTGCTAATATGTGGGGACAATTGTGACATATCTAGTAAGCCTGAATCATCTTTCACATATCTAGTAAGACTATATCAAGGACTTGGGTTCTATCCGTATAACCCAATGTTATTCCTCCATAACATGGTAGACTATCCTCTCAGCCATTGAAGCTATCTGCGTCACACAATCACACTATGTAGTGATACTTTCAAGTAGTGATGTCCCTAACAGTTCGCCGGAGAACTATTTGCAGCGATTTTCGCATGTTCGCGTTCGCAACGAACGGCGAACATATGCGCTTTTCGGTCCGCCCCCTATTCTTTATCATTGAGGAAACTTTGACCCTGCACCTTACAGTCAGCAGACACATTCCAGCCAATCAGCAGCATACACTCCCTTCCAGAGCCTTCCATCTGTATGACAGCCTCCATTTTAGAATCATTCTGTAGCTGCATTCGTGGAGAGAGGAGATATATTCTACCTGCTCTTGATTTAATAGGGAAATAGATAGCCAGGCTGTGTATTTAGCTTTAACTACACACCTGAAGGTCTCCTTTGATATCTGCTGCAAGGACAGCAACCCAAAAAGCCCTTTTTAGGGCTAGAACATCATTTATTTTATTTTATTATTTTTTTCTGCTGATTTAATAGGGAAATAGATAGCCAGGCTGTGTATTTAGCTTTAACTACACGCCTGAAGGACTCCTTTGATATCTGCTGCAAGGACAGCAACCCCAAAAGCCCTTTTTAGGGCTAGAACATAATTTATTTTATTTTATTATTTTTTTCTGCTGATTTAATAGGGAAATAGATAGCCAGGCTGTGTATTTAGCTTTAACTACACACCTGAAGGACTCCTTTGTTATCTGCTGCAAGGACAGCAACCCAAAAAGCCCTTTTTATATTATCTTATTACTTTTTTCTGTGTAATCTAATTGCATATGCCAGCCTGCTAGCGTGTGTGTGAGGCCTATTGCATCTAGTCTGCCAACTTTTGCCAGTGCGCAGTGACACTCATATCTAGTGCCACCGCAGTGTGCAGTGAAATAAAACAACCCTTTTTTTACTGTAATCGATTGAATATCAGTAGCCTGCCTACAGGCGTGTGTGTGAGGCCTATTGCATCTAGTCTGCAAACTTTTGCCAGTGCGCAGTGACACTCATATCTGGTATCACAGTAGCTTGCACGCATAGTACCACTAATCGAAAAAAAAATGACAGGCAGAGGCAGGCCACCCCGCAGGGGCCGTCGTGGTCGTGGTGCTGTGATTCCCTTTGGCCCTAGAATAATGCCCAGTTTTCAGAGGCAACGTACCCTGAACTTGAACAGTTCTGAGGACATGGTTGACTGGCTAACACAGGACACCCAATCTTCTACAGCTTCCGCTCGGAACCTAGACGCACCATCCTCCTCCAGCTTAACTTCGGGCACCTCTCCAGTTACCACTCGCCCAACTGCCGCCGCACACCAACACTAGCACCACAGCCGCTTCACTTTATCCGTCAGCAGAGTTATTTACAGATCCGTTGGAAGAATTGAGTGATGCACAAACATTAGTGCCAGAGGATGTAGATAACAGGGATATGTCCCAGTCAGGCAGCATTACACACATGGACGTACGGTCTGATGATGATGATGATGTTGTACCCGGTGCTGCTTCCTTTGTTGAGTTGTCAGATACAAGTGAAGCGGTTGATGATGACGATGCGTCCGTGGATGTAACGTGGGTGCCCGCTATAAAAGAAGAAGAACAGGAGGAAAGTTCAGATGGGGAGACAGAGAGGAGGAGGAGACGAGTTGGAAGCAGCGGGAGGTCGTCGAAAGTAGCTAGTGGCACAGTCAGACAGCATGCATCGGCACCTGGGGTCAGCCAGACAGCACGCCAATCAACGCATGCCACCACCAGAATGCCGTCATTGCAGAGCTCAGCAGTGTGGCAATTTTTTTCGTGTGTCTGCCTGTGACAACAGTGATGCCATTTGCAACCTGTGCGAAAAGAAACTGAGTCGTGGGAAGTCCAACACCCACCTAGGTACAACTTCTTTGCGAAGGCACTTGATGTCACATCAAAAACGCCTATGGGATCAACACAGCAGAGAGTCACACCGGACCAGCACTCCTGTCCGCCCTGAACGCACAGGTGGATCAGTGGCTGACTCCGCACCAACTGGAAATCGGCAAAGTGGTTTGTGACAACGGAAGAAATTTGTTGGCGGCATTGAATTTGGGCAAGTTGACACATGTGCCGTGCATGGCACATGTGTGTACTCTGATTGTACAACGCTTTGTGCATAAGCACCAAGGCTTACAGGACGTCCTGAAGCAGGCCAGGAAGGTGTGTGCCCATTTCAGCCGTTCCTACACGGCCATGGCGCACTTTACAGATATCCAGCTGCGAAACAACATGCCAGCGACGCGCTTGATTTTAGACAGCCCGACACATTGGAATTCAACAGTTCTAATGTTCGACCGCCTGCTCCAACAAGAAAAGGCCGTTAACGAGTATTTGTATGACTGGGGTGCTAGGACAGCCTCTGCGGAGCTGGGGATTTTTTTGCCACGTTACTGGACGCTCATGCGCAATCCCTGTAGGCTTATGCGTCCTTTTGAGGAGGTGACAAACCTGGTCAGTCGCACCCAGGGCACCATCAGCGACATCATACCATTTGTTTTCTTCCTGGAGCGTGCCCTGCGAAGAGTGCTGGATCAGGCCGGAGATGAGCTTGAAGAGGAAGAGTTGTGGTCACCATCATCGCCAGAAACAGACTTATCAGCATCGCTTGCTGGACCTGCGGCAACGCTGGAAGAGAATTGTGAGGAAGAGGAGTCAGAGGAGGAATGTGGCTTTGAGGAGGAGGAGGAGGAAGACCAACCACAACAGGCATCCCAGGGTGCTCGTTGTCACCTATCTGGTACCAGTGGTGTTGTACGTGGCTGGGGGGAAGAACATACCTTCAGTGAGATCACTGAGGACGAGGAACGGGACATGACTAGCTCGGCATCCAACCTTGTGCAAATGGGGTCTTTCATGCTGTAGTGCCTGTTGAGGGACCCTTGTATAAAAAGGATGAAGGAGAATGACCTGTACTGGGTGTCCACGCTACTAGATCCCTGGTATAAGCAGAAAGTGCCTGAAATGTTACCGAATTGTAATCCTCCTCCTCCCACGACCACGCTGGCAAGGAGAGGACGCTTTACAGGCGTGTTGTTGATGGAGGACATGCAGAGCTTTTTAAGTCCTATGCATCGCCACAGCCCTTCGGGGTCCACCCTCAGAGAACGACTCGACCGTCAGGTAACAGACTACCTCGCCATAACTGCAGATATCGACACTCTGAGGAGCGATGAATCCCTTGACTACTGGGTGTGCACGCTTGCCCTGTGGCCTGAGCTATCCCAATTTGCCATAGAACTTCTGTCCTGCCCCGCTTCAAGTGTCCTGATAGAAAGGACCTTCAGTGCAGCAGGAGGTTTTGTCACTGATAAGAGAAGTCGCATAGGTCAAAAAAGTCTAGATTACCTCACCTTTATTAAGACGAATGAGGGATGGATCCTGAAGGGACTGACAGTGGGCGATACATTCGATTAAAAAAGGCCTGATAGATGAGCTGCCTTGAGCTAATAATGGTCCACACGCTGCTGTATTTTATCCCTGAATGCCGGATGACTTGCGTGACTTATCCGCCACCAACTAGGGTTCAAGACGCAATGTTTTAGGGCACTTTCTGCCTGGCAAACTAACATCAATTTTTCTGGTCGCTGCAACAATACCTACTTTTTGCATTTAAATTATTTTATTTTAGAAGGCGTACAGCATGTAATGAAAAATAAAGCATTTTTGAACAGTCTTGCATAACAGTTGTGCAAAAATACATATTTACAATAGGGACATTTAGTCCTTCTTATTTTTACTTTTTAGGTTAATAATTTTTCTTATTTTTTACTGTGATTGCAATTTAAGAGATACCTAAAACATGGTAAAACAGACAATAGTACAGATTATATCTGCAGGAAACACCAAAGTCCTATTAGCTATCATCCCTCCAGCAGTATTAGCTTATTATTTACAATATCTAACCTGGGCAATCACCCTTGGGTTACCCTAGGGCAGGCTTCAGTAAGCGACCTCTCCTTTCCTGGGATGATTTTGTCGCCGGTTGCTTCTGAAGGGTCTCCTCCAGGGCTCCCCCACTCCGGTCCTTCCCCCAGTGTCGCTTCAACCATTAACCAATGTTTCATATTTGTAAAGCGACCCAATGATCCCCCTTGATAGAGGTTTATCTTTACAAATTTTGGAGAACCAATTTAAGACCGGTGTCCCCTGTTTCTGGGTTAGGGAGTGTGTGAAATGCCTCAGCCTACAGTAATTGTAATGTTCTGACAGCGGTAGCTCATGCTTGTCCCTCAGTTCCTCATAGGTGAGCATTTGGCCCTTTACTAACCAGTCTCCCAGTCTATCTAGTTTCCTTGACCTCCACCAGTGTTGTGATGTTGTGCTCATGTGTTTCGGGGCCTGGGGGTGGTCAAGAATTGGGGTCATTTGGGTGGATCCAGGGAACGAACCCGTGTGTTTCTTGGCCCATTTCCAGTATGATAGTGAGTGTCTGATTAGGGGGTTTGGCGAGTTTTTAAGGCTCTGAGGCAATTCTGATAGCCAAGCCACCTTGTCCCAGGTTAAGGGCCTTAAAGTGTGGTTCTCTAAATACACACAGGCCGGTTGATGACATATAGAATGTGCTATTGGGAGGAAAGATAGGTGACGGAACAGGTATTAAACTGATAGGAATGAATAGTACAACTTAATACACCACTCCTATCTGGTGGCACCTTAGATTGCACGTGCAGTGCCCCAAATTCGAAGTAGGAGGTCCGACCAAGCATTTTTTTCCATCTCCCTGTTCCAAAAATCCATGCCATATACACGTCCCCTAATAGTGTACATAACAGGGATTAAACCGATAGGAATAGTACTACTTAACAGTACACACCTTATAATACCGTAGACAGAGGCAACGCGTATAATCTTCCATGCTGTGCAGTGGAAGCCCCCAGACTCTGACCTGTGTATAATATTCCATGCTGGGCAGTGGAAGCCACCAGACTCTGACCTGTGTATAATATTCCATGCTGTGCAGTGGAAGCCCCCAGACTCTGACCTTTGTATAATATTCCATGCTGGGCAGTGGAAGCCCCCAGACTCTGACCTGTGTATAATATTCCATGCTGGGCAGTGGAAGCCCCCAGACTCTGACCTGTGTATAATATTCCATGCTGGGCAGTGGAAGCCCCCAGACTCTGACCTGTGTATAATATTCCATGCTGGGCAGTGGAAGCCCCCAGACTCTGACCTGTGTATAATCTACCATGCTGGGCAGTGGAAGCTTCCAGACTCTGACCTGTGTATAATCTTCCATGCTGGGCAGTGGAAGCCCCCAGACTCTGGGAGTCTGAAGAAGAGGAGTCAGAGGAGGAAGGTGGCTTTGAGGAGGTGGAAGACCAAACACAGCAGGCGTCCCAGGGGACTTGTTGTCACCTTTCGGGGACCCTTGGTGGCTGGGTGGAAGAGACCTTCAATGACATCAGTGAGGACAAGGAACAGGACATGGCTAGCTTGGTATCCAACCTTGTGCAAATGGGGAGTTTGCGGTTGTGCAAATGGACTGTATGCGGTTGTTTGCGGTGCATTAAACGGGGAGATTGGTCTGTTACTGTGAAGCGGGTGTAACCCTTACACTACCTGATCGATACAACATCATACCTGATGTTTTAAAGCATGTTATTCCAAACAATTTAGGAATGTTAGGTGATTTATGCCCTTTATGGCTTAAAACCAGACTCTGCATCAACTATGTAATTTTCCGTGGGAGTTTTGCCATGGATCCCCCTCCGGCATGCCACAGTCCAGGTGTTAGTCCCGTTGAAACAACTTTCCCATCACTATTGTGGCCAGAAAGAGTCCCTTTGGGTTTTGAAATTCGCCTGCCCATTGAAGTCTATGGCGGTTCGCCGATGTTCGTCCGTTTGCGAACATTTAATGGAATTCAAGTCCGCGGTTCACGAACCGAAAATGTTATGTTCGCGACATCACTACTTTCAAGTATAAATGTGGGATTACTCCCTCTACTG
Organism: Discoglossus pictus; assembly: GCA_027410445.1. Taxonomy (NCBI): domain Eukaryota; kingdom Metazoa; phylum Chordata; class Amphibia; order Anura; family Alytidae; genus Discoglossus; species Discoglossus pictus. The sequence goes on along the minus strand of CM050170.1, from coordinate 45,847,197 downwards.
CAATATATCATTTATTAGTGCATTATTACTTGGTGCACATGAATAGTAACCTCTATGGAGCCCTGGATATTGTCTTCTTCTATGTCTATATCTTCGTTGTCAAAACAGGACTATCATGCCGATGTCAGTCTAAACTTTATCTGTGGATCCTATCCCTCCAGTAAGCCTATGGGATTATTTATGAAGTGGGTCTAATTCAATTTGTTGGGACATTGTAGGCTTGAAATATTTCTCGCTTGCTGCAAGAGCGCAACATCTCCCTGCGCTCCTCTAGACAATAACCTACATCTAACTGCTTAATTCTTTCATTTTTTTCGAAATATTCCTCTTCTCTCTGTTTATTTTGTTTACTTTTATCCTACGCTTCAATATCCATCATCTCTACTGAAAACACCTTTCTTAATATTAATATACTAGCTACTTGCCCATCAAAAATGACGGGAATAAAATTGTAATCCTGGCAATGAGTGTTTGCCACACAATGCGAGGCTCTGCCGTCTCTGAGCACCGTCGGTGCCTTTGGTGCTCATTGCGAGCCTCTCCCCCATCTACTTTGGTGCTTTGCAATGATCACCTTTGGTGCTCATTTCAAGCCCTGTGATGAGCGCCATTGACGCTCATCACGTGGCTCACAATGAGCCTCTTCAGTTCTCATTGCAAGCCTTTGGCGCTCATCGCAAGTCCTGTGTAACTGGGTTAAGTGTTAGTGGCTTGTGTTAAGTGTTAGTGGCTTGGGTTAAGTGTTGCTGGCTTCGGCTAAGTGTTACTGGCTTCGGCCTTGTTTTGATCCTGCTTGAAAATTTTTTTGTTTTTTTGACCGCCATTTTTGTCCTCACAGCAATTAGGGCTCTAATTAGCTTGCAACTCTCCCTGGCTGTCCCCTGAGTTGTGTGTAAGTTTTTTTTATTTATTTTGTACCAAATTTTTCTTTTTTTGGTAGTTTTTCGAGTTACAGGCTTCGGCTAAGTGTCACTGGTTTCGGTTAAGTGTTACTGGCTTTTGCTAAGTGTTATTGGCTTCGGCTAAGTTTTAATCACTTCGGCTATGGGCATCTTTAATCTTTTTCCATCCTCCATTGGTGGTGTGTAATTGGGCAAATGAGATCTCTGACAGGACCCTGAAAAGGCACTATTGCAAGAGCTGCAATAAACGCCTTCGGCACTAATTGCAGCAGAGTGCTGCGAGCCAAAGTCTTACGGGCTCATTGCAGCCTAAGTCCTATGGGCCTCACGCTGAGCGCTTTCGCAATATTTAACATTGCGTGACCAACATTCAGAAGATCCACAACTATTATATTTCATTTTGCTGCATTTTCACCATTGTACCCAATTGTAAGCATTGTACCCCAGTTAAACATTGCTGAAGAATTAATTTGGGGCAATTTTGTAGGAGGATGTTAAGGATATCGCCACATTTGTTTTATTTTTGTGTACATTTGGGTTATTTTTTTACATTATTTTTTTACATTGGGTTATTTGAAGATGTTTACATTGGGTTATTTTATGATATAGGTTATTTTGCATTGTTTTTTTTATGATATAGGTTATTTTACATTGGGTTATTTTAAGATGTTCATTGGGTTATTTTATGATATAGGTTATTTTACATTGGGTTATTTTATGATGTTTACATTGGGTTATTTTATGATATATGTGTACCAATAAATTGTCCTATGGATGCTATTTAGGAATCCTTGAACAACCAACCAAGGTTGTACAGAAACACCTTTTATGCAGCCTTTATTTTAATTATTATTGCCACATACTTATTTTAAAAATTCAATCTTTATTTATACATATAAAATATTATTAAAAATGCAATGATTAAAAAATTCATGTTAAACCCAAGGTTTTTAGTCCTTTGGGTTTTTTGACGTCCAGCAAATTATTAAAGGTTTATTTAAGTTTTATTTTTCTTATTATTATATTCTTTGCGTTGATCCCAGCTTTTTTATTTAATTACTTTATTATGCTCAAGTCAATAAATGATTTTGTTTTTTAATTCAACTGTATTTGTGTTTTTTGATTATTTTTCCTTAATAAAATCCTTATCAGGTACCCTGGATTCTAATTTACATAAGATTAAGATTTTTACATAAAATTAAGATAATGTTTTATAATCCTTTTATCTGTTTATAGTTTTGTTTATTCATACAGCACTTCACTTGAGTATATGCTTTAAGTGCCTTTATGTTTCTTTTGTGTTAATCTTTTATCCTGTTTATTTATGTTAATTTGTGATTCTATTACTTAAAGTGCATTATAATTCATATTGTGTTATTCAAAACTATTATCTTAAAGTGCTTGTGCTATTGTGACTTAATGCTAATTTCTTCTTATATTGTTGATTTAACCTTTTACCTCGTGACTGTTAGTCTGTCACAGTCACTACTTTACCTTATTCATTTATAGTGCTAGTGCTGTGCTATTTTTTAAATGTATACACTCCTGATTATATGCTGTTTCTTAAACTGTATGTTTCATTAATGCTTCTGTCTATTTTTTAAAAGGAGGTTGTGTCTTCCTTTTTCTTCCTTTTTTTTTGCTTTAATTATGCTTTTACTCTTTTTTCCTTTTTCTTGTTTTTCTATTTTCTTATTCTTGTATATAACGCTGTTGTTACTATATTGTAACTTTGTGGTGAAGGAATTGGCTTCCTAGTTGGTAGTGGACCTAGAGCTATAGAGCTATATCTATCATGCTCCAAGCTATGTTAGCGTGGTCTGCGCTGTGATCACGCTTACTGATGATGTCACAATCTCCCGACGCGAGGTTCGTGAGTTTCTATCAGTCTCTCACTCATCAGGGGCACCTTATTATTATTAAATTAATATCATTATTATTTTATGATGTTTACATTAGGTTATTTTATGATATAGGTTATTTTACATTGGGTTATTTTATGATATAGGTTATTTTACATTGGGTTATTTTAAGATGTTTACATTGGGTTATTTTATGATATAGGTTATTTTACATTGGGTTATTTTAAGATGTTTATATTGGGTTATTTTATGATATACGTTATTTTACATTGGGTTATTTTATGATGTTTACATTGGATTATTTTATGATATACCGTAGGTTATTTTACATTGGGTTATTTTAAGATGTTTACATTGGGTTATTTTATGATATGTTATTTTACATTGGTTTATTTTAAGATGTTTACATTGGGTTTTTTAAAGATCTGGAAAAAAACATACTCTAAAAGTGTCCCTTCAATTGTTCTTTAAGTTTAATATTGTAATTTGTCTTAAAGACAAAACGTATAAGGATAAAGTCATGACCTTAATATGTATAGCTTAGAGAGGAGAAGGGAGAGAAACCTGTAAATATATCAAAGGATTTAATAAATTTCAAGAGGAAAGTGTCTTTAAGAAAAAGAGAAATTAAATAACAAGAGGTCTCCATTTGAAGTAGGAAGATTTAGGGGTTTCGAATTTTAAGCATATACTGTATCTGTCCTGAGGCTTAATTAAACCAAACAATTAGATACATAGAAAGGATAAACCAGATAACCACCCTTTTCTGGTTCTTATCTGCAGTCAAATCTACATTTCTATGTTTCACTTATCCCAAATTAGAAATATTTGTTATATGGATGAATTTAATCTCTGAAATAATTTTAAGACTGTAACTCTGGATCTGATGAAATAAAAAAAAGAATCTCAAAATATATCCCTGTTTAATAAATACATCTCTTCAAACAGGTGTAGTCCGACTTTAGTGGTACTTCAGTGTCCATCACAATCAAAATTACATTTGAACATGATACAGAATTTCCCTAATCTTCAATAAGAGCCTCTCAGCCAATGGGAAAGGTGGTGACCCAGTAGAAGGAGACTTGGGCTATGCAGTCCATCAGTCTGATACCTACCAGTCATCCTTAGAGACCAATCAGTAGGTTAAAATGTACTTTTAGGGGCCACTGCCTTAATTGATGAATTTACAATGTCTTAGCTGTCGTCTAAATGCTGATTTTACATCAGTATTTTTCAAACTGTAAATTACTGGGTTTATCATAGGGATTACTGCTGTGTTAAAGAGAGAAACATATTTTTTATACTCTAAATCATTATCTGAGCTTGGCCTCAGGTATTGGAAGAAGAGGGTCCCATAGAAAATGTTGACAACTGTGAGGTGTGAGGAACACGTGCAGAAAGCTTTAATTCTCCCTGTGCTGGAACGGATCTTCAAGATGTTGTTAATAATAAAAATGTAGGGGTTAAACGTTAGAAGAAAGGAAGTGAAACCTAAACCGAATCCTTCAATGAGGAACAAGGTCTCAAAGGGAGAGATATCATCGCAAGACAGATTCAACACAGGCATAATGTCACAGAAAAAGTGATTGATTACATTGGACCTGTAACACGATAACTGTGATAATAAAATGAGATAAGGTATAATGTCTAAAAAACCCAACATCCAACATATGGCAGCCAATAGAGCACAGACTGTATGGTTCATGACCACAGGATAATGCAAGGGTCTACAAATAGCCACATATCGATCATAACTCATGGCCGCTAGGAGAAATATCTCAGCAGCAATCATGGACAAATATAGGAATATATGTGTTCTGCAAGCAAATAAAGAAATTGTGTTATCTCTAGTTATGAAGTTACTAAGGATCTTATGTAGAGTGATGGTGCTGGTAGACATGTCCACGAGAGACAGATTCCCCAGGAAGAAGTACATGGGAGTGTGCAGATGATGATCCAGGCAGACAAGTACAAGAATGGTCATGTTACCACCAAGAGTGAGGAGATAAATTATTAGAATCAGAAAGAAGATTGGAGCCTGTAGACCTAGATGGTCAGAAATCCCCTTGAAAATAAAATACATCACCATGGTGTTGTTGTCCTTCTCCATAATTATACATGTACGATCTGCTGAAGCTTATCAATCTTTGTATCCGTGTGGTAGCTTAGAAAACTGCTTAGAGTTCCTTGGACTGCAAGAAGATCAATGCAATAAATATTACAGGAAACAAATCAAACTGCTCACTGGAAGGTTTGATCATGAGGCTGAAGCTCGAATATTTTTGCCATATCATCAGAAGACGGGATTCTCTAAAGAACATGCTGATGCTGAGAAAGATTGAAAGCACACTAAGAAAGGCACGGCTGAGGTGGAGATAGATAGATGAAGTAATTGAACATGAACATGATGGAGAACAGAGGGGCAGTGGCTTACAGATGTTCATGGCGTGCTGTGGTCCATAGGGTCAAGGAGAGTCAGACATAACTAAAAGATTAAACAACACCAACATCTCAGATTGGTAACCATTTCTATTCACTTGAATTGAAAGTGGGTGACAACAGAAGCTTAGCATGTCTGTATTTCAAAGCTAACAAAACAAAGTAATAAATTACAATGACTATAAAAGTGTGTTACAAAATATCTAATATGACAAATAATAAAAACTCTAGTTAATTATTGATATTCATAGTCACAGGATTATTTAGCCCTATAAAACATGGAGTGTTTTGGGAAATATAATTATCATGCAGTATGGCAAAGAAAAATAACAGCAATTTATTATTGAATATATTAGCTCTGTTTATTTAAGATGTAGATTTTCACTAGTAAAATATCCTGTCACATTAAGCACATCTCAGTGGTCAACTATATTTTAATTGACCAGCACATTTTCTAGACTGCATGTCTATTTTATCTAATGTGTGGATAAGGAAAAAAAATAACTTGTAAAAAAATAGAAAATGATTGAGAAAGTACAACATAAAGTTTCTAAAGACAGCATAAGGGAGAGAAGGAGGAAAGAAAAGATAAATAATAAAGAAGGTACATAAAAATGTGTAATTAAAACATAGAAGAAATGTTTCATAGTGAATTGACAAGTCTAGGACTGTTTGTGGTCACAAAAGCCATAGAAGTGGCCCATCAGAGCCAGGTCTCTAGTTTCATGTTTGTAGCATTTTATTAAACTTGTTGACAGAAACGAACATATGATCCGTAACATCCCAGAACTTATTTCCCTCCTTCTTATTCCTCGGCTCTGATCCAAGAGTCATTTCTCCAGGAGCAACTAGTAAGATATGTTGTGATATCTTTAATAGAACCTATAACAGGAAAGGGCGGCCCACTTACCTTCTCCAGCTTATTCCTCTCCAGTTACTCAGTTTCTCTTTAGAGCAGGGTTTTTATTAGTAAACTGGAACGTCTCAGAGGATGTCTCATGAGGTGTCAAAGACCCGAGAGTTTAATCATCATTATGTCTGTAGTTGTGTATATTACCCAAATGACCAAACATTCAACCAGACTGGAATTAACTCCATTGGTTCTTATTATTCTTAACCATATTTAGATATTATATTTCAGAGTCACTATTATTTAATATAATTTTCAGGTCTCTCTTCTATACACTTTTCTTAAACAATAAAACAATAACACATTTATATAGGCAAACATAATGTGGGCGTTTTTGGGGGATTTCAAAATTCCTTCCTAACTTGGGGCCCTATTCAATTCCACACTCGTAGCTCATAAAGATACGTTTTTTTTAAATGCTTTTACTCGTAACTTTATGTAGCTCTCTCAAAATTCAAAAACCCATGGTTTGCCAGTAGAAGAGTAGGATTATGTGATGCTCATAAAGTTACAACAACCACTGCAATTTTACTGAATTTCTTAGTGTGACACAGTCATAAGAACCAATAGGAAACAGGAAATGGTCAAGTTAATTGACAGGAAGTGACCATAAAAGTGAGAATTCGCTGCCCTAACATTGACCGTATTTGTAGAACTCCCCCAGTGAACATGCAGGTCTAGGAGTTGGAGAGAAAAAGAAGGAGCTGATAGAGGTTGGAGAGTAGGTTGGTTCTTAATTTTACTTATTTCTATTTACAAAATAAATAATAATTCAAGGAAAGATCATGGAGTCTATGATCCCCAGCAACATTTATGAACACAATAGGCTTTAGAGAACCACAGGGCCCTTAGCTATAATCAAGAGGAAATTATGGTCCTCCTCCGTGAGATCCGTGACCATGCCACTATTCTTCAAAGGGGGAGCGAAGTTAGGCCTGGCCAGAGGGCCCAGGCTTGGAGTCAGATGGCAGCATCATGGTAGCCCTAGGATTTGCTAACATGGATGTAAGATCTGTCAAGCAAATGTATGATAACAAATGTCAAGAAGAAGATGGATAAAGAAATAAAAGAGCTACAGATGGTGGCTCTCCAGACAGCATCACCTATAATGAGTGGGAGAGGACTCTAAAGGAGTGGATAGCTCCAGCTACAGTGGTGGGACTTCCAAGACTTTCGGAAAATTCATCAAACATGGTAATAATTCAAAATATAAATGGTTTAAACCTTTCTAGAGAGGGATAACCCTACAGTCCTGAGAGAAAAATCAGATAAGAAGTATAAAACATGTTGATTATATTTTAATGTACCTGCAGGTTAAGGAGTTGTCTATAACATGTATATATTACAATATATAAAAATCAAGGTGTAAGCTTTAGTCCATTTGCAATGTATACAGCTATACAGATACCTGTTGACAGCAGTTTACTGGTCATTAGCCTCATTAGTTTACATCTATAGGAATGTGACAATAATGTGATGCATGTGGATGTCCCCATAACCCCAACCATCGAGAACACACTGACATGGGTTACAACAGTATAACAAAGCTTTAATATTTACACAGACCACAATCAGCAGTGGTCAAGACTGTGCAACAATATCATGGGTGTGGTGTGGGCAGGTCCCGAGAGAGCAAAAGCGTCCAATTGAAAAAATGGGTTAGCTATAGGGGCCAATATAATAGTCTAGAATAAGCATGATGCATAGCACCTACCAGGGTCACAAGTGGTCACTACACCACTGCAACCGTAATCTAATGAAAAAAAAGATCATCACAAATCACTCCATTTAATTGAAGAAACCATTAATGTGCATAGCACTTACAACTTGTCTAGATCTGCTCTATGAAACAGATGCGTCAACCTCTGGGCTATGTTATACAATCCAGTTTCACACATACACTGTGGTGACAAGAAAATGGAAAAAAAATGAAAAAATGGTAAAATAAAAATAAAAAACGGCGGAGGAGGATAAAAAACTAATGACAATGTATTTACAGTACAGTGCTAAATACTGTACCAATATACCAATTCATCTGATTCCCATCTGCAAGCATTACTAACTATTAGCTAAGTCTCTGGATAATCAGCAATATGGGCAAATAAACATTAATTCAGAGAGGACACAAAGGTCAGCAGCCAGATTTAAAGTTACTTACATCAGACCCAAGGATCTGTTCTCAGGCTAATATTGAGGTCAGAATCACATGCTTCACTAGTGCTTATATTAATGCTGGCTGTCATTAACATGCCATTGTGAGACTTTGCAAGTAAACTGCCATAGCGGAATTAGTCTACATTTAAGCTAACAACAATCATGTCTGAGATATCTGGCAATATGATAGCTTTAGGATTGTGGGAGCTACATGTTAAGGGGGCCTACCAATAAAGGAATGTCTACCTGAGAGGCACTGGGAAAAACTCATACCTCATACATATCCTTCAACATAAGGCCTTAAAAAAAAAAGTGACTGCAGCATCTCTTCTCAACAGCATTCCTCAGTGACCATCAATTGGTGACATGTTAAACCAAACCCAACGTGTTCACAGAGAAGGTAGGTAGCCATCTGCATATATAATATCACCATCACATAGGCCAAGATCCAAGACTCTGTAGCCAGGCTAGATTAGGTTAACATTGTGACCAATAGATTGTCACTGAGGAGTGCTGTTGAGAAGGCAAAAACATGTCCGCAGCCCCTATTTCCTCCTCCACCTGGGCACAGGGCACACATTGTTCACTCCCGGATGTCATCTCCTCACTGTTGGTTGTTGTGGTGGGGGGGAAGGGGTGGCAGAGGCACAATGGGTGGTGGGGCGGAGGAATGGTGGAAGGAGAGGAGGTGCCAGGCTGCTTGTCCTGCGGGGGATGTCTCGGATCGTGAAGAGGGTGGGGGGCTGGGGGCCAGCCCCATTTCAGCAGCCCAGCCATGTAGTTCTCCTGCATCATGTTAGGCCTCCTCACCTCCCTAAAGTGCCTGTCCAGGCTGCGCCTCATGGTAGATGCCGGCCTCCATCCTCCTCATACAATTCATTTGGTCCTTCATAAGGGCCAGTGCAACCTGGATCGTTGGTGGTTGTGAGGACGGAGGTCTGGGTTGCAGGGCCTGGTGAGAAGGTGTCAGAGGTTGATTAGGGAGGGTCTGGGGTCGGGCTGAAGCCAGGGGGTGTTGATGGGGGTGTCCCCAGTGACTTTGGCGGTCAGGACAGCTCACTGCTGTGTGGGGAAGAAGGAGCTGTGTTGTACACCAGTGATGTTTAGGGCACCTGTGAAATGGGCAGTCTTTCCAGGAGAGGGACGGTCATGTAAAGATGGCTGAGGCTCAGTCCAGGAAGGGTATCATCGACCACTATGACCTCCCCCTCTTTAGAGCCAGGGCCCTCCGATGATCATTCTCCCTCCTCCCCCTGAGCTGTCTACTGCTGGGCGGGATCCGACGACACCACTTCTGGCTCACCACTGGACCCAGACCTTCTCCTGGATGCTGAAAGATACAAAAGAAAGGTACATGTCATTAGTAGGATAATGTATATATTAATATGTTTCCATTCCTAATCTGACATCCAGGCTTGAACCTGGGTGATTCCCATAATTGCAACTCAGATTAGCTATCATTTACTAGATTTGATCTACTCTGTGGTTCATGTTCTTGATCTTTCCTGGCTCCTAACGCTATCTATTGATTCTTGCTGCATTCTGTAACTGCATTGGCTGCAGTGGGAACACCAATACATGGACTCTCTATTGCTTGATTACATTTGTTGTGCACAGGAAGGACAGTGATTTGTCTGCTTCATGGATTTAATGTCGGTCATCATGTACATGTGCAGTGTGTGTGATGCACATGTGGTGGCACATTGGTGCATGTCATATTCATCTGAGATGGAGGCTGGGTCCTGCTGGGCCACCGGGGCTGAAGCTCCAGTGCTGGGAAGTGGTCTAAGGAGGTCCCTTGCGACCCTCTCCCATTCCTTATAGGTCAAGCTGTGTCCTTGGTCTTCTCTGGCCATCCTTCTTCTCACCTTGGCCATGATTTCCACAAAACAGTGTTTTACAGACCACACGCTCCTAGGCACTGTGTCCACCCCTTCCACCTGCGCTGCTCCTCCCAAGCCTGAGCCTTAGGCCCAGCCTTTACCTCCCTCCTCCCTACGAGGATGACGGATTGGGCACGGATCGCATCCAGCAGGACAGATGTCTCCTTTGGCGTTTAATTAAGTGCCCTGGCTGTGCCCCTAGCCCTGTGTCCTCTTAACTGTTTTCGGGGACCCCGGCCTCCCTTACCTGTCACTGAGGCCTGTCCCTTCCCCACCCCCAGGCACACGCCCCTTCCCTTCTGTACCTCTTCTAAGAGAGGGGTAACATGCAACATGAGTGTATAATCACGTCAAAACAACAGTCATATATTGTTTCACTCACATGTGGTGACCCCAAGGTTATGAGGTATCTGTATGGTTTAAACAGGATAGCTCTGGAAGTACCCAATGTCCAATCCTTAGATCTCCATCCGTAGCTCAGGATACGATCCAGGTACAGTTGGATCACCAATGCTATTTGGTACACTATTATATAGTGTCTACAGAATAAAATGTGATTCCAACTCCTTATGTCTACTATAGGAGACAATTGAAACACACTAATACAAACAATAGTGTGTTTATCATGTGTTTATTGCACCATATAACCCTCAATACATGCCATATATGGCCAATAGGGATAGGCACATTAAAATGAATAAAATCAATGATCTAAAAACATAAAAAACATCAAACGCGTTTCGACCCAAAGGCTTCCTCAGTGATATAAAAACATAAACAATGTAAAAATATGTGTATAAGTACTGCTCATCAGCACGTACCAACATCAAACCCTTTCTGCTCTCACACAGAGGCTTATATACCCTCCATTGTTTTAACAATCAGGAAGTGCATCCAAAATGGCGTCGCCCCATGTGACGTGCATCATGTGACTCTTGACAACATCACATGACCAACATAACAGTCCCAGTACTTCCTGATACATAAACTCCCATCCTATGTGAATGCCCTCTGGTGGCTTTACAGGCACAATACATGTCTTTCTCCAGATATGGGCATATATATATATATATATATATATATATATATATATATATATATATATATGTATACATATATACCCATATATATATATATATACATTTATGCACACACATACACATACACACACCTACATATACATATATACATACATGTATACCCCCAAGAAAGGGGATCACCCTGGGGTAAGAATGAATAAATATATATAAAAAAGACATTGATAAATCAGGATGCATATAAAAGGGAGATATACATAAATATAGAAAATATATACAATAAAATACATGTAAAATATATAGATCAATAGAGAACAACATCCCAATATATGATATAATCCATATCCCCACTTTTATCTATCAAAAAACATTGCACATATATCTCATGATTAATTAAAATACATATAAAAAAGGAGATAAATACAAAAAAGGACATGTAAATATATAAAAAACAATAAAGGACAATAGCCCAACATATTGCACAATCCATATCCCCACTCTTGTCAAACAAAAGCAGTACACATATATCTCATAGACAGAGATTAATAAAAAGCAAACATATACAGAAACTACTGTCATTCATAAATGCAGCAGGGGAGACATCATATAGAACTCAAGGATGGGAGGACAATCATAGACACCTAAAACAAGACTAGGGGGCATTTATAGATAGACTACTATCTATATTAGCCTTCTAAAAAGGCCGCCAGGTCTATATCCCTATTTAGACCTCGCGGTTCCAAGGTGCCCAAAAGATGTATCCATTTTGTTTCTTTCTGTCTCAAATTTAACAGTCTATTCCCCCCTCTTGTATTTGGTTTTACTTGTTCCACTGCCTGAACCATTATGCCAGAGACATCCTTGTTATGTTTCATAATGATATGAGCGGAGAAACCATTCGTAAGGATCCCCCTATAGACATTATACAGATGCTCCCTAAATCTGGTTTTTAAAGAACGCTTGGTGCGGCCCACATACTGTAGGCCACATTTGCAAGTAATGGTGTAGACCACATACTCTGATTTGCACGAAGTAAGATGTTTAATTCTAAACTTATTATTATTGCTAGTGGATACTACCATATGTCTCTCTCTAGATTTGAGGAATGGGCACGTACCACAATTCTTTGTACTACAGCCAAATGATCCTTTTGTCCCCATAATCCACATGCTTTCATTCTTTTTAACTGGCCTCAGCTCACTAGGAGCTAATCTCTGCTTTAAATTAACATTTTTTCTGAATGTGACTATGGGATTTGCAGGTAAAATCTCTCTCAAAAGATCATCCTGTAATAGAATGGGCCAAAATTCCTTCATAACATGGCGTATAGATGGGGCTGCTGCGTTATATTTAGTGAGAAACCGTACATCTAATGTTTTATGAATATTCTCTCCTCTACAGGGGTCCTTCTTATATAGAAGACTTGATCTATCCAAATCCCGTTCTCTCTGTCTAGCCCCCTCCACTACATGAGGGTTATATCCTTTAGCCAAAAATGTATGTCCCAATCGTATACTCTCTTTATCGAAGTCAGCAAGGTCACTACAGTTTCTTTTAAAAAAAAATAATTTTTTTTTTTAATTCTTAGGATCTCAGAATCACACACCATGTACCTTTGATTAGTACCTTTGTTTAGTGTGTTCAAAATCAGACTGGCACTTCTTTATTGTTACAGAGATATATAAAAACACAGAAAGATCCCACTCCCCCCACATGCCTAACAACTCCTCTTGTGGGCAATAGCTTGATGCACTCTCACCACCTGGGAAATGTCTATCCCATGATACATCCCTCAAATCTTACTTGCCAGATCTCAACTTACAGGGTTATAAAACTAAACTTCCCGTTCCAGACTAAAGCCAGAGGAGTTGTGCGTGGCTGCCTCTCAAAGCCATATAAATTCTTTAGAATTCCTTAACCCTTTGTATATCCCAGATCAGACCACACATATAATAACTGATGAACCCCCAAACAGTCCAGTGGGCCTTTTTGTTAATAACACTAAGGTTTCTGAGTTGTGTAAAGCTAGAACTATAGAAGTTGCATGTTATAACAATAAATAAATTGAATACTACTTATTTTTCATACATATAAAAAATGACATGGAAAAATTAAAATTACACATTCTTATGTATATGTATGTCAAAATGAGACATTCGCATTGGCTGGCAAACAGCATTCTTAGCCTTCATATTGTATTGCCGTCATTTTTTACGGGCAAGTAGGAATGCCCCACCCACCACCCCCAATAGGGATCCCCATGGTATCTAAAATTAGCCCTCTACCACAGGGGTCCCTATGGACTTCCATAGTACCCTAATCCTCTACCATGAGGGTATCTGCAAAAATCCATAATACCTTAACACCTACCTAAATTTTTGTATAAATAATAAAAACTAATTTACTAAAAATAAAAAAAATTACAATAAAAATAAAACAAATTAAAATAAAAAAATACAATTTAAAATAAAAACATTACATTGAAATTAAAATTTAGGACTAATTCCATAGTCATGCTTCTGGTGCTGCTCTGGATTTAATAGAATGAACTCTTGTGTGTCTGGGTCCAGTCCCAGGAAGATTAACTCCAGAGTGCCAGGCTTTAGGCACAGGTCTTATGCTGCAACTGATGGGCAAATCCCTGACACAGATAGGCTGCTTTATTTGAGCAAGATACATGACCTCCATGTTGTTTATTGCCAGACTGTATAAAGAAGTAGAGTATAGCGGATGATTACTGAGAATCTAAGGGTTGCTCTTTAAAGAGGGATTGTTGGAAAAAAAGAAACACTTCCAGCAGCTGATACACAGATAGGTGTGTGACATAATATTATTGCCGGAGACATTATTTGGGGTAGAAATTTACCACATGGTTGCAGACTTGACAAACACCCCATAATGGGACTGAAACACTGACACCTAAACCATATTACAGTAGACTCTCAGTTAACTGGCACCCATGGGGATAGGGAGATTCTGGATAAATGTAGTTTCTGGTTGCCTGAGAGTTAATATTAAAAGAGGCCTAGATGCTCTGCAAAGTATATTTGTCAGTGAGGGCTGCTCTAGCAGCAGCAGCTTTCACTGTTCACTAACACACCAGTATGTTCGGCTGGAGGGTGCGGTGCCGATCCCGGGGAATATAACCCAACACTGCACTGGCTCAGTCACTCATGCCTGGGGAATGTAACGCCAACACTGCCCTGGCTCAGTCACTCATGCCAGGGGGACTGTAACGCCAACACTGCACTGGCTCAGTCACCCATGCCCGGGGCACTGTAACGCCAACACTGCCCTGGCTCAGTCACTCATGCCTGGGGAATGTAACACCAATACCACACTGGCTCAGTCCCTCATGCCCAGGGAATGTAACGCCAACACTGCACTGCCTCAGTCACTAATGCCCAGGGAATGTCATGCCAACACTGCCTCAGTCACTCATGCCCGGGGAATGTAACGCCAACACTGCCCTGGCTCAGTCACTCATGCCCGGGAATGTAACCCCAACACTGCCTGGCTCAGTCACTCATGCCCGGGGAATGTAACCCCAACACTGCCTGGCTCAGTCACTCATGCCCGGGGAATGTAACGCCAACACTGCCTGGCTCAGTCACTCATGCCTGCCTGCTTCCAGGTAACACTGAATTGCAGAGGCATATAGTGGATGAAATCTAGGTGCCTGTAAGTATTTTGTGGCATGACAACCTGGCTCCTGGCATTTGTTGAGCCCCCTAAATTTAAATTTTATTTAAAGCCCAGTATTCACTTTTTTTTTCTGGTTGTTTGAGAGTTCGGGTTGCATGAGTTCTGGATTACTACGTGTCTACAGTGCAAAGAGAAAAACAGAACAGAAAAATTAAGGTTTATCTACAATAACATTCACTAGAGGATTGGAGAGAGCAAAACAAAAATAATAAAGTTTTATTCACATTTTTAGGAGACAACGTCGATTAAAAACTCTTTAAAACCAAGGGAGATAGGAAATAATTCCTTAAAAACATTTTAATATTGAATCCCTTCTTTTACACACTTTTGATAAGTGAAATATTAGTGTTTGGGGGATCAGTACATGATCTAATTTCCCCTTGTCTTATCTTATTAAGTGTTAAGTTATATTAGGTATGGCTTCCAGACTCTTAGGAAGTATATCTCTTTACTCAATATTAGAGATATTATATTTATATCCTGTTGTTCTGTCACTTTCAAACATTCAAGTTGTTATTGTATGATCCGAATGTCATTTAAATCACTATGTCACTTTTATTTATCCTGGTATATATTCCCATTTTTATAGTGACTTACTATTGTAGAATCATTGTGTATAATATAGAGTTTTCAGACTGGTTAGAGGGTCTTTGGAGCTAAATTCCCCATATTTATATCCCTCTATTTTGTCTCAACCTTTTCTTATGTGCTCCATTTCGGATGTCACATAAATATCAAATATTAGCATTAATTCCACATTTAAAGATGCGTTCGTTATCGCATATATACAAATATTCCTTCTCTGTAGTACCAGGCTCTCCCTTGTACTACAAATCAGGGCACAAGAAAGTGACTTTATGCTCCCAGTTCACGGAGCTTAAGCTGGAAGCTCTGCCTGTTCACAGTGTGAGCGTCTGACGTCAGACGCAACCCTGACGCACGTTTCGTCACTTAGACGTGACTTTTTCAAAGGGAGGGGCGAGGACCTCAACGGAGCCTCCTATTTATAATGTATAAGTTGCTATGGTTACCCTTGAACTCTCACCAAGTGAGGAGGGTAAATATAGACATAGAGTGGCAAGCTTAATTTAAATCCTTTACATTATTTCGGATTAGTAAGTCCAAATTCATTCCCTTATTATAAAATGAAAACAAAGGAAGATAGAGTAGTTGTACTTTTGGACATCTTGTTTCTCACAGTTATTGCATTTTATTCTATGAGTATGTGTAGAGGCACATGTATATCTACACAAAAGCATATATATAAGCACACATATATGCACGTCTTCTATTTACAATAAACAGTATTAATCAGCATGATAATAAAGATATGGTTACACAGCCTAGATTCAATAATATATATTTAGTAGGTGGAATATATCTTTAAGAATTAATATGTGCAAGAGTTATAATATATTTAAATAACTACAATCTATAAGAGGATAAAAACCCTATAATGTGCTATAAAATGGTATTCATATCTATATACATCAATAGTGATTTTAAAATAGGGGACTACTTAAAGTGCTAAAAGTGCTTTTAAACATTTATAACATAATTCTTATATAATCATACACCAAGAATTGTAGTGCTTGGTATAATAGTGGTGAATAAACCTTATGTGTATTTTTATCATAAGGTTCATTTTTTAATAATGAAAATCAATTCACTGTGTTCATATTTATGTACAAAGATAAAGAAAACTTCTTTAATAAAGTGATAAAAACACAAAAGTGCTCATTTTATATATAAATGGTGATTTTTAATTTCTGCTGTGTCAAATTACTAGTGATACTTTATGATGTTCTTAATATTAATTATTAGTGATACTTTATGATGTTCTTAATGTTAATCTCTTATCATGATTATCAATATAGATGCTCATAGTGCCTTTACGTGATAGTTTTCTAAGTCTATCCTTCCATATCTTGATTTTCTATTTATTGAAGAGAAGTTTTAAAATCTATTTTAAGATAATCAATACTATATAGCCTTTTCTCTGCTGTTTTTATGAGTGGCTATAGATATATCCAGGATAATACTTGAATATATTTTATATAAAGGGGCCAAATCTAACGTCATCATGTTTAGTATTATGCACACCTCTACAAAGATTAGAGAAATGCACTGAATGAGAATCCCTCATTCAGTCCTTTTGGTGTTTGTGCCTGTAACTCATAAATCCATTTGGATTCCTTTTTGAGTAGCATCAAATCTAGATCTCCCTTTCTTGGGCCCAACTTGACTCCATCTATTGCACAAAATTTTAACACAGATGTGTCTTTTTTATGTTTTGATTTTACATGTCGTGCAATTGGTGTGTCATATTCATTTATGATGGAGCAGATATGTTCTCCCATTCTACGTCTCAGCTCCCTACTCGTTTTACCGACGTAGATCTTCGTACAAATACATTGCACTACATATATGACACCCTTTGTTTTACAATTGTAGAAATCTTTTATAGGATATTTTTTATTTGTTATTGGGTGAATAAATTCCTTGCTTGGTTTTATGAAATTGCAGTATTTGCATCGTCCACATTTGTAACATCCTATTAGGGGCTTCAACCACATTTTTTCTTTTTGTTTGTCTTGTTGGAAGTGGCTATGTACTAGTAAATCCTTTAAATTGGGGCTCCGTCTATATGTTATGGAACTGTTTGGAGTAACTTTAGTTCTCAGATCTTCATCTGCAGTCAATTAATACCAGAACTTAGAGAAAATATCTTTAATTTGCTCTGAGTTATGTCCATACGTCAGTATACATCGTATTATATCACTTTCCTCACTTGAGCTTTTTTCTTTTTGTGTATTTGGACGTTCCTGATCTTTTATTGTATTTAATAAATCTGTTCTTTTTATGTTCCTTGCATATTCATATGCTCTTTTTAGGCATTTATTCGGATACCCTCTATTTTTAAATCGTTTCCTTAGTTTATCAGCCTCGATTTTAAAGGAGATGTCGTCACTACAATTCCTACGAATACGTAGGTATTGGCCTTTGGGTATACCTTTTTTTTGGGGTCCATAGTGTTGGCTTGACCATTCTAATAGACTATTAGACGCTGTTTCTTTCCTATACGTTGTAGTGCTAATATTTCCCATTTCATCCTTTGTTATTTTCAGGTCCAAAAAGGCCAATTCAGTTTGATTTATTTCATACGTAAGTTTTAGGCCTAGGGTGTTTTTATTAAGGGTATCTATAAAGAGAGACAGTTGTCCTTTTGTGCCAGTCCAGAAGATGATAATATCATCTATGAACCGTCTCCACATCAATATGTTATCCGTGATGTTGTTCATAGATTCTTCAAAGACACATCTCTCTTCCCACCACCCTAGGAAAAGATTGGCATAGTTGGGGGCACATGACGTCCCCATTGCTGTGCCTCTAATCTGATGTATCCATTTGTCAGTAAAGATGAAATAGTTTTTGGTTAGTATGAATTCCAATAGTTAGTAGGAACTCATTAAATTGTTCTGCTTTTGTTCCTCTTGTTCTTAGGAAAAAACCCACTGCCTCAATACCCTGTATATGGGTTATGGAGCTATAGAGGGCTTCCACATCTATGCTAACAAGCCAGGTACCAGCAGGTACTACAGTGTCTTCCAATTGTCTCAATATATCTGTAGTATCTTTGATATATGAGGGAAGACCTGTGACCAGATTGCTGAGATGGTGATCAAGGAACTTACTGATGTTTTCAGATAGATTATTATTCCCGGATACAATCGGTCTACCCGGTATAGGGAGTATCTTTTTGTGCACTTTTGGGAGGGCATAGAATGTTGGAATAGTTGGATTCTTTGGTAATAAGAAATCATGTGTATTATTATTTATTAATCCTTCAATCAGAGCTTTATCCAGGATTAGTTTAAGTTCCTGTTTATAAGTACAGGTAGGGTCTCCCCTCAATACTTCATAAGTTGTTTTATCTTTTAGGATCCTTTCACACATTTTCTTATAGTCATCATTGTTCATTATCACTATGTTCCCCCCTTTGTCTGCTGGTTTTATTTGTATATTCTTACAATCTTGGAGCTCCCTCAAAGCTCTATTTTCCTTCATACTCAAATTGTAAACTGATCTTTGTTCTTGTGTGTATAGTTTTTCAAGTTCTTTAGTTACCTGCTGTACAAACACACTTATGTTTGGGTAGTCATTAATTTGGGGAGTGAATTTGCTCTTTTTTTTCCATATTTTTGGGGCCCCCTGTTCTGTTAGGGTATGATCCTGGTTTTCATTCTCTTCTATCAGTGCCATCATATCCATAAATATATCATAATCTTCCTTATCAATATTTAAATGGACATATTCTTTCATTGTTTTCATTTTGTAAAACTTATAAAGAGCCAATTTTCTACCAAAGAGGTTCAGATCTTTTATATTAGTAAATAAGTCCACTCTAGATGAGGGGACAAATGAAAGACCCTTCTCTAAGACAGACTTGTGTGCATCATTTAGTGCAAAAGTTGACAGGTTCATTATTTGTAGTTGGTTTTCTAGTCTTGGGTTATTAGGGTTTATCCCTAATTTTGAGGGCTTTGATATCGATTTGGTCTTGTTTGTGTATTTATTGCTTTCCTTTTGCCTCTCTTTATGTACCGGAACTTGTCTAAAAAACCTTTCTCCTGTCCATGTTCATATTCTTGTTCTTGAGCTAGCCTAGTTCTTATTTCTCTTTGTGTCAGGTTCATGTTTCCCCTCGCTCTTGATCAATTGTAAAACAAAGGGGGTCATATATGTAGTGCAATGTATTTGTACGAAGATCTACGTCGGTAAAACGAGTAGGGAGCTGAGACGTAGAATGGGAGAACATATCTGCTCCATCATAAATTAATATGACACACCAATTGCACGACATGTAAAATCAAAACATAAAAAAGACACATCTGTGTTAAAATTTTGTGCAATAGATGGAGTCAAGTTGGGCCCAAGAAAGGGAGATCTAGATTTGATGCTACTCAAAAAGGAATCCAAATGGATTTATGAGTTACAGGCACAAACACCAAAAGGACTGAATGAGGGATTCTCATTCAGTGCATTTCTCTAATCTTTGTAGAGGTGTGCATAATACTAAACATGATGACGTTAGATTTGGTACCTTTATATAAAATATATTCAAGTATTATCCTGGATATATCTATAGCCACTCATAAAAACAGCAGAGAAAAGGCTATATAGTATTGATTATCTTAAAATAGATTTTAAAACTTCTCTTCAATAAATAGAAAATCAAGATATGGAAGGATAGACTTAGAAAACTATCACGTAAAGGCACTATGAGCATCTATATTGATAATCATGATAAGAGATTAACATTAAGAACATCATAAAGTATCACTAATAATTAATATTAAGAACATCATAAAGTATCACTAGTAATTTGACACAGCAGAAATTAAAAATCACCATTTATATATAAAATGAGCACTTTTGTGTTTTTATCACTTTATTAAAGAAGTTTTCTTTATCTTTGTACATAAATATGAACACAGTGAATTGATTTTCATTATTAAAAAATGAACCTTATGATAAAAATACACATAAGGTTTATTCACCACTATTATACCAAGCACTACAATTCTTGGTGTATGATTATATAAGAATTATGTTATAAATGTTTAAAAGCACTTTTAGCACTTTAAGTAGTCCCCTATTTTAAAATCACTATTGATGTATATAGATATGAATACCATTTTATAGCACATTATAGGGTTTTTATCCTCTTATAGATTGTAGTTATTTAAATATATTATAACTCTTGCACATATTAATTCTTAAAGATATATTCCACCTACTAAATATATATTATTGAATCTAGGCTGTGTAACCATATCTTTATTATCATGCTGATTAATACTGTTTATTGTAAATAGAAGACATGTGCATATATGTGTGCTTATATATATGCTTTTGTGTAGATATACATGTGCCTCTACACATACTCATAGAATAAAATGCAATAACTGTGAGAAACAAGATGTCCAAAAGTACAACTACTCTATCTTCCTTTGTTTTCATTTTATAATAAGGGAATGAATTTGGACTTACTAATCCGAAATAATGTAAAGGATTTAAATTAAGCTTGCCACTCTATGTCTATATTTACCCTCCTCACTTGGTGAGAGTTCAAGGGTAACCATAGCAACTTATACATTATAAATAGGAGGCTCCGTTGAGGTCCTCGCCCCTCCCTTTGAAAAAGTCACGTCTAAGTGACGAAACGTGCGTCAGGGTTGCGTCTGACGTCAGACGCTCACACTGTGAACAGGCAGAGCTTCCAGCTTAAGCTCTGTGAACTGGGAGCATAAAGTCACTTTCTTGTGCCCTGATTTGTAGTACACGGGAGAGCCTGGTACTACAGAGAAGGAATATTTGTATATATGCGATAACGAACGCATCTTTAAATGTGGAATTAATGCTAATATTTGATATTTATGTGACATCCGAAATGGAGCACATAAGAAAAGGTTGAGACAAAATAGAGGGATATAAATATGGGGAATTTAGCTCCAAAGACCCTCTAACCAGTCTGAAAACTCTATATTATACACAATGATTCTACAATAGTAAGTCACTATAAAAATGGGAATATATACCAGGATAAATAAAAGTGACATAGTGATTTAAATGACATTCGGATCATACAATAACAACTTGAATGTTTGAAAGTGACAGAACAACAGGATATAAATATAATATCTCTAATATTGAGTAAAGAGATATACTTCCTAAGAGTCTGGAAGCCATACCTAATATAACTTAACACTTAATAAGATAAAACAAGGGGAAATTAGATCATGTACTGATCCCCCAAACACTAATATTTCACTTATCAAAAGTGTGTAAAAGAAGGGATTCAATATTAAAATGTTTTTAAGGAATTATTTCCTATCTCCCTTGGTTTTAAAGAGTTTTTAATCGACGTTGTCTCCTAAAAATGTGAATAAAACTTTATTATTTTTGTTTTGCTCTCTCCAATCCTCTAGTGAATGTATGTGAAGTAGGTGTTACGCACCATGAGAAAGTAATTATACCTCCCACCACTAAAATATATATTTATCTACAATAACTTTTTCACTCTGAATGCAAATGTAAAACCAACATTTTCTTTTGTGATCACAACGCTTTTTATTACTAACTAGCGACTTGCCTGTCAAAAATGATGGCAATAAAATGTGAAAGCTGGCAATGCTGTTTGCCACACAAAGCAAGGCTCTCCCCCCTCTAACTTGCGGGCCTCGCGATGAGCGCCTTTGGTGCTCATTTTGAGCCTCTCCCACCGTCTACTTTACAGGCCTCGCGATGAGTCACTCATTGCAGGCCTCGGCCTTCCACTCACTTTTATAGCTCGCAATGAGCACCTTTGCGAGCCCCACAATCAGCGCTCATTGCAGGCGTCATCCAACCTGACACTTTCGTGCCTCCCGATGAGGTACGCATCGCGAGCCTCTCCCCACTCTCTGTGTCTGTTTCCCCCTCTCTCCCTTCCGTTGTCTCTTTGCCCCCTGTCCCAGCCCTTTGGTTTTTTATCCCTTATTTTTTTCCCTGTGTCTCTTTTCCACCCTCTCTCACCCCTGTGCCACTTTACACCATCTCCACCCGCCGATCACGCCTTTTTTAAAGTATTTCAGGCCCTGCGATGAGCCCCTAAGCCCTATAGGCTTTGGGCCTCGTTGTGAGCCTTTTTTTTTTTTTTAAATTACAACTTTACGGCTGCCATTTTTTTTCTTTGCTTAGCCGATTTCAGACCTCCCAAAAACGCCTATTAAACATCAAATTAGCTTGCGACCTCACTTAGAGGCAGCCTGTATCTCCCCCTGTGCTGTGTATGAGGCTGTAAGTTATTTTTTTTATTAATTGGCGTCTTACGACAGCTTCCGAGTAACGGGCTTGAAAAAATTTTTGTCTGTTAAAGCCGTAATATTTTCAAAGTCTTGCGTGTCTAACTTTTAAAATAGCGTTACCAACAAACTCGCAATTACGACAACTATTATAGTTGATGGGGTTGGATCCTCCACTGGATGATGGGAGCACACAGGAGGATGTCACTAACAGTTAATATATTTACCAGTATATGTGTAGAGTCCATAGGGAGTGAGGTAAGTGGGGTGATGGTATGTGTAGAAACCATAGGGAGTGAGGTAAGTGGGGTGAATGTTCATGTAGAGACCATAGGGATTGAGGTAAGTGGGATGAATGTTCATGTAGAGTCCATAGGGAGTGAGGTAAGTGGGATGAATGTATGTGTAGAGTCCATAGGGAGTGAGGTACGTGGGGTGAATGTACGTGTAGAGTGCATAGGGAGAGAGGTAAGTTGGTGAATGTACGTGTAGAGTCCATAGGGATTGAGGTAAGTGGGATGAATGTTCATGTAGAGTCCATGGGGAGTGAGGTAAGTGGGGTTAATATTCATGTAGAGTCCATAGGGAGTGAGGTAAGTGGGATGAATGTATGTGTAGGGTCATGGACACAAATACATTATTATTATTATCACTCACCTGTACAGGGATCTGAATGGGTTCCCATCTGGTGAATAGACTTCTCATCTCTCTCATATTCTCCCTCCTCAGTATATAAGTTAGGATATAGACTTCCATCTTGGGGTCCTGTTAGTCACAAGAGAGAGAAGCCCCTCGATTTGTACAGATTTACACAACTATCTGACATTAATTATATACAGAAACAGATCCTGGGTGTAAATATACAGACTGAGGTCTCATAGTTTTACTAATTATCAGTTTATAACTAATGTGAGAATCTCTGTAAATAAAAAACAATAAACGGATTTAATAAGTTCATCTATATTACCTATACATTTATCCTGTTTTTCTTGTGTGGACGTGTTAGACATTACGTTATAGACTGATATTAGTAATTATTGGCCAGTACTAAATTCTAGATCCCCCCAACCTTATCAAGCTCTCTGAGCCATACATTACTATACTGAGCTGCACAAACAATGCTGTATATCTCAGGAATTATGTACTATAAGGATAAACAGCTATTACAATGTACAGATGGTTTTTAATCCTCTTTAAGATAAAATGAATGTATTGTTATGGTGCCAGTGTGACGTTACAGAATTTATTATTAATGTGTTTATTATGTAATAATTCCTCACCTTCCCTGATAATCCCAGGACTCTCCTCCTCCTTCACCTGCTGCTGATCTCTTATATTCAGCTTCTCTTGTTCAACCTTGGAGACAACTGGAGGCTTCACATCTAAATGTCCTACAGATAGAGATAAACAGATTATAGACTTTCACCATTGTAATTATTTACTATCAATCTAGTGTTTGTGTCTTAAAATCTATTTATATCACCTTTATCATGAGCTGCTTTGTGTGTAAAACTTCATGGGTGAGAGATGAAGGATAAATACACCCCAATAAGGACTGAAGTAAGTGATAATTGTCTATAAGATATTACTCCCCTTCACTGATATTTACAGGAATTTCCTCCTCTTTAATCTCCCGGGGACTCCTCATATTTGTCTCTTCTTCCTGGTCAGACTCTGAGAGAACTGATGGTGTCACTTTGTCACTGTCTGTACAAATAAACATGAGACGGTCACACACTGGGATTTGTTACATGTCTTTATGGTCTGTACAAATAAACATGAGACGGTCACACACTGGGATTTGTTACATGTCTTTATGGTCTGTACAAATAAACATGAGAAGGTCACACGCTGGATGGAGCTGAACAGCAAGAAGGAGTAACTACGGCCTGCGTTTTGAATACATATTGTCCACTATTTTGTATACCACATCATTGTATGATTGGTTCGCTTATTTCCCCACTATCCCTATTTATAGTATCTTTTTAGCTACTTTTTTGTAGTTATTATTGTATGGTCTTTTAACTTTTTTTTGTAAATATATATGATTTGGCTTTGGTTATGAGGATACCATATCTAATAATACATTTTAAACACACTTGCGGCGTTGTTTTCCCTTTTAAATTTACCTCATTAAAGTCTTCCTAGTATTTCTGTCCCTAAGTACTTGACTACGTATTACTTACGGGTCATTCTTCTTTTTTCTCATTCTCTTCCGGTATCTGCTCCTGTCTTTCTCCCACTCGCACCTGATAACCAGTCACAGACACAAATAACCTCCTGTATTATCTCCTGATCACTAATTGGAACATTAATCACTGTATTTACCTGCTCAGAGCTCGCACACACGCCGGATCCGCTCTAGGCCGGATGTACCGGAAGTCCCTGCACTAAACTTCAACTCCCAGAAAACACAGCAGCACAACAGAAGCCACTCGTCACAGTAGTGGGCGGGTCTCTAATGTAATATTGTTTCCATGGTGACGCGGTGTATATAAATCTGTCTCTCATTCTGCCCATTCAAATGTAAAGATAGGACTGATTTTTTTTATTGTATTGGCCTGCCCAACAACAGTGATGTCACCGCTTGTGCAATTATGTTATTGGCCAGGACCGTTTCTCATGTTATTGCTCCCCTGTAATGTGTGTATTACAGTCACTGTATGAGACATCTATGTGGAGCTGCACAGACCTGGGGATCCAAGTGATAAACCTTACATTACTTGGAGGGAGGGAGTTTATGTGTCACTTTTAGTGTATATATTTATATATTGTGGTAGGGAGGATTATCTCTGAGGGCCTGGACTTTTATGTAAACTCAAAATACTCTAGATGGCTTCTTATTTACATTAGATAGATAGATAGATAGATAGATAGATAGAGTGGTGTTTATGTGTCTTTACATTTAGTATATATATATATATATATATATATATATATATATATATATATATATAGTACATAAAAATTACACATTTGAATGTCTAAAGCAAGTTGAAAAACCTGCTTCCAGCTCAGAGTTTTGAGAAAAACAGTTATTACACTGCATTCTGGGAAGTTGAGCTGGGACGCACAAATGTGCCCACAAATGCCTCGCTCTTCATTCCGTAGCCATTATCAAACATGGTTTCCTTTAAGCTTATGCATGTTGTATTACACAGCTTTAATGCAAAGCCAAGGTTGGAATAAACACAGGCTGAGTATCCAATCCATGTACAGCTGTTTCAAGCTTACTGGCTATCATCAGCATGGAGCGGGATCTCAGCCTGTGTTGTGGAAAATATGAGTAGGTAGTTCACCACAACAATCATTTATAATATGGTGGGAAAAAGAGCCATAGAAGTCCTCCACTGTACAGTAGTAGAGTAAATAAAAAGTAAATCTGTGTACTTTAAACTTTATATTCTAGCACATAATGGAAGCCCTTGTGATGTCATTAGTTGGAAGCTTAGTAACAAGATGGTGATCTGATCTGAAATCTTAATGACTTTATACATTTTTACCTTACATGTGATGGCAAAATATATAAACTTTGACCTGAAATCTTACGTTGTATATTATGGAAAATATTTTACTTTATCTTAAAATTAATTTACAATTTTTTTTTATAATATTCAGTTGCTATCATAGTTTTAGCATTTTTAATTATCTTATTCATATGTACTGTGTATGTGTATATATATATATATATATATATATATATATATATAAAATCATACTGTTTATTACATTGACTCTCTGCACTACTGTATAAGTGTTTTATAGTTACTATATAAATGTTTTCCCTTATTGGACGGTCACATACATGGACAGACTCAGAGGTGATCCTGGGACACCATGAGGGAAAGAGGAGAATAGTGGATTGAGATATAAACCACAATGTCACAACTGGCTCTTTGTTGGGCTTTAAAAGTCCAAGGTTAACAATCCTACCCCCAGCATGACCAGGTTCTGTATCCCGCACACAGGATGGATTAAGCGTATTCTAGGACAAGTTGTGATTCTCAGGTCAAGTTACCGGGTTTCAAGACAACCTTGGAAAAATTCATTTGTGATTAAAAAAATGATACTCGTCTTCTCTCTAAATGACACACACCATACAAATGTGTCACAAACAGACCGTTATCTTTATTTTACAATACACCTTTTTATACAGTTTTTGTCCCTTCCTTGGCCACTTCATTGAGTAAATACCAGTTTGACACTGTTTTGCCCCCTTTGCATTTCCCCTCCTGGGCTAGGTCTCCAAGAAAACATCGCCGGCTTGTCTATTTCCCCAGCTAGGTGCTGATGTGACTATGGCCCCAGATGTCACACATCTCCAAGTGGACACAGCAGGGGTTTGTTAGGGTACTATGTACAATTGAGCCAGAGGGTCTGGACAAGGGACGAAGGTCTAACTCTGGTTAGGGTGCAGAAATCTAAAGACCTAGGCTATTGGGGAGAAGGTCTCTACTAAGCGGGGAACCTAGAGGAGGGTTTTGAGGCTGGTTAGTGGACAAGGGTACCCTGCAAGCAGGGGCATGGATATTCTTAGGGCATGGTGTGCTTAGGTGAAATGGTGGTTAGGTGTGTCCTCCCACTAGCCAACTTCCTCCTGGATGGCAAAACCTTTATTGAGTTACAGGTGATTTGGCTAGGGGAGTTGAGGTAGATCCGGAGTGAATTCATTTTAAATGACTGACAAGGACATCCATAAAATTTCAAGCAATTCAGGATACCTATTAGATTGAATGGGGGGTTGGGAACAATGGCTAATCCAAGTATTTCCTAATTTAGTGTTATTCACAAGAAAAAAGATCAAAGGATTTGACACCAATTGACCTCTGTCTTTTGAAACAAAGGGTTCCAGTTTATGTTTGACGCCTAGTTAACAATACTTGACGACTTGATCAGATCCGTGAATCTCCCATAGAAGTCTATGGAGCCTGATCTACTGCTTACCACAAGTCTGATTTCAGCCAAGAGCCCGACCCTGTGACTGGTTGAAAACTGGGTGAGAAAGAAAATGAGAGAAAGTTGTAAGAGGGGAATGTGAAATTAAAAAAAGAAATAGAAATTAGTAATTTAGAAAAAAAAATCAATGACAGAAGAAGGGGATGAGAAAGAAAAAGTTTAATTACCCCGACCAAAGATAGAATTCAAAATGCAGTGAATTTGGATATAAAGAGGAGTAGGACCAATAATCCTACTTTTTTGTTCTTTAGTCATTCAGTTGTGTCTGACTTTCTGTGACCCTGTGGATCCGAGCATGCCAGGCACATCATGTCAGCCACTGCCCCACTGAGCTCCATCAAGCTCATGTCCATTGATTTAATTAGCTCATCTATCCATCTCCGCCTCTGTTGTCCCCTTCTTCTTGTGCCTTCAATCTTTACCACATCAGAGTCTTCTCTAAGGAATCTGTCTTCTCATGATATGGACAAATATTTGAGCTTCAGCCTCACAATCAAAGCTTCCAGTAAACAGTATGTCTTGATTTCCTGAAGTACTGATTTATTGGATCTTCTTGCAGTCCAACGGACTCTAAGCAGTTTTCTCCGACACCAAAACTCAATGGCTTCAATTCTCCTGCGCTCAGACTTCATTATGGTCCAGCTCTCACATCCGTATGTTACTACTGGGAATACCATAGGTCTAACTATGAGGACCTTTGTTGATAGGGGTTGAAAAAGGATACAGGCTATTAAATATGGTTTGGAACAAGTGCAAATATAAGTGACAAAGCAAATGTTGTGCACATTACATGGTCTAAATTTCATTTCAGTTAATTACTTTTGGTAAAATTGTCATTTTTATATGGAAAAGAAAGACACAGCAATGGGCATCATATTTGTGATATATACAGTATTATGATCTTCTTTTCATGGGTTTTTACTTCATTTTCCTGTTTTTAAAATATTAATGTTTTTGGTCACAAACCTGGTAGCCTTTTAGTGATTTATTCATGATTTATTACATATAGAAATACAAAGTGTAGGATCTTAATTTATTTTTAGTGTATATAAATGGTAATAATTTATTTTTAGTGTATATAAATGGTAAAAAAAATATTTTTAGTGTATATAGATGGTAATAATGTATTTTTAGTGTATATAAATGGTAATAATTTAGTGTTAGATTGTGTTTCTAATGTTAGTTTTACTTCAGTCCACTAGAGATCAGATGTTACAAACTAAAACTTGTGTTAAATCAGTAGATGTAAAGAGTTATATTATAACAGACAGTTGTAATTACAGCCCTGGCCTAAAAACAAACCATTTAATCAGTGTAATAAAGTAACACAAAACTGATCAGAGTTACCGGGGTTTATAGAACAAGCTTTATATGTGTAGGAGAACCTGACGTAACTTATTATAATGACGGTATGTTATAGTAAGATATGAGAGAAGAGCAAACTAAGAGACAAGATTTACTGGGATATAAAGATAAGATATGTTTTATTGTTGCTTTTTACTATAGAAGTTTCTGATTAGGAGAATAATATTAAAACGATTATTAGAAAAACTGTGACATTCTTATACAAAATAATGACTTGACTGGAATTATACCCGATGAGCTTAAGATCCTTTTATAGAGAGGCCCCAATGATAATGTATCACAGACAAAATAAATAGTTGGATCAATATAAACAAAAATATGTAACATTTAACAAAGAATATAATAAATATGAGACATTGTAAAGTGGGAAGTACAAATTATACTATAATGAATAAGATAGCTCTGTTTTGTTTTAGTTTGGGATTTTATACTGTAACGGAACCCATCACTGTTTTACCCTGTTTTATGGTTATTTAATTATTATGGTTAAAATATGATCCTACTGTTATACTGTATGTATGTTGGTTTATGCTCTGCAGAATATTAGCCCAGACTATTGCAGACCTTGGCATAATAGATAATCCTATTACAAGGGCTCCTCATAAGCAAGAGAGGTCCATTGTGTGAAGTGTTCACATTGTGAAGATGGAACAAAGAGAAGGATGATCTAATCAATGTCTGATTGTATCAATTAGCCAGGTAGCCTCAGGGAGGTGTGACTCACCTATTGTCCCTTTATGTGTATTGTGTGGCCAACTATGGGGGATGTGTATTGCCTGTGGGAAGAGATGTGTATATATATTTCGGCACATAACAAAATAAAGTCATTATTATTTGACTCCCAATTGAGTGTCGTCCAATATGGGAGGTTGGGAATGGTGAGACTGTAGTGATTGGATATTTTACCGTTTACCAGCGGAGATATTGGATTTGTGTTCCAACTCCGTTACATTTGGTGGCAAGTGGCGGAATTGTTCCCACGGTCAGAAGGACAGCTACAGGAGACACCATTCCGTGGAGTTACAAATTAAGGGCAACGCTAGTATCCGTACAGCGCCCCTGGCTACAGCAGGATGGAACCGGCTAGTTTTCGGACAGCGTTCCATGATGAGGAGGAGGAAGCGGCCGCGGACTACAGGGATGCAGACAGAAAGGAACTCAGGGAGGGAGACCGGGCAGCGGCTACAGCACCTCTTACGGACAGCACACAGACTGAGTTTGGAAGAGAACTCCAAAGCAGACTGGCCTTTTTCCCAGGTACGCTTCCCACAATAACCTTGGAATGGTTAATGACAGATGTCCACAAATACATAATGGAAAAGCAGCGGGCACGGGAGCAGTCCATCTTGGGAGCTGCTAACCCACCTCCCACCATTAACACCACCCCGCCAGCACTGCGTCCGGGTGGTGGGAACTACCAAACCCCTAAACGGTACATCAGGTGCCACACGTGTAACCAGCAGGGCCACATGCAGAGAGACTGTCCTAGAAACAGAAACCGCTCCACGTGGAATACTCCAACTAATTCCCCTCCCCAGCGACAGTGTGTATCCCAGGGAGCAGAAGGTGCCGTCCTTCCGCACCAGCGTCAGTGTGTACCCCAGGGAGCAGAAGGTGCCGTCCTTCTTCCCCAGCGGCAGTGTGTACCCCAGGGAGCAGAAGGTGCCGTCCTTCCTCCCCAGCGACAGTGTGTATCCCAGGAAGCAGAAGGTGCCATCCTTTCTCCCCAGCGGCAGTGTGTACCCCAGGGAGCAGAAGGTGCCGTCCTTCCTCCCCAGTGACAGTGTATACCCCAGGGAGCAGAAGGTGCCGTCCTTTCTCCCCAGCGGCAGTGTGTACCCCAGGGGGCCGAAGGTGTCGTCCTTCCCCCCCAGCGGCAGTGTGTATCCCAGGGAGCAGAAGGTGCCCTCCTTCCTCCCCAGCGGCAGTGTGTACCCCAGGGAGCAGAAGGGACCGTCCTTCCTCCCCAGCGGCAGTGTGTACCCCAAGGGGGCCGAAGGTGTCGTCCTTCCCCCCCAGCGGCAGTGTATATCCCAGGGAGCAGAAGGTGCCGTCCTTCCTCCCCAGCGGCAGTGTGTACCCCAGGTAGCTGAAGGTGTCGCCCTTCCTCCCCAGCCGCAGTGTGTACCCCAGGGGGCCGAAGGTGTCATCCTTCCCCCCCCAGCGGCAGTGTGTATCCCAGGGAGCAGAAGGTGTCGTCCTTCCCCCCCAGTGGCAGTGTGTATCCCAGGGAGCAGAAGGTGCAGTCCTTCCTCCTCAGCGGCAGTGTGTACCCCAGGGAGCAGAAGGTGCCGTCCTTCCTCCCCAGCGGCAGTGTGTACCCCAGGGGGCCGAAGGTGTCGTCCTTCCCCCCCAGCGGCAGTTTGAACCCCAGGGAGCTGAAGGTGTCGCCCTCTACCCCCAGCGACAGCTTACCCTAACAAGGGGAGACACCAATCTCCCAGACGGCGCAGATGGGACCATGGTCTCTGTGCCTGACCTACCGGGATGGTGGACAGCCTGTCCAGATCCCCAACTACCCTCACTGGGACAACCGGAGGAGGGGGTAAGTACAAATTCCCCTCCCCAGCTAACTCCTAATATGGCCCCAGGGTTAACAGAGGAAATGTTAACCCTCACTGACCCCCACCTTTCCCTGGCTACTGAGCCGGAATATGTCCCAAGTACCCCAGCAGAAGAGCTGACAGCGGGGTAGAGTGCAGTCGGCCTCTGCCCTCCCTTTGTCCCTTGTACAGAGCAGAATGTCCTTCAGGTTATACCAGCAGAAGAGCTGGC
This sequence comes from Discoglossus pictus, assembly GCA_027410445.1. Taxonomy (NCBI): domain Eukaryota; kingdom Metazoa; phylum Chordata; class Amphibia; order Anura; family Alytidae; genus Discoglossus; species Discoglossus pictus. Next base: position 45,815,362 of record CM050170.1, on the reverse strand, counting down.
ATCAGGGCAGAGTGCCGCTGGCCTCTGCCCTTCAAGTCCCCTCAGCATGTTGCCCCATCACCACAGCGAAATATCCAGGTGCCTGGTTAGACTTTCCCCCAAAGGGGAGATGGGTGACGAAGTGCCTTTTGCCACTTTGTCCTGGAGAGGACTTATTGCCAGCCTCCTGCCCTGCGACTATGGCCCTGGGACATATTGCCCTTTAAAAACAGTATTCGGCCATACCAGAGTGTATGTCACTCATTCTGGCCCTTTAAATACAGGGGGGTCATTCGGTACTTGCCCTGTGGGAGCAGTGATACCCCAGATAGCTATGCCATGGAGCCCATTCATATAATGAAAGACTATGGGAAAGACTTTAGCTACATGGCAATTGAACTGTGTGAATAGGATCTGAGCGCTATTTGGTAGTTTTGTGCGCTCAGATCCCAGCTATCTGGGGATATGTGAAATGTGAGTAAATGTGAATTGCAGTAATGCTGATGGGTTGTCAAACTAGAGAATTGACCAACAAATACTTTTGTCCGGACATCCCCAGGCCGATCCGTTGGGATCAGACCGTGTATGCCGGCTTATGGTCACGGGGGAAGTGTGTAACGGAACCCATCACTGTTTTACCCTGTTTTATGGTTATTTAATTATTATGGTTAAAATATAATCCTACTGTTATACTGTATGTATGTTGGTTTATGCTCTGCAGAATATTAGCCCAGACTATTGCAGACCTTGGCATAATAGATAATCCTATTACAAGGGCTCCTCATAAGCAAGAGAGGTCCATTGTGTGAAGTGTTCACATTGTGAAGATGGAACAAAGGGAAGGATGATCTAATCAATGTCTGATTGTATCAACATAGCCAGGTAGCCTCAGGGAGGTGTGACCCACCTATTGTCCCTCTATGTGTATTGTGTGGCCAACTATGGGGGATGTGTATTGCCTGTGGGAAGAGATGTGTATATATATTTCTGCACATAACAAAATAAAGTCAGTATTATTTGACTCCCAATTGAGTGTCGTCCAATATGGGAGGTTGGGGATGGTGAGACTGTAGTGCTTCTTGGATATTTTACTGTATATCAGCGGAGATATTGGATTCGTGTTCCAACTCCGTTACATATACATACTAAACTTTTTATATATGTGCAGTGCAGTGCAGGATATACAGTATTTGGGCTCACTCTTCTAGTCCAAATGGTCATTATATGTGACATGATGACAGGAGAGACAGGAGGAAAATAAATATACAGAAAGGGAGCACAAAAATACAGACAGAGGAGATAAAGGGTGGAGGTTGGACAGATAGCAACAACATAACATGTTTATTTATAGAGGAGTGATTGTATAGTAAACATATAAACCACAACTGATAAGAGCCCCTTCTAGTTGAATGCTGATTTACTGCCCGCACATTGATCTTACATGTTTCCCTTTGAAGAAGAAAAACAACATCCACAAACCGACATTCTACTCCAAAACCCAGTCATGACACCAGAAAACAGAGGCCTCTGATGTTCTTAAGTTTATTTGGACACTCGTGGATCAGCAACAGAAGAACATTCACAATGTCTGCTGCTGACAACAAATATATACAAGACATAACCTTTTATAGTATTTCTACATTCAGAAAATGGTACATTCCATTACTAATTTCTAGAAAATGGTACATTCCACCACCTCCTATTCCTAGACCAGTAAGATATTATTTATATTTTGCAATCCAATAAAAGATGGAACATGTAGTTAGCACGCATCAACCATGCCTGAAGGAGACAGGGGAGGGAGAGGGGGGGAAATGGGAGAGGGGGAAAGGAGGCACAGGAGATGGAGAGGGGTGAAGGAGACACAGGGGAGGGGGAAGGAGACACAGGGAAGGGAGAGGTGGGGAAAAGACACAGGGTGGGTTGGCCAATACAAGTGGCGGGTTGGCCAAGGGCAGCAATGAGCGGCAAAGCTGCTCATTGTGCGGGTACAATGAGCGCCTTGAGGCCTGTGAAGTAGATGCTGGGAGGGGCTACGCTCATCGCAAGGCCCGCAAGTTACAGGTGGAAGAGTTAAGTATTGTCTGGCAAACAGCATTGCCAGTTTTAAAATTTTATTCCCGTCATTGTTGACAGGCAATTTACTAGTAGTTTATATTCTTTACTTTTCTTTTAAACCTAAAAAAAATCAGCATATTTCCATGATACATTGAGACTCTCTCACAGATTGCATGTCACAACCACCTTAGCCCTCATAATAGGGCTCACAAGCAACCTACAATGTTCAAGATGCAACATCCTCAACCACTAATTTAAGTATGCTCCATAATATCTGCATTTAATATGAAACAATATAACAATATATACAATATAATAGAGATCTTACTACTCAAGGACAACCAGAATGTCATCATCATCTACCTTGACAAACTGAAACCATCCAATTTAAACTAGACACACTTATACTCATCGCACTCAACTAAAACCATCAACAAAATTCTAATGGCATACTAAACTATGTCACATCACAAACAATTAATGGGTGGAAAGTAGAAAGTGGAAGGTCAAAAATTCAGCCAACATTTTCTAATTTCTATTAACGAGTAGTAGACCACAAATGGTCATAATAAAAACAAATTTTGAAAGCATTGCATCAATAATTCTCATTATCCTTCATGCCAGCTGAAACCTTCATCAATTAAAAAAAATTATGTAATCTCCAAAACTTAGAAGTAATGGAAATTGTTAAAATGCCATACAGTGATTCCTTTGGACCACATTATGCCACACACCTAAACTTTCAAGACGCAACAAAGCTAAAATCAGGAAAATACAAGACAGTTCTATAACATACTGACCATAATACACATCCAACATAAAATATATTTATCATAACAGAGAGCAAATGACAGAGGGGTGTTTGTAAAAAGAAATAATTTGACTCAATTGCTCTTTTCTGACTGACCGGTTGTGCTCTAGGATCTATATAAGGTAGCATGTTACTGCTGAACTGGAAACTCTATTCTAAAACAGGGTAAATATATGCCTTAAAATAGCATTGCATACCCCCATATCTCCCATCTCATTTTGTTATTCTCCAAATGATTGATCCATCATTAGTTACAACTGCTGTGTCTGTGGTATTATGTATTTTTGTCACTCCCCCAATTTTCATAGCTTTCGAGTTTTAAATTTAGTGTATTTATCTAAATATATTTGCCATATATTTCTGTAGTTTATGCTACACACCATTCCTAATTAGAATAATACTGACTGATACCTCTCACTGACCAATAAATATCCAGATTTAATAATGTTCAAACCATTTCACTTGATACTGCATTTTACTACCCTAGTCATTAAAAGGTCAGTTGATGTATTTAGCCATTTTGTATACAATATAACACTGGTAAAATCGCTATATAGAGAAGTAGAGGATAATTAATGAGGTGATGGTATAAAAATAGAGCAAATGGTTTAGTTAAAGAAAGAGAAGAGAGGCAAAATGGGTTGTGTGCTCCTGAAGAGAGACATGCCCTCCACTACAGAGAAGAGGCTCGGAGCCACCATACTGTACAATAGTCACAAGTTGCCCACCAATGTCCTAATGCATTCTTTTGTCTAATCAATAGTGATGTCTCGAACATCAAATTTTCGGTTCGCGAACCGCGGACTCGAACTTCCATCAAATGTTCGCGAACGGGTGAACCTGGCGAACCGCCATAGACTTCAATGGGCAGGCGAATTTCAAAACCCACACAGACTCTTTCTGGCCACAATAATGATGGGAAAGTTGTTTCAAGGGGACTAACACCTGGACTGTGGTATACCGGAGGGAGATCAATGTCAAAAGTCCCACGGAAAATTACATAGTTGATGCAGAGTCTATTTTTAAGCCATAAAAGGCATAAATCACCTAACATTCCTAATTTGTTTGGAATAACGTGCTTTAAAACATCAGGTATGATGTTGTATCGATCAGGTAGTGTAAGGGTTACACCCGCTTCACAGTAACAGACCAATCTCCCCGTTTAATGCACCGCAAACAACCGCAAACAGTCCCTTTGCACAACCGCAAACTCCCCATTTGCACAAGGTTGGATACCAAGCTAGCCATGTCCTCACTGATGTCATTGAAGGTCTCTTCCTCCACCCAGCCACCAAGGGTCCCCGAAAGGCGACAACAAGCCCCCTGGGACGCCTGCTGTGTTTGGTCTTCCACCTCCTCAAAGCCACCTTCCTCCTCTGACTCCTCTTCTTCAGACTCCCAGAGTCTGGGGGCTTCCACTGCCCAGCATGGAATATTATACACAGGTCAGAGTCTGGGGGCTTCCACTGCAAAGCATGGTACATTATACACAGGTCAGAGTCTGGGGGCTTCCACTGCCCAGCAAGGAATGTTATACACAGGTCAGAGTCTGGGGGCCTCCACTGCACAGCAATGTAATGTGCCACCAGATAGGAGTGTCACTGTGCACTGGCAAAAGTTGGCAGAGTAGGCGCTGTAGGCCTCACACACACGCCTGTAGGCAGGCAACTGATATTCGATCGATTACTGTAAAAAAAGGGTTCTTTTATTTCACTGTACACTAGGTTGCACCAGATATGAGTGTCACTGTGCACTGGCAAAAGTTGGCAGAGTAGATGCAATAGGCTTCACACACACGCCTGTAGGCAGGCAACAGCTATTCAATCGATTACAGTCAAAAAAGTGTTGTTTTATGTCACTGTACACTACGGTTGCACCAGATATGACGTATCACTGTGCACTGGCAAAAGTTGGCAGAGTAGATGCAGTAGGCTTCACACACACGCCTGTAGGCAGGCAATTGCTATTCAATCTATTACAGTCAAAAAAGTGTTGTTTTATTTCACTGCACACTACTGTTGCACTAGATATGAGTGTCACTGTGCACTGGCAAAAGTTGGCAGAGTAGATGCAATAGGCTTCACACACACGCCTGTAGGCAGGCAATTGCTATTCAATCTATTACAGTCAAAAAAGTGTTGTTTTATTTCACTGAGCACAATAGAAGCTGTTAGGTGTTAGCCTGTCACACACACGCTGGCAGGCATATGCAATTAGATTACACAGAAGAAAATAATAAAATAAAATAAATGATGTTCTAGCCCTAAAAAGGGCTTTTTGGGTTGCTGTCCTTGCATCAGATATCAGATAGGTCCTTCAGATCTGTAGTGCAAGCTAAATACACATCCTGGCTATCTATTTCCCTATTAAATCAGACTCATCTCCAATATATGTCCTCTCTCAACCAATGAAGCTTCAGAATTACTCTAAAATGGATGCTGTCCTTTAGATGGAAGGCTCTGGAAGGGAGTGTATGCTGCTGATTGGCTGGAATGTGTCTGCTGACTGTGAGGTGCAGGGTCAAAGTTTCCTCAATAATAAAGAATATGGGGCGGACCGAAAAGCGCATGTGTTAGCCGTTCGTTGCGAACACGAACATGCGAAAATCGCCGCAAATAGTTCTCCGGCGAACTGTTTGGGACATCACTACTAATCAATCCACAGTAAGTCAGAAAAAATAGTTTTGTTCTCATCTTTATATTTATATTTAATTTTCAGCAGAGTATCACAAACTGTGGTCGTTGAACCATCAGAGGCTTCATCTCTTTGGGCCACATCACAATTGGGATTACAAAAAATAAATTAAAATGTCAGGAAGTGACAGTGACAATCAGAACTTCTTTCTTCTGCCTGAAACATAGAGATGAAATAGGACTATACATTGGATTCCATCAGAGGATCTGGCTACACTGGCCATTCAGAGGATCTGGCTACACTGGTCCATGCCTATGTAACTTCCCAGCATGACTACTGTAATCTTATTGTAATGCCCTATTATTCAGGCTTCCAGATAAGTAATTCCATCCCCTGCAGATTTCTGATGCGAGGCGGCTCTCACATAACAGGAATTGTTCACGCTCTCCAATGGTCACCTCTCAAATGGCAAATTTATATAAAGGTTGACTTTCTAAGCTCTAAATAACCAGGCCCAGCTACCTGCAAGTACTCTAGGTCCCCTACACAGTGCATTACAATGATATGTACCCACAGTTTGCGGGGCATTATTTGGTGCTAGAGCTTTAGGTCGTGCAGCTCCAGGTCTGTGGAACCTTCTCATCATAGTCCAAGGTCTACTGAATTCTTCATGGGTGGGGTAAAAACTGTCTCCTTCATTTACTAAAATTAAATATTGGACATTTATACGGATTTGTTTACAGTACCAACTACTTATCACTGGGTATATAATATCCCTGTGTATCTATCTACTTTTATGTACTTTATTTTATTAAGTAGTGCTTATAAGCTCTGTTTTTACTGTCTAAAATCAAACAAGTATTACGTGCTTGGTTCTGCCCTCTGCACATCATGAAGACACAGACCATGTACTATTGGTTGTGAATTGTTTCATACTAACCAATCAGTGACAATCTCTCAGAAACATTGTGCAACGTGCTGCAGAGATGTGGTCCCTGATAGGCTAGGACACTAAACTGCAAAATCAGCCCTACAGAGTCTGTGTCTGCATATGCTGAGCTGGGCAGATCCACCAAGGGACTATTTGTTATATTTTAGGAAGTAAAATCAGAGTTTATAAGCACTTCCTATACACCTAGTTAAATTCAGAAGTTTTCCGTGTCCTTGAATGATGATTTAATATTCTCAGTTATAAATAGATGTTATTGTATTAAAATCAACAAATCTGTACAAATGTCATATATTTCATTTCAATAATTGAAGGAGAACATTCTGAAGTTTGGATTTTTTGTTCCCCACCTATGAAGAGCTCAGTAGACCGTCTAAAGGTAGATTTTGATTGGATAAATCCAGTATTAATAAAGCACTTTTCACTTACAGATTTATCCTTCATATCCCTCCATGTCCTGAGAAGCGTGATCATTTCTCTTTTCTATGTACCTTTCCTCCCCAACATAACAATTCCCACCACATGCCGAGCCAAGTTTTCGTCCTGCTCCCTCCTTAAGCCCATGCACAGCACTCATGACTCCATGAAGATACATTGGAAAAAACAGATAAATTATCCTACATGTTAACCTGATGGACCTTCCTGGTCTTCGTTCCCTCCTTATGACCACACATGGACTTGATCAATACTATGGTCTGTTACATATGTTCATTAACTAATCCAAATCTCACCTTATGCTCTGCCTTCTTCTAATTATCCTACTTTACATATTTATATTATGATTTGTTGTAATGTTTTAGTTAATTGTGTTAATTTCTTTTCATAAAAAGAGTAAACTTGAATACATACATTGATAAATAAACCTAAAGTGTGTTTCTAAGCTGTAGTTTTGAGGACAATGAGTTCTTGGCAACATAAAGGAAGATCTCTAAATCGAGAAGTCCAGTGTATTGTCATTTAAATCTACTATTACAGACATATATCAATCTGACAAGGACATCTTACAAGGAATTACAGGTCCACCAATGATTATCCAGAATCTGATAATCTGGAACCTCTTTTAATCAGGAAAACATTTTCAACAAGTTGGTAGAGAGACAAGTACATGTATTTATTTTATAGGGAGTAAACAACAAGCTATCAGGGTAAAAGAGAGATGGTTAAAAGCTCCACTGCTCATATTCAATAAGTAAATCTCTACTGCTCCTATTCAATAAGTAAATCTCTACTGCTCCTATACAATAAGTAAAGCTCCACTGCTCGTATTCAATAAGTTAAGCTCAACTGGTCCTTTTCAATAAGTAAAGCTCCACTGGTCCTATTCAATAAGTAAAGGTCCACTGGTCCTTTTTATTCTGTAAACCTCCACTGGTCCTGTTCATACTGTAAAGCTCCACTGGTCCTATTCAATAAGTAAAGCTTCACAGGTCCTTTCCATTCAGTAAAGCTTGACAGGTCCTTTCCATTCAGTAAAGCCCCACTGATTCTTTTCATTCTGTAAAGCTCCATTGGTCCTATTAAATAAGTAAAGCTCCACTGCTTATATTCAATAAGTAAAAGTCCACTGGTCCTTTTTATTCTGTAAACCTCCACTGGTCCTGTCCATTCTGTAAAGCTCCATTGGTCCTATTAAATAAGTAAACCTCCACTGGTCCTTTTGATTCTGTAAAGCTCCACAGGTCCTTTCCATTCAGTAAAACCCCACAGGTCCTTTCCATTCAGTAAAGCCCCACTGATTCTTTTCATTCTGACAAGCTGGATTGATCTTTTTGAGTCAGTAAATTGGTTTCTCTGAACATCTTGTGTACTTGATCTCATTCATTATGAAGTATTTCTTGTAAAGTGTAACATTTTGCAGTATTTATGCTAAAAACAGCTTTCTTTTTTTTTTAGAAACCACAGCTAGTCCGGCAAAATCAATTTTCCAACAAAGTCCATAAATGGATGATGCCAGAAAATTGGTGGCAGACCTGTACCTAAAATTCAAATAAATAATGTATTTTCCTCTGTGTTTAGACATCCAGTAGTGGTTGACTCTCCGTGATCCTATGGACCGAAGCACACCAGTCACATCTTGTCTCTGGTTGTGCTTATCCATAAGATTTTCTTGGCAAAGATGATGGAGTGGTTTGCCAGTTCCTTCTCCAGTGGACCACAATTTGTCTGAACTCTCTGCTATGATCTGCCCATCTTGGACGACCCTACATGGTACAGCTCACAGCCTGGTTCAGTTGTTGATATACTCCTGAGTTGGATACAGTATTGAGAAAGTATTAGTTAAAATGTTATTTATATTCTATCAACTGAGAATAACATAGACATTTGCAGATTGGGTATACCGCTGATTATATAAATCTGAGCTGGTTAGACTGGTGTGGATATAGTTCATCATAACATTGATCATTTCTAGTTTTCAGGATATCTCCTTAGAAGGATCTTATATATAATAGGTTTTCATCCTCCAAAATATCTCTCAAGATTGATCAAATTCTTAATAATGATTTATTATGAACACAAATATATATTTTCTTTCATTTATACTGGGCTCTTTAGGATACATTTTAAATATAATCAGCAACATTTTGTGAAATCTAAAAATGTCCTATTTTTTTGTTATAAACAAAACAACAAAGTCAGAGGTGCTCATCAGAGATTGGACTAACCTTAATAGGATGGATGGACATGATAACCTACTCTGAGAGCAACCTCTTGTAGCCACTTGTGCTCTTCACAGGAAGAAATATCCTGTAGTATATCAGTCTGGTCTCACTCACTAGAGTGATCCAGACCCGAAATACCAAGCAATTCTACCCTGAACAGGAGAAACAGCAAACTCCAGAAGTATGTTTTGACCTTCATTGGGCCTCGTCAGTGAGGTGTAGCCCTACAGCACAAGTGAGCTAGAAGAGGTTGCTCTCAGAGTGGGTTATCATGTCCATAGACCTATTACGGTTAGTTCGTTCTCTGATTGAGCACCTCTGACTTTTTTTGTTATAATTATTGAAAAAATGTGTTAAACACCAGGGAATTACTATAGTGCTTTTCTATTGTTATATAAGGATAGATGGGGAATAGAGTGAAGGGGAGAGAAGGAAAGGGGAAAAAAGAGAGGGGGGACAGAGAATGGGAGAAAACAAAGGTGGGAGAGAAAAGGAAAGAGAATTATCACTGAGATACTGAAGGTGGAGAGAGAAAGTGAGAGAGGGGAGGGAGAGATTCTTACTTTTGAGTGAATACAATCGCTCGTCCTCTGGGGTCAGTTTTACCTGACCAGTATTTTCTTATAAGGGGCCCTGAGGTTATGTATTTATAATACAGTATTTTATAGAACTACACTTGAAAATAACTAAAATTGTTTTAGATTGGAAAATAACATACACAACCTGTAATATATCACCTTTTATGTACAATTTTTCTGCTGTGGGATCTACCAGTGTGATTTCTGATGATCTTCCTTATGTGACAATAGTCTCTGATTACACAGGAAGTTGGTATCTAAACAACAGGAATGTGGCATCTATGAACATCAGAATTTCGGAAGCAGTAATGGAAAGTTCATTAGTTTACAATGATTTGGTATAAAGCCACAAAAGGAAGGGCTGTATTTATACAGTGCCTTGCAGAAGTATTCACCCCCCCCCCTTGAATTTTTACCTATTTTGTTACATTACAGCCTTAAGTTCAATGTTTTGTTAATCTGAATTTTATGTGATGGATCAGAACACAATAGTCTAAGTTGGTGAAGTGAAATGAGAAAAATATATACATAAAACAATTTTTTAGAAATCGAAAACAGAAAATTGGCATGTGCGTATGTATTCACCCCCATTGTTATGAAGCCCATAAAAAGCTCTGGTGCAACCAATTACCTTCAGAAGTCACATAATTAGTGAAATGATGTCCACCTGTGTGCAATCTAAGTGTCACATGATCTGTCATTACATATACACACCTTTTTTGAAAGGCCCCAGAGGCTGCAACACCTAAGCAAGAGGCACCACTAACCAAACACTGCCGTGAAGACCAAGGAGCTCTCCAAACAAGTAAGGGACAATGTTGTTGAGAAGTACAAGTCAGGGTTAGCTTATAAAAAAATATCCAAATCGTTGATGATCCCCAGGAGCACCATCAAATCTATCATAACCAAATGGAAAGAACATGGCACAACATCAAACCTGCCAAGAGACGGCCGCCCACCAAAACTCACGGACTGGGCAAGGAGGGCATTAATCAGAGAGGCAGCACAGAGGCCTAAGGTAACCCTGGAGGAGCTGCAGAGTTCCACAGCAGAGACTGGAGTATCTGTACATAGGACGACAATAAGCCGTACGCTCCATAGAGTTGGGCTTTATGGCAGAGTGGCCAGAAGAAAGCCATTACTTTCAGCGAAAAACAAAATGGCATGTTTTGAGTTTGTGAAAAGGCATGTGGGAGACTCCCAAAATGTATGGAGGAAGGTGCTCTGGTCTGATGGGACTAGAATTGAACTTTTCGGCCATCAAATAATACGCTATGTCTGGCGCAAACCCAACACATCACATCACCCAAAGAACACCATCCCCACAGTGAAACATGGTGGTGGCAGCGTCATGCTGTGGGCATGTTTTTCAGCAGCCAGGACTGGGAAACTGGTCAGAGTTGAGGGAAAGATGGATGGTGCTAAATACAGGGATATTCTTGAGCAAAACCTGTGCCACTCTGTGCGTGATTTGAGGCTAGGACAGAGGTTCACCTTCCAGCAGGACAATGACCCCAAACACACTGCTAAAGCAACACTTGGGGGGTTTAAGGGGAAACATGTAAATGTGTTGGAATGGCCTAGTCACAGCCCAGGATTACATTCTTGTTCTTACCTCCTCTGCACTCTTACCTTATTATGTCTACCCCCTGTACTCTCTCACATCACTATGACTATTTCTTCTAGAGTCTCACAAAGTCGACCTCAATGCAGTCTCATGTCACTATAATTATATCCTCTTATACACATAGGGTCTGAGGTCACACTGATCACTCACTAGTTATTATATAACATGGCTGATGTCATAGGGATTGTGATGTCATCAGCATTCTACTGACTATAAGTCCACTATTACAGAGGCTGCAGCCGCCATTATCTGGTCTCCAGTTACTAGTAACCAGTACTGATACTTTATTGGGTCAAAAAAGAATTCCTTAAGGGAAACCGGATCTGACAAAGTGCTGGATGGTGCCAATATCTAAAGGGGAGTTTGAAGGGTTAAGGGCTGTATGGTTATATATTTATATAGTGGTTTTATATATATACATATATATATATATATATATATATATATATATATATATATAATTATTTATTTATACATATTTCATATATATAGTTGTGGTAATTACAAATGTTGGTCACGCAATGTTAAAAGTTATGGGTTGGCACATGCGCAATGAGCGCCCAAGGCACCACATGCGCTCATTGTGAGGCCGCAGGACTGCAATGAGCGCTGAAGACCAAAGGCACTCATTGCAGGGCTCGAGATGAGAGCCACAGGCATTCAAGACTTTGAAACAGGCTCGACATGAGTACTGAAGGCACTCATGTCGATATCCGCAATTATCGTCGAAGGCCGTAAGACTTTGGCAGGGATCTAGAGTCACGCAAGACTTTGAAAAAAGATACGGCTTTAACAGCAATATTTTTTCAAACCTGTAACTCGGAAGACGTTGGAAGACCACCAAAAGATACTAATTAATTAAAAAATATACTTACACCCTCACACACAGCACAGGGGAGAGGCAGGGAGCCTGCGAGTGAGGTTACAAGATAATGTGAGGCTTAATTGGTGTTTTTTTGTGATTGAAAATGGGCAAAGCGAGGAAAATAATGGCGGCGGTAAATATGTAAAATTTTTCTAAAAGACACAAAACGAGGCTGAAGCCCGTAACACTTAGCTGATTAAAGCGAGGCCGGCAAGACTTACAAAATAAAAGCAACGGCGCTCATCACGAGGCACGCAAGACTTTAGGAGAAAGAGACAGCAGAGAGACACAGAGGAGGGAGAGGGGGGAGAGTGGGAAAGAGACACAGGGGAGAGAGAGGGGGAAAGAGACACAGGGGAGAGAGAGGGGAAAAGAGACACACGGAGGGAGAGGGGGAAAGAGACACAGGGATGAGAGAGGGGGAAAGAGACACAGGAGAGGGAGAGGGGAGAGAGAGGGGGAAAGAGACACAGGGGAGGGAGAGGGGGAAAGAGACACAGGGATGAGAGAGGGGGAAAGAGACACAGGGGAGGGAGACGGGGAAAGAGACACAGGGGAGGGAGAGGGGGAGAGTGGAAAGAGACACAGGGGAGAGAGAGGGGGAAAGAGACACAGGGGAGAGAGAGGGGGAAAGAGACACAGGGGAGGGAGAGGAGGAAAGAGACACAGGGATGAGAGAGGGGGAAAGAGACACAGGAGAGGGAGAGGGGGAAAGAGACTCAGGGATGAAAGAGGGGGAAAGAGACACGGGAGGGAGAGGGGGAGACACAGGGGAGGGAGAGGGGAGAGAGAGGGGGAAAGAGACACAGGGGAGAGAAATAAGGTGGAAAACAGGGCAGGGAGAGGGGGGGAGAAAGGGGGAAACAGACACATAGAAGGGAGAGGGGGAAACAGACACAGGGGTCAGAGAGGGGGAAAGAGACACAGGGGAGGGAGAGGGGGAAAGAGACACAGGGGAGGGAGAGGGGGAAAGAGACACAGGGATGAGAGGGGGAAAGAGACACAGGGGATGAGAAGTAAGGTGGAAAACAGGGCTGGGAGAGGGGGAGGGAGACAGAGGGGGCAGAGAGTGGGGAGAGATTTGCAACGAGCGCCAAAGGCATGAAAGTGGAGGGGTTGGATGAGCCCTGCAAAGCTGATCATTGCTGAGCTCGAGTTGAGCACCCAAGGCATTCATCGCAAGGCCCGTAAAGAACACAGTGGGAGATGCTAGCAACGAGCGCCGAAGGCCCGCAACTTAGAGGGGGGGGGGAGCTTTGCATTCTGGGGCAAACAGCATTGCCAGCCTTCAAACTCTATTGCCGTCATTTTTGACGTGCAAGTCACTGGTATAAATATAGTTTATGTTTTTATTTCAATCTGTTTCCCCGGTGTCCTCTGATCATCGCTGTCACTGGAATAAATACTGATCTGTCTTATAATATATAATACTGTGTAAGAAGCCGCGGTGGCGTTGGGGTTGGGGATTTCTTTCTATGATATTTCCATACTTTGGTAATAAAGTCCCACGTTTGCCTATTTTACTGACTATATGAATATGATTATGTTCCTCGCTGTCTTTAGGCCAATGTACCTGTTACAAACAGCTTTCTTCCACATTACTCTGCACACAATTTAGTAACAAGGACCAAGTCTGAGAGGTCATGGATATGAGTGAGGACATCTTGTGTCTCAGAGGTCAAGATGTTATATCGAGAGGTTATGTCGATTAGTCGGCATTGCTTGTATCCACCCCTAATAGGTGTCCAGAACATGAGAGCAGTTCTGGCCTTATGGTCTTCATAACATTTCTAGTTAAAACCAGGCTGTTCTGTTTATAGTGATTAATGCAGGAAAAGGGGCAGATAATGACTCCTATAAGGACAGCCATTCAGGCACACCTTCTACTACACCCTGACCACCTAAGAGAGGATGGAGAGACCACGACATTCAGATGATTAGTGGAAATTGTCCTTTTTCAGCTTGTTGGGGTTATTACAATAACTGGAATTTAGTGTCTGTGTGTCTCATCTTTACAGCCATTTTTGCCAGTTGTATCTTTCAATTTCCCCTTGATGTCCGTGAGCAAATCAGGAGCCTCCCTGGTAGGTGCCATTCTGCTTGGTCGCTTCCCAAGTCCCTGGGCCATTCAGAAACGTGCCTACTTCCAATGGCATTTAACTTGAGAAAATAAAGTCATGTAATTCTGTAACTGACCACACGGTGTCACTGCAGGATAAGGAATAGAACTGTCACATATCATAGTTGTCAAAAAAATCGCAGTTTTACAACTATGATTGATCGCAAAAAGCCCCGCCCATGCCCATTGCACCGCGATAGCCGCGCATGCGCACTGCACCGGGTGCGCATAAGTTTTGAGCGCCTTTAGCCGCGCATGCAGGGGAGGAGGGGAGAGACACAAAGAGGAGGAGGGGGAGAGACACAGAGAGGATGAGGGGAGGGACACAGGGGAGTGAGAGGAGGGGGAAGAGATACAGGGGAGGGAGAGGAAGAGGGAAAAGACCCAGGGGAGGGGGAAAAGACACAGGGGAGGTAAATGGGGGGAGAGACACAAGGGAGGGGGGAAGAGACACGAGGGGCGAAGAGACACAGGGTGGGGTACAGGTAAGAAAGAGACACAGGGGTAAACACAGGTAAATTGGGGTGGGGGGGGAAGAGATACGAGGAAGGGGGGGAGATAATGGAGCCAGAGAAGGGAGCAAGGGACACACAGTGGAGGAGGGGAGAGGCACACAGTGGATAAGGGGAGAGACACACAGAGGAGGAGGGGGAGAGACACACAGGGGAGGAGGAGGGAGAGACACAGGGGAGTGAGAGAAGGGGGAAGAGACACAGGGGAGTGAGAGAAGGGGGAAGAGACACAGGGGAGTGAGAGAAGGGGGAAGAGACACAGGGGAGTGAGAGGAGGGGGAAGAGATACAGGGGAGGGAGAGGAAGAGAGAAAAGACACAGGGGAGGGGGAAAAGACACAGGGGAGGTAAATGGGGGGAGAGACACAAGGGAGGGGGGAAGAGACACAACGGGGGAAGAGACACAGGGTGGGGTACAGGGAGGAAAGAGACATGGGGGAGGGGGAAGAGACACAGAGGAGGAAGGGGGGAAGAGACACAGGGGAGGGGGAGAGAGACACATGGGAGGGAGGGGGTGGAAGGGACACAGGGGAGGGGGAAAGAGACACATGGGAGGGAGAGGAGGGAAGATACACATGGGAGGAGGAAGGGGGAACAGACACATGGGAGGAGAAGGGGGGAACAGACACAGGGGAGGGGTGAACAGACACAGGGGAGGGAGAGGTGGGGAAGAGACACAGGAGGGAAAGTGACACAGGGGAGTGAGAGGAGGTGGGAAGGGATAGGGGAGTGAGAGGAGGGGGAAGAGACACAGGGGAGGGGGGAAAGAAACATGGGAGGGAAATGGGGGTAAGAGACAGGGGCGGGTGGAAAAAGACACAGGGTTGGGGGGAAGAGACACAGGGGAGGGGAAAGAGACACAGGGGAGGGGGGGAAACACAGGGAAGGAAGAGGGGGAAAGAGACACAGGGGAGGGTGAAAGAGATGCATAGGAGGGAGGGGGGAAGAGGCACAGGGGAGCGGGTTAAAAACACAGGGGGGAAGGAGACACAAGGGAGGGAGAGGAGGGGGGAAATGAGACACAAGGGAGGAAGTAGACGGGGGAGAAACTCGCAATGATCGCCAAAGACTCTCATCGCGAGGCCAATAAAGTAGAGGGTGGGAGAGGTAGAGGGGGGGGGGGGCTTGCAATTTATAATGATAATGTTTAAGTCCTGAAGGGGTTTTGGTTGGGGGGGGGAGAGAGAGAGGGGGGGATAGATCCTCACAGTTGCTGTAAGAGCAGTGAGATAAATATTACTTTTTTCCATCCTTATACAATATATATCGTTTTTTATTTTAACAATTCTCCTATTTAGTTGTAGTTATTGTTTTTTAATAAAATTATTTGGGATACAACAATAAAAGCTAAGTGTTATAATTATAAATGAAATAAGGGTCTTTTATGGTATGGCCAGTCCGGAGACTGTATCAGACTAAGATTAGTTTATGTGTAAGTAGTAAAATTACTTTTGTTAAACAGAAGAATGTAGATTTTATTAAACCCTATAAATAGTTTTCTTCCTTTACTGGCAAGTAATCTCTCAAAGCATGATGGGATATTTACTGTGTCCTTCACTACTATTTAGCAATGAGATAACGCAAGTTATAAACTAGACTTAGAAGCTGCAAAATCCCTAAAATTATGAATAATTATGGGATCAATCTCTGATGAAGTTGCCATTTATTTCTATAAGGAGGAGGGGACTGTTTATATAAAGAGAAGCAGCTTTACACGGATGTGATGATGGGGAATTACCAGACCCTCAGGTCTATAGGTAACAATGACTAATATTACTAGAAATACAAGGCACCTGTCCCCTGGAGATCCTATTTAATATGTTACATGGGTTTGTGATAATGATAATATAATGTGATGTGAGCACAAGTTCCTGATATTATAGGGTAGAAACATTGATGGAAAAGGTGTGCACAAGGTTGTATATTGTTACCTTATTTATACACCTTATATGCAGAGTACATCATGCGTAAGGCCGGACTGGATGTATCCAAAGCCGGGATCTATATTGCTGGAGAAATAACAACAACCTCAGATACGTGGAGGATACTACTCTGATGGCTGAAAGTGAGGAGGAACTAAAGGGTCCAATGATGAGGGTAAAATAAGAGCGTGCAAGAGCTGACCTGCTGCTTAATGTTAAAAAGACAAAGATCATGGCAAATAGATGGGGAAGAAGTGGAGGCAGTGACAGATTTTATTTTCCTGGGAACCAAGATCTCTTCAGATTATGACTGGGGCCATGAAATTTAAAGATGTTTGCTTTTAGGGAGGAAAGCTATGGCAAGTCTGGACAATCTAGTAAAAAATATATTACTTTAGAAACAAAGGTCCTCATAGCTAGACCTATGGTATTCCCAGTAGTAACATACAGATGTGAGAGCTGGACCATAATGAAGTCTGAGCCCATAGAATTGACCCCTTTGAGTTAGGGTATTGGAGAAGACTGCTTAGAGTCCCTTGGACTGCAAGAAGATCCAATGACTCAATACATCAGGGAATCAAGACAAGCTGTTTACTGGAAGGGGTGATCATGAAGTTGAAGCTCAAATATGTTGGTCTTATGAGAAGCCAGGATTCCTTAAAGAAGACTCTGATGTTGGGAAAGATTGAAGGCACAGGGAGAAGGGGGCGGCAGAGGCGGAGATGGATAGGTGGGGTCACTGAAGCAATGCACATGAGCTTGATGGAAGTCAGAGGGGCAGTGACTAACAGATGTGCCTTGCGTGCTGCTGTCAATAAGGTCACAGAGAGTCGGACACAATTGAATGACTAAATAACAATGGAACCACTGAAGTTATGTTTATGACATAATATTGTCACTATTCTTTAGTTTTCCTCCTCATGATAATTGTTATTTTGTGCGGTTCTTCAGATGTTACACGTTTGTGGTATAAAAGTACTGATTGCCAATCTGGAGAAGGTCAGAGCGACCGGAGTTGTTACATTTACTGGGACAACTAAAGAGCTTGGGAAGACCCAAAGTTTTCTTCATAACTTCATGAGGTCACTAGAAGAAGATCTTCTAAATAATGTCCCAAATCTACAGAAGCGTATGTGAGGAGTTAGATTAGGTTTAATCCCTCTACATCCCAACAAAGGGGAGTAATAAATAAAGAAACCCATTGACATTCGCTAGTGATTTGTACAGGACCTCACATCACTGCTGGTTTGGACTTCATGGTCACATTATTTTCTTTACATACATGATCCATGTTAATTGTTGAGCTGCTGTGATCCAAAACTTTATATAATCATTTCAGAAGATTTCTACCTTTTATTATTTTGTTTATAAAATAAATTACATTAATGTAAAACGTAAAGAACATGACCGATCCGGCCTTTAACTTTCTAGACAATTGGGAGACGTGTAAACAAAGTGTCATGGAGAGCGTGTTATGGTGTTATCTGATCACATGTATGTGCGTGTCAGTCCTGATCTCACACACACACACATATATATATATATATATACATGTTGCTTCAGACTTGATAAAGAGAGCTTGAACCTCTCAAAAGCTTGTCACCTTAAATATATATAGATTAATATTTACTAAAGTACTATATATATATATTAGTTGCTGCTAATTTCTGAACCATTAATGAGGACAGCCATTAGCACTGTGTCCGAAGGTGATTTCATAGTCCACATAGTCCACATAGTCATTTAGGTTGAAAAAAGACTTTTAGTCCACCGAGTTCAACCTTTTTAGATCGCCTCTGACCAGCATTATTTTGATTAATTGTTCATTTTTAATTGATCCAGAGGAAGGCAAACAGAAAAAAAACCAGTGAAACCTAGCCAATTGTCTCAAATTGGAAAAAAATATAAAATTCCTTCCTGACCCCAGACACTGGTGATCGGATTCATCCCTGGATCAATACTCTGTCTCTAATTATCCAGGATAGCCCTGAATGCCCTTTTTATTTAAAAATATATCTAATCCCTTTTTAAAGTTATCTATCGAATCCGCTGTCACCACCTCCTTTGGTAGAGAATTCCACAGATTACCCACCCTTAATGTGAAGAACCCTTTTCTTTATGGTGAAATATTTTTACTTCTAATCTCAAAGGATGTCCTCTTGTCAGTTGTCTTGGCACAAAAAGTTCCCTTGACAAAGCCTTGTATTGACCCTGGATATATTTATATAAGGTAATCATATCTCCACTTAGATGCCTTTTTTCTAGAGAAAATCAGTTTATTTTGCTTAGTCTTTCTTCATAACTTAGCCCCTCTATATAATGTAAGCAATATGACATCACTGTAAGAACAGGAACATTGATTATACATCAACATGGTAAATAAAAGAGGGAACCAAGCCCTTTGTATCTCTGACAGTTTATATTGAATAACACCAGAATTATCTCTTTCTTAATCTTACTGATGTCACAGAACAAAATAAAATGCTGTGGAAGGACCATAGTCCTGATCTAGGACCTGGAATGATCTTATGTCTAGTACTGAGTTACTCTGCCTAGCAATAGTGCCTGGATGTCAGGACAATAATAATATCTGCAAAGCAGCCCAATGGATCTCTCATGATGAGAGATGGACAGGTCAGATGATGAGAGATGGACAGGTCAGATGATGAGAGATGGACAGGTCAGATGATGAGAGATGAGTAAAGTTATCATCACGGTAGTAAACAACCAGGCTGAATGTAACAAAGGATAAATAAAACATGATTTCCAAATAGCATTGATTTCCAGTACCCTAGATGGCATCCACTTGGTTGTCCCACTGGCATAAGGGTCTTCAGCTTCCATTAGAAATAGTCCCACCTTACTACGTGAAGCTTTGCATTTTAGTAGGGTTTACACAAAGTGCAGAGATATTATTTATACCAATTAGCCCCAATCACAGTGGCTATTTAATCCCATAGGAAATATCCACGGAAGCCTCCAATTCATGGAGTAAAATTTGCAAAATAGCTGTATGTAGGACAGGATCTGTTTTGATCTCTAAGATTAGGATAGGATATCTCATGACCTCTCTATAGGGTGGTATTTCTCTCAACCTCTGCACGCATGAGGATCCTCCTATCATGGGTGTTCACAGCCCCTCTGGATCTCTGTTGGTAGTGCAGGATGCCCAAGATCCCTGTGAATTGGTCAAAGTCCCACTAAATCTTTGAAGGAAGAATAGGATTTCTCTGAGCTACTGCACTTTGGAAAACATAAAAAGCACCTTTTCAGCAGTAGTATATAACTCTTGGCCTAAGCAACTAAGTAAGGCCCACTTTTACTGTCTTTGAACTGAATCCCACTGAGTGTGTAGTAGCTCAGTAAGAAGAGCAAGACCCTATTGGGTATATACCGTTTCAGTAAGCCAGTAAGGATCTCATTGGATTTACTTTGGTTCTCATTGGATCTATACGTAAGGAAGGATCATATTGGCTTATACTGGCTCAGTAAGAAGGACAGGTTCTCACT
The DNA here is from genome assembly GCA_027410445.1 of Discoglossus pictus. Lineage (NCBI taxonomy): Eukaryota > Metazoa > Chordata > Amphibia > Anura > Alytidae > Discoglossus > Discoglossus pictus. The sequence goes on along the minus strand of CM050170.1, from coordinate 45,795,139 downwards.
GGATCTATGTTGGGTCAGTAAGCAGGGCAGGATCCCACTGGATCTGCATTGCTTGAGTAAGCAATGAAGGATTTCATTGAATCTCCACTGGTTCATTAGGCAGGACAGTAAGCAGGGGCAGAATATCCCTGGAAATAAATTAGCTGAGTTGGTAGTGATTGGGCCTACATTAGCTCAGTAAGAAGGCCAGGGTCTGATTAGACCTACATTAGCTGAATAAGCAGGGCAATATGGGATTGGGCCTACATTAGACCAGTAAATTGGACGGGATCTGATTTGACTGACATTAACTGAATAAGCAGGACAGGATCTGATTGGGCCTACATTAATACAGGACATTATCTGAACTGATCAATATTAGCTGAATAAGCAGGGCGAAAATTTGATTGGACCTAAATTAGCTCAGTAAGCAGGACAGTATCTACTTGGGCCTTCATTTGATCAGTAGCAAGGATAGGATGTGTCTGGGCCTGTATTGGCTTTGTAAGTAGGACAGGATCTGATTGGGCCTACATTAAAACAGGACATTATCTGAACTGATCAATATTAGCTGAATAAGCAGGGCGAGGATTTGATTGGACCTAAATTAGCTCAGTAAGCAGGACAGTATCTACTTGGACCTTCATTTGATCAGTAGCAAGGATAGGGCCTGTATTCCCTTTGTAAGTAGGGCAGGATCTGATTGGGCCTACATTAGCCTAGTAAGCAGGCAAAATCTGATTAAAGGAAAACTTTATTTTTAGAAATTAAAAATCAAAAATTTGATGTCACTACTCAAAGAACAAGATGTTAACCAACTAGACGTTTCAAAGTCTTTACAGAAAAAGACACAGAGTCATTTTACTCCTGACCTTAATCTCTATGCAAGGCTACAAGTGTTCCTTGATTTGGTCATAAAAGACCTGAAAATGCACTCTTAAAAAGTTAATAACAAAAATAACTTTGCTGATGCGAACAAGAGAAACTTGAAACAAATTGAGTGGAGAGCATTAAAAGAGCTCAAGGACAGCAACATTGTCATAAAAGCAGCTGATAAGGGGGGCAATGTAGTCCTACAAAATGAAGAAGACTACATAGAAATGTGTAATGCCCTCCTATCTGATATCTCAACCTACAGTATACTAAGATTTAGAAAAATCCCTCACGAGAGTTTAATCAAGAGCTTAAATTTATACTGACAGAGGCAAAGAATGAGAAAATCATTGATTCCAATACTTGTGAATTTCTATATATTAAACATCCTACAGTAGCAGTATTTTACGCTCTACCAAAAATTCATAAAAAAGGAAACCTGTACCAGGCCGTCCGATTGTGTCTGGCAACAACAATATAACCTAAAAGGTAAGAACATATGTAGATGATTACATCAAGGATATGGTTACCATGCTTCCCTCGTACCTAAAAGACACCTTAGACTTGTTAAAACAAATAGATGGGTTAAGTCTCCCACCCAAATCTTATATAGTAGCAGTTGATGTCGAGCAACTTTACTCCAGCATTCCCCACGAACAAGGAATTGAAGCAGTCAAGTATTTTCTGGATCAAGACCAAAGAGAATAAGATACTTAATACATTTATACTAAGGCTTCTCAAGTTTATACTAACCAGGATTTTTTTCTTATTTGACAAGTCATGGTACCTCCAAGTACAGGGAACAGCTATGGGGACAGCCTGTGCCCCTAGCTATGCAAACCTGTACCTGGGGTACTGGGAGAGAAATATGTTTTTTGGTGATTCTATGGAAACTTTTGCACAGGACATTCTGGGCTGGCATCGGTTCATAGACGACATCCTTATGTTTTGGGGAGGAACAATACAAAATCTACAGCAATTTATGGAACAAATTAATGATAATCAATTAGGATTAAAATTTACTTATTGCTACAATCAAGAGAAGATTGCATTTTGGGATCTAAAATTGGAAAAAGATGAAACTGGAGTATTACATACTTCTGTATATAGAAAACCAACCTCTTCAAATCGCCTTTTACAATGGTCAAGTCAACATCCACTCCCTTTGAAAGCTGGAATTCCAATAGGACAGTATCTGAGACTGAGAAGAAATTGTGATACTACTTCTGAATTCAAACTTCAGGCTGCAGATTTAAGACAGAGATTTAAACAACGTGGTTACCCAAACAAAATCTTAAAAAGAGCCTATAAATGGGCTCTAGAGTCAAATAGAACACAGCTTCTGTATGCTCCTAAGGATAAATATGAAGATGAGCTGATTAGATGTGTCATGGCCTATGGCAGTGACCACACTGAAATCAAGAGCATTCTTTCAAAACATTGGAACATCCTAACCGATGATCCCGTCTTACAAAATTATCTATCTGCCAAACCTGTAATTACGTATCGGAAAAATAAAAGTTTAAAAAACAATCTAGTGAAAAGTTTCTTCCAGAAAAAAGTGGCCAATACTATGTGGCTGAAACCTACAGTGGGACTATTTCGATGTGGCCACTGTAAAGCCTGTCCATATATAAAGCCAAGTAAAGAATTTGTGCATCCAGTAACACTTGAAAAATACCCATTGAAAAGCCTTGTAAATTGTGGTACGACTCATGTGGTGTACATTATGATGTGCCCATGTTTGAAGATATATGTTGGAAAAACTATAAGACCCATTAGAAGGAGAATCTTGGAACATACCTATTTCATAAAAAATGAAGTTGATACACCAGTTTCACGCCACATTAAGTTACGCCATCATAATGATCCTGGAGTTATGAAATTCTTTGTAGCAGAGAAATTGAGCAAAAATCCAAGAGGAGGCGATATGGATAAACACCTCCTCCAGATTGAATGTAAATGGATATTTACATTAAACTCTCAGAGCCCAAATTGACTCAAGGAGGGTTTTTCTTATTAAGCATTTTTGTAAAAATATCTGGAATCTGGAACAAGAAATATATATATATATAAAATTGATAAACACACTTAGTTCATCTTTTCTTGCACATTTTTTCACTAATCACTTTTGGTTAATGGTAAATTAACCAGTTGTTTTTCTTTTTTTAATCACACACAATGAAACTAGATGTAAATATATATATAAATATAAATTGCACTTATTAAGCAACCTAATATTGTATTTGATAAAGAAATTAAGTAATTTGAATACTGTATTTGATAAAGAGATTAAGCCATTTGAATGTTGGCATAAACAGCACAAAGAAATCACTCAAATTTCCCTTTTTAGTATAAGAGCTTAATTCAGTAGTTGACCAGATACTGACTACCCCTTTGTCTTTTATAGATAAATTTCACATAATTGCTTTTTTTTATTGCTTTTTTCTCAGTTCACTATATGGTATGCAAAAACATTTTTAATTTATATTTCTTATTCATTATACCTTTCATCCATATTAAGTCATTCTTTAACAATATTCCTTTTTAGCCCATTAACATACTATTCTCTCCTTAATCCTCTAGTATTCTAGTTTGAATGTCTTTCTAATACAGTAATAACATAAGATATTTTGAAGCAAGTAACATAACGTGTGACGTTACGTTACGTTACGTTGAGTTACTTTACGCTACACGATTACGTCATTACGCCCCAGATACAGGAAGTGAAATAGGGGCTTAAATAGCCTCACAGTAACTACAGTTGTTAGCCCATGAGTAAGCCCAGTAAATGGGTGAAACAGGACGGTCGGGCATTACTGATGAGTATCTAACCAGAGCCGGAGGAGCAATGTGCAGAGGAACATTTTTTCATTAGCATCATGCTTCATCGCAAAGGGGTTAGGTGAACCGCAAGTATCTGCGATAATGAAATAATAAAGTATATTTGGAAAAGCAGAAAGTCCTATATTTTCTATAAGGATTATATCCCTAATATTTTGACCCTTTTTTTGATTTTTTTATTCCATTCTTGGATTTAATTATAAATCTTTTTTTTTTGTGCTATACACATTTATTATATTTCCTCTGTTGATCTAATATTATGTTTTTTCTGGTAGATACCTCAGTACTTTGTTGGTTTGCTTTTAACATTGTTGCTTTTTAACTAAATATAACTCAGTGTTATTTTCATTAATAAAAACTCCACAAACCCGATGATTAGCAGATTTCTGCATTATATGAGGATTTGTAAAAACGTTATATAGAGCCATTAGAATATTCAATCGGCTCAAAACTATGTAGTGCAATTTCAAAATGTACAAAATGAATAATTATTTGTCCATTATATGACTCAACACGCTTAAGTGTTGGATTTAAACACTGCTGTTTATATAAAAAATGTACTTCCCTTTCTGGCGTATTTTTTGATTTTTAATTTCTAAAAATAAAGTTTTCCTAAAATAAAATAAATTATCTGTTCAAGGGTCTGCAAGTTCTCTAGCAGGTCTTTTTCTTTTTGCTTAAATTTAGTTATGGGTCGACTCCAGTTTAATGCAGCCTATTTGCATATAACCCTTTTGGGCTACCCAAGTCCACCCTATACCCACATCTGTATAAGGGTTAATTTCAAAATAAGTTTTCAACTCTTTCTCCAACTCTTCCATAATTGTGGGGGTCGAAAGGAGATTATCATTAAACCTCCATGTAAATGGAAGCCTAAGGTTTGGTCCCAAGTTCAAGGTTTGCTGCACTGTCCGACCATGGGCAGGGTACAATTTTAGCTTCTTTTGAGCTATTAAAAAAGAGATGGGTTTATTAAAATCGTGTCAATATGCAAATAAGATCTATGCGTGTGTGAGTAATAAGTGTGCTTTATCGACCCGGGATGGTGACCAGTTTAGATAGCATTTTCCCGATCATTCCCATAGATTCTGCACACGAATGCACAGCATCTGAAGTATCAGATATTCCTTACTGGGATTCATGTGGTGGAGTATGACACAAGTCAGAGGGTCTGAAGTGATCAGTAATATGTTTTGTTTGCATGTTTCATTTGGATTTCCCAATTTTTTTCTGGTCAACTCTAGGGAGTATCGTAATTTTCTGGTATAATATATTAGCACAGAGACATAGATGTGAGGGACTGTTGCTTACTGTATATCCACAAGTCTTACATATAGGGTACTACTAGCTTTGTTGAGTGCATGCACTATTCATAGCATTGGCTCCCCCCCCTCCCCCAGTTGTCTTTTCAGACCTACAGGGTCATCTTCCCAAGATATGACCAGTCAGCAGATAACAATAGGCATCAGTCAAGTAAGCATTACCCAGGTCATTGGACCCCACGTGCGGCCTCGCAAGAACTGTTAGACAATTCTTTTTGTCGGAGGGTCTTATTTACAGCTTCCATATATTTCCATATGACTTAGCTTTTTCTAAGAGTTTGAGTATATGAATGTTATATACCCTATAAGCGTTTCAATTAGTACCTGCTCGCCAAGGTTTCTGACAACAAGGTGACAATGTTGTATTGCTTTCCTTGCAATGTGTAGCATCAATGTGACCTCTTTTTTTTTTGTATTCTCCTTTGTTTACCCAATCAATATTATACTATGTAAATGAGTTTGGGGCCAGGTAAACACTAATTTATATTAAGAAAAACAAATTATCCTTTATATCAAATAGGGCTCTGATGGTCAGATAGGTGTTTGTGTCAGGCACTTAGTGGAGTCAAAATGGCGGTCAGTCTCAGACAGATTACCCCATTATGGAAGGGGGAGGTATGGGTGCTTCAAAATAAAGAGTTACCCTTATAGGGCTTATTTAGTGGGCTTTATGCAGTCATCCAAAAACTTTCAGCATGCTTATTCTTCTTTATTGCATGCAATTAAGATAAGGGTTACTTTTCCACTGACACTGCGCTGTATTTGCAGCAAGCTGCTTCCCATTGGGAAATATTTTAATAACGAAGGGGGGTAATCAGTATCAAGCTCTGTGTTGTATTATCCTACTAGGGCTATAAGATGGCTGTTGTCCTTGATTTTTGGCAGGAACTGTTTCTCGCGTCCACTGCACAGCACTTCCCTGGCTTCCTCACCCCTTCAGATTGCCTTCTCATAGGCACTCACCAGACCAGGTTTCACAGCTCTCCCCATATCTTCTTCCACTCTTCTCCTCTGGTCATGCCAAGTGCTCTGCTGGCTGCCTGCCTCTCCGATCATGCCACTGTCCACTCTCTGCCCTCCTCTGGGTCCAGATACGTCTATCTCTCCAATGCTCCGGTCTTGTCTCTCTAGCTGTGCTCGGACCTGAGAGACTGTCTGACACAGCAGGTAGGACTGCTCACTGTCCAGGGAGGCTGGTGGCTGAGATCCCAGAAGGCACAGAAGTGCAGAGGTGATCTAATGGCCCCAGTCCTCGTCCGGACCATGGAGCAGCTCCCGCCGCTTTGCCTCCTCACTACTCCTTCTCTGCTAGCTTGCTTTGTGTGCAGTGTTTCAGTAGTGGTGCCGGAACCTCCGGTCTGCGAGTGTCCTCTTCCTAGGCAGTGACACAGTTAGCTCTGGGATGGGGGAGAGTCAGATGCTGCACGTGGTTTCTCCTTGTGGTTGCCCAAAGGATGACTAAGCCCCACATGTGACACATCAAACTGCTCCTTTGGCTGAGCTGGAGAAGTGGGTGCCAGTTAGGAATTGATTGGGGTAGATTTCCACCATAAAAAGGGGATTTTAGCAGTTTCAAGTGCAGAGCTCTGCCTAGGCACATCTGCTCAAAGTGCGCCTCGTAAAATATATCTCGACCAGGAGCTTCGTATTGCAAAGTTGAAAATAAATTGAAGAAAAGAGGGAAAATCATCAGACCAAGTAGATATGAAATAAATAATACCCCTTGTGAATATGCAGTGGAAGTAAAGAATAGATTTAAGGAACTAGATATGGAAGATAGGAGGCCTGAAGTTTGCAACAATATCCAGGAAACAGCAACAAAGAATATCCCTAAAAGAAAGAAAAGTAAGAAGACAAACTGGCTGAATGTAATGTAGTCCAGGAAGAGGGAAAGTGAAAGGTGGTGGTGATAGGAAAATATTTGTCTAGCAGAATCCAGAGGATAGCAAAAAGAGACAATGAGACTTTCTACAATGAGAAATGTGAAGAGATTGAAGAAGATAACAAATGGGTGAATCAAGAGATCTCTTGAAGAAAATTGAGAACCAGGCACCTTTCATGCCAAAGTGGGTGTGATAAAAGACAAAAATGGTAGGGACTTATTAGAAGAAGATCAGATAAAAAAAAGAGGTGGCAGGACTACACTGAAGATCTATACAGGACCTTAATAGATTGTCCAATGAGCTGAAGCCAGACATCTTGGAGAGCGAAGTGAGATGGGCCCTAGGATATCTTGTTAATAATAAGGCTGAAGGAGGTGATGGAATCTCAATTTAACTATTCAAAATTCTACTGGATGATGCTGTGAGTATTGCTTGCCTTATGCCAACACATTTGGAAAACTCAACAATGGCCAATACACTGGAAAAGGTCAGTCTACATACCAATTCAAAAAAAAGGCAGTGCCAAAGAGTGCTCCAATTATCAAACAATTGCACTAATTTCACATGCCAGCAAGGAAATGCTTAAGATTCTACAAGCTCGACTCAAACAATACATTGACTGGGAACTACTGGATGTACAAGCCGGGCTCTGCAGAGGAAGAGGTGCAAGAGATCAAATTGCCAATGTCCGCTGGATAATAGAGAAAGCAAGAGAATTCCAGAAAAACATTTACTTCTGCTGCATAGATTAATCTAAAGCCTTTGACTATGCGGATCACAACAAAATGTGGCATGTACTAAAAGAGATAGGAGTACTAGATCATCTCCTCCTTCTCCTAAAGAATCTGTATGTCAACCAAAAAACCCAAAACAACATAACGGTTCAAGATCGTAAAAGGAGTGCGACATTACTACCTTTCTGTTCCTTACTAGGGGTCTATAAATACATTAGTACCTCTCTGTTCCTGTTTAGGTGTCTATAGTGTGACATTAGTTCCTGTCTATTTCTGACTATGGGTCTATAGTGACATTAGTCCCTCTCAATTCCTGACTAGGGTCTATAGAGTGACATTTTTACCTTTCTGTTCCTGACTATGGGTCTATAGTGAAATTTTTACCTCTCGATTTCTGATTAGGGGTCTATAAAGTAACATTACTACCTTTCTACGACTGACTAGGGTCTATAGTGACATTACTACCTTTCTGTTCCTTACTAGGGGTCTATAGTGATATTAGTACCTTTCTGTTCCTTACTAGGGGTCTATAGTGTGACATTAGTACTTCTCTGTTCCTGACTAGGGATCTACAATATAGTGAAATTAGTACCTCTCTGTTCCTGACTATGGGTCTATAGTGACATTAATACCTCTCTATTTCTGATTAGGGGTCTATAGAGTGACATTACTACCTTTCTGTTCCTTACTAGGGTCTATAGGGACATTAGTACCTTTCTGTTCCTGACTAGGGATCTATAGTGTGACATTAGTACCTCTCCATTCCTGACTAGGGATCTATAGTGACATTAGTATCTCCCCGTTCCTGACTAAGGATCTATGGTGTGACTTTAGTACCGACCTGTAACTACTCCTAACTCCTCTTCTAATATAACCAAGGATCCTCTTGGGACTCCTTAGGCAAATGTTTTACTTACCCAAATGTTTGATGAATTAATTGTATTCTCCTTAATATATTTGTCATATAACATTTACACTTCAGTTATTTATAAGAAGCCATCAGAGCAACAGATGTTATCCTACTGCAGGCTCTCATTTCTTCCTGTTCACTCGCATGTAGGATGCCATGTTTCACAACTGTGACCTATGACCATTTATTTTAATTTATTTTAAACTTTGTCCAATATCAAGTAAAGTTCTTCACTAGAGCATACTATGAATATGACAGATTTGTGGTAATTTAATGTGTGATTGTATAATGGTGGAACCCTTTTGGAATCCCCACATATACTTGAGGTAGAGATGTCTACAGTTACAACAACTTTCTTTTCGCATTTGAGGATATGGAACAACTACTATAGAAATGATGTAATGCTTACAAAATACTCTGTATAAAAATAACTATTGACTATCATTAAGTACAAGCAATACATTTACTTCCATACACATGGATGAGATGAACCAGACCAGAGTGACATATTTCATTATTAAAGGGATTTCAGACATCCCTTTCAGGGAGTTTCAGGCTCCCATCTTTTTGCTGGTTCTTCTCATTTATCTCACCACTCTTGGAGGAAACATGACCATTGTTCTCCTTGTCTATCTGGATTCTCATCTGCACACTCCCATGTATTTATGTCCTCCACCACTGTCTCACTACTTAATGTCCTTGCTAGTTTTATAACAGGTGCCGTTTCCTTAGATGCCTGCATGACACAGATGAGTTTTTTGCCTCCTTGACTGGGCATGAGTTGATGTTACTAATGGCCATGAGTTGTGATCGATACATGGCCACCTGTAACCCATTACATTATCACATGGTGATGAGCCATCGGGTCTGTGTTTTGTTGGCTATTGTTTGTTGGTTATTGGGTTTTATAGAAAACATACCTTTTCTAGTGCTATTAAGTATTTCTTGTTATAGATCAAATATTATCAACCATTTCTTGTGTGACTTTGTGCCACTTACGAAAATAACTTGCAGTGGAACATTTATCATGAAAGTCTTCCTCTTCACACTATGTCTATATGTTCCATTTATTATTCCATTTCTTCTTACTTTCATCTCTTACGTGTTCATTATTACCACCATCTTGAGGATCCTGACAAGTTCTGGGAGACGTAAAGCCTTTTATACGTGTTCCTCACACTTTTTAGTTGTTGTTCTCCTCTACGTTATCCTCATCTGTCAATACTTCAAACCATCCACCATGGAAAGCTTGAAGTCCAACAAACTCTTCTCTCTCTTTAACACGGCTGCCGTCCCCATCCGAAACCCAATCATCTACAGCTTGAAAAATAAAAAGGTTAAGTCAGCCTTCAGGAGACTAATGAAATTGTCTTGAATGTCAGCTTAAAAGGAAGTCATTAACACTGCTCTCCACCAACATGTAGAGCAATCATGGTCAAGTGGAAAATGGGTAAACTCTCTTTTAATTGAACAAATAGTCTGTATACCAAAATGATACTCTTACATCACGTAATCATTGGGTCAGTAGAAGTCTTCTTGTACTGCAAGAATTCTTATTTATTTATTTATTTTTTGCTTTCAAATATTTATTTAAATTTCACATATATACAAACACAAGGAAAAAGCAAGCAAAAAAAAAAAAACATTTAAAATTGACACAATCATACCCTCCAATTCGTTACATGTAAGAAAGGGAGAATTTTTAACAAATTTCCAAAACAATTTGGGATTGGGTTGGCATATATAGCCATTAGAGTAATACCTTTTCCATCCAATATAGAGATAGTACTTTTTGGCATTCATGATGTTTTAATCAGTACAACAAGACACCTAAATATAACAATTCATATGTAGAGTATATTATAATACCATTTTATCACAAGTTCTAGGTGGTCCGTTGGACCTACCTGCCAATAAAGTTTACTCCTTTTATTACGCTTTTCCCTGTTCCTTTCCTTTTCTCTCCTTTCTTTTTCCCCCTTCCTTCTGCAAGTTTTATTGTATATTATAAATTTACAGCCTAGCATGTGACAGGTACCATTACAAATATCTTCATTGCTAGAACGACCATTCAATAGCGGTGACACCTGCATCCATAAATGGGCCTTTCAGAGGATTTATACTTGATTCTCTAGATGTTACCACAATCTAACTTATATTCATAAATGAACATTCAAAAACAAACAAAAACACACAAACAAACAAACCACCAACAGAAAAAAAAGCAAAGGATATTCCTAATCTCTGTTTGCGAGGCGAAAGAGCGGGGGGAGGCGGAACAATGCTAGTTTTGGTCACACTCACCCACAAGACTTATTGTCCCATATTTTCCATTTATATCTAGGAATCATAATAATACCTATATCCTCAAGATCTATTTCCAATGCACAAATTTTAGCAATTTTAGTAAATATTTCTGGAACAGAGAAGGTTACTTTTTGTCTCCATTTCAGTGCAATACTGCACTTAACGGCCATAAAAATCTGTATTAAGAATGCCTTGAGTTCATTAGAACAGGTTTCATGAAATATATGAAACAAAATCATTTCAGGAGAAGAACTCATTGAAATTTCATAAGCCTGTCTAATGTGCTGAAAGCAATCCTCCCACAATTGTCTGATGACTGGACAGGACCACCAAACATGTAGATGAGTCCCCACTTGGCCGCATTCCCTCCAGCACAATTTTTCAGATTCATTTCTAGTAATTTGGTACACGTTATACGGAGCTAAGTACCATCTATTAGTTAGTTTAAAGAAATTTTCTCTGTAGGGAGCATTTTTTATGATTTTATCAGTAATTGTAAATGCTTTAATCCAAGTTTCAACTGGCCATTCTCCTTTGAGCTCCGACTCCCATACTCTCATTTTCATAGTTTTTTTGAAGTTATTACTTTTCTTTATTATATTATAACACTTGGACACTAGATGTGATTTATCTTCCGCTAGGATCAATTTTTCCAAATCCGAATTATTTTCATTTTTGAGATTATTGAAACCCAATGATTTTAAGAATTTTTTTAATTTGAGATATTCAAACCAGTACCTGGATGACAATCCAAATATTAAAACTAAATGTTCAAAGGGATATAGCCTATTATTTTGGAAAAGCTCTTTAAGCAAAATCACTCCCTTTTTTATCATAAATTTTAATATTGGAGATGGATATATTTTATCTAATAATAATATGGGTGTAACCCCACTAAAAGAAGAAATTAATGAATATTTTTGATTGATTTTTACCCAAGCACTCGTGTATTTTTTAAGTATGTTATCTCCGGGTGGTAAATTTCCCCAGTCTTTTCGTTGGAGAAATATTAAGAGACCCAGATCTCCATTCCTTATTTGTTCATTTTCTATCTGACTCCAATGGTGATCTATAATAGCTTCAGTATTTCTCACAAGGTGGGCGAGTAGGATAGCTTCTTGATATTTAACTATCAATGGGTACGCCATTCCACCTTTTTTGAATGTATTCACCATATAATGAGCTTTTATTCTTATTCTGCGTCCATTGTGGATGTATTTATCAAGAGTGCTTTGAAGTTTATTAATCATAAAGCTTAGAAAATGGCTCTGAATACACCTCATTACATATGTAATTTTAGGTATAAGAAACATTTTGGCTGCTATTATGCGACCTGACCATGATGTCTGAATTTTTTTCCAACGTGAAATTACTTCTATTATATTCTGATTAACTATTCTGAAGTTTTGTAAAATTGATTGCTTCAGGTCTGCATAGAAATGTATGCCTACATGCTTGATGTGGGATTGCCAATTAAATGCATATTTACTTTTCAATAATGCAATATCGTTATCCTGTAGATTTAATTGGAGAATTTCCGATTTAGCTATATTGAGTTTGTAATTTGATATTTTAGAAAATTCATCTATAAGCTCTTGTAGGTTCTCTATAGACTCAACTGGGTTGGTTAATGAAAGTAGCACATCATCCGCGAAGAGTGATATTTTGTGATTTATATTTCCAATTTGTATTCCACTGATATTCCTTAATTCTCGAATACCTATAGCTAACAGTTCGATCATAAGTGCAAATATCCAGGGAGAAAGCGGGCACCCCTGCCTTGTACCATTGGTTACCTTAAATCTAGGTGATCTAAACCCTAGACCAATGACAGAGGCGGATGGAGCCAAATATAGAGCCTTAATGGCCTTGGAACCAAATTTTCAAAACCCAAATTTGGCAAGAACCTGGTCCATGTAGCTCCATCCGACTCTGTCAAAGGCCTTTTCCGCATCCAGGGAGAGAAAAACTGTAGGCAGGTTGTTCGCCTTAGAGATGGAAATCAAATTAAGCAACTTTCTTATGTTGTCAGTTCCCTGACGTCCTACTATGAAACCTCTTTGGTCTTCACCAATCAATAGTCTCATAATTGTATTCATTCTATTGGCCAACACTTTAGCATAGATCTTCAAATCAACATTTAAAAGAGAGATTGGACGAAAGTCCCTGCATTCCATATGGGGTTTCTCCTGTTTAGGAATATTTATGATGTTAGCCTCTAGCATTTCTTTAGGCGCGAGGCCTTTCTTAAAGATTTCATTAAATGTTGCTTTTAGATCTCTACATATTTCTTTTTGGAATATTTTAAAGTATTGATTGGTGAAGCCATCAGGCCCAGGTCCAGATGATATTTTCAAATTAGATATTGCTTCTTGAATCTCGATTTCCGAAATTTCCCTATTTAATTTTTCTAATTCCTCCGGAGGTAATTTAGGGATGTGTATTTTATCAAGGAACTGTTGTATTTCTTCCGCTTTTGCTTTAGTTACTTCATTGTGTTCCTCTAAATTATAAAGTTTCTCATAGAATTTTCCGAAAGCCTCTACTATTTTGGAAGGATTAGTTATTGTTTTTTTATCAACCATTAACTCATCTATCCTATTTTTATTCTTTTTACCCTTAAATTTAGTAGCTAGAAATTTAGATGCTTTCTCTCCAAAATGGTACAGATATTTTTGCAATTTCCAGAGGGAGTTATCCACCCGTTGTTGTTCTATTTTTTTTATATGAAGTTGTACAATCTTTATCTGCTCTTGAATACTCTTAGTAGGGGCACTTTTGTTGATCTTATCCAGTTTGGCTCACTGGATATAGGACTCTCTCAACGGGCGTCCCTGTTGTTTCTTTTTTTGAGCCTGTAGGCTAATGCATATTCCTCTAATTACAGCCTTATGAGCGTTCCACACTACTATACTTGAGACAACTGTGTTTCTATTTGTTTGGAAATAAAATTCTAGTTCTTTTTTTATTTTGTTTCTCATTTCTTGATCTTTTAAAATGGAGTCTTTAATTTTCCATGTCCAAGGAACTATATTTACACTCCCGCTTACAAATTCTATGGTAATTTGTCCATGATCCGATTTACAGATCGGTAAAATATCTGCTCTTACTATTTTCTTAAGCATACTTTCATTCACAAGAATATAGTCAATTCTTGCATATGATTGATACCGGTGTGAAAAAAATGAGAAATCTCTTTCTCTGGGGTGTAGACACCTCCATGAGTCAAAGAGTTCAAAATTCCAAAGCATTTTATTATACCCATTTGGGCCTTGATTAGTTATCTTAGTTAATCTCAACAGTTTTCTATCTAATTCTGGGTTTGAACATAGATTGAAATCGCCACAGATGATCAATAATCCCGAAAAGTATTTTTTGCAACTCTTCAGTGTTCTATTAATAAATTTCATTTGCCCTTTATTCGGTGCATAAATATTAACGATTGTTACTTTATCCTTATTAATCGTCCCTACCCAGAGTGAGTAGCGGCCCTCAGAGTCTGTTTTAGAGAACTCCTCTTTATAATTCAATTTGTTATTAAAAAAATAGCTGTGCCCCTTGCTTTCTTCTTATCATATGTCGAGTTGCATACATTTATGTATCGCCCATCATAAAATAAAGGGGCTTTGCCCGTCTGCCAATGGGTCTCTTGCAGGGCTATAATATCTGCCTTACTATTATAGAACCCACTGAAAAACATAGCTCTTTTATTGGGAGAGTTTAGACCCTGAGCATTCTGAGAAACTAACTTAACTTTCATCAACATTTTTTTTTTTTTTTTTTTTAATCAATACAATTTCTCAGAATTAAGTTCCGTCTCCTCCCCCCACCCCTAAGTCCCACCCCCAAACCACGCCAACAGAGGAAGAGAAAAAAGAGAGAAAAAAAAAAAAGAAAAAGAAAAAGAAAAAAAAAACACACTTTTTAATACATCCTCTCAGTCTCTCTAGAGAAGAAATGGTTCAGCTCCCCGCTCTTGCTCCCCCAAAAAATTGAGGAGGTCTGTACGGGGGGTCGAATCATTCCAAAAACTTTTTATAAAAAGTTTAAAACTAATCCACTTAAGCGGACTTCTGCAGCAAGCATTTTACCTGCAAGAATTATTGAGCGTAATAGGACAGTCTCTCAGGTCCTGAAAGGATCGTATATTACAACTAGTGATGTCGTGAACCAAAAATTTTCGGTTCGCGAACCGCGAACGCGAACCGCCGCAAATGTTAGCGAACCGGCGAACATCGGCGAACCGCCATAGACTTCAACGGCAGGCGAATTTTAAAACCCACAGGGACTCTTTCTGGCCACAATAGTGATGGGAAAGTTGTTTCAAGGGGTCTAACAACTGGACTGTGGCATGCCGGAGGGGGATCCATGGCAAAACTCCCACGGAAAATTACATAGTTGATACAGAGTCTGGTTTTAAGCCATAAAGGGCATAAATTACCTAACATTCCTAAATTGTTTGGAATAACGTGCTTTAAAACATCAGGTATGATGTTGTATCGATCAGGTAGTGTAAGGGTTACACCTTACATGACTGGGGGTCTATAGGTGACATTAGTACTGACCTTTATCTGACTGGGTGTCTATAGAGTGACATTAGTACTGACCTTTATATGACTGGGGGTCTATAGGTGACATTAGTACTGACCTTTATCTGACTGGGTGTCTATAGAGGGACATTAGTAATGACCTTTATATGACTGGGCGTCTATAGAGGGACATTAGTACTGACCTTTATCTGACTGGGTGTCTATAGAGTGACATTAGTACTGACCTTTATATGACTGGGGGTCTATAGGTGACATTAGTACTGACCTTTATCTGACTGGGTGTCTATAGAGGGACATTAGTAATGACCTTTATATGACTGGGGGTCTATAGGTGACATTAGTACTGACCTTTATCTGACTGGGTGTCTATAGAGGGACATTAGTAATGACCTTTATCTGACTGGGTGTCTATAGAGGGACATTAGTACTGACCTTTATCTGACTGGGTGTCTATAGAGGGACATTAGTAATGACCTTTATCTGACTGGGTGTCTATAGGTGATATTAGTACTGACCTTTATCTGACTGGGTGTCTATAGAGGGACATTAGTACTGACCTTTAGCTGACTGGGTGTCTATAGAGGGACATTAGTACTGACCTTTATATGACTGGGGGTCTATAGGTGACATTAGTACTGACCTTTATATGACTGGGGGTCTATAGGTGACATTAGTACTGACCTTTATCTGACTGGGGGTCTATAGAGGGACATTAGTACTGACCTTTATCTGACTGGGGGTCTATAGAGGGACATTAGTACTGACCTTTATCTGTCTGGGGGTCTATAGGTGACATTAGTCCTGACCTCCTGCTGCAGTATTATTACTCCCAGTACTCCCAGGCTTGCTACTATTAGATATAATAACCTCAGTTTCGTTTCCTTATCTGTTGGTAACATCAAAATATGATTATTAAATATTTCATATTTGTTTGTTTTTTTCTCCCAAAGTGAACCCCTTTGTGTGTGTCCCACAGATGTGGCGTTTCGGCTCTGCGTATGTTGGATTTGCACCGCTCAAAAAGTATGAAAAGAGATCCCCCCCCTTGAAGCCCATTAATGACATCATCAGTAAATTGTATGTAACAGATTCCAGTGTTTAGGGTTTATGACCCAATACTGCGATCATATCACTTATGACAAAAATCCGTATTTGTCGTATTATTCAGACGCGCGTGCATCTTTGTGTTACATTTCCTGATACTTTTATTATCTTGATCTTTATATATTTACTAGCGACTTGCCCATCAAAAAATGGCGGCAATAAGATTGTAAGGCAGGTAATGGTTTGGAGGAGACATTCATTTTGTTGGCGGTCGGAGATCCTTCGGTGCTCATTGCGAGGCTGTTGGTTGTATTTTTTTTCTGATAGGCGCTTTTGCTGTTATTCTTTGGTCGGCGGTGATGTGTTTTTTGCGCTTATTGCAAGGCTTTGTATGCTATGAGCAGCGTTGGCGCTCGTTGTGAGGCGCGCAGTGAATGGCTTTTATGTTTAATGTGATAATGTTTTTTTTGTGTATATGTATTTTTGTATGCTAATGAAATAATTACTAAATGAATATACTTTACCTATTTGTAAGTAATATATGCAGGAAGCATTGTGCTGAAGAGCTGACAATCTGTTTTCATGTTCCTGCAGCATACAATGTAGGTTTTCAGTGCTGTGGAGCTGCTGTGTAAGTGTCAGCAATGTGTGCAGTGTGTAGTGTAAATAGGCTGCGTGCGCGAGGGGAAGCCGTTAGGGTAGCTGGGTACTTCCGCATTGTGTAAGTTAGTGTTGTAAAATGGCGGGGAATGTGTATGTGGTACGCGGGTGTGGATGATTTAGCGTCCTTGTTAATAGTGTATCTTTACCTCGTACGGCTTTTTAGGAAAATCCGTATGTGTTTTGCGTGTTTAGGGTCCTGTAGCCTCGTTTTCTTTTTTTCAAGGGCCATTTTTTCTCTCACTTAGGTGATTTTTGGGTGTCTAAACTCATGCATTTGGAATTAAATGGAGGTGTAACTTCACTTGCAGAGGTCCTCGGTGCCCGCCTTGCTGTGGGTAAGCTTTTTATGTGTTTGTTGTGTGTATTTATTGTGTTTTTAATGTTTTTAAGTGCGTGCGGTTCGGGCGTTAAGGTCGTATTTTTGTGAGCTCGTAATGTTTTTTTTTCTAAGTCCCATATTTTTGGATGGTAAGTCCATAAATTTGATGGTGCAGCCGACGTGGGAGCCTTCGGCGCTCCTTGCCAGCAACTCTGGCCCTCGCTTCGCAAGCCCGCAGCGTTAGCAACAACCCGCCTGCTCACAACTATATATGTGATATCTGCAACGTCTTCCCCAGTTGGCAATTGTAAATCGGCTAAGCGACAAAAAAAATGGCGTCCAGAAAAAATGAAAACGAGGCTACACGACCCCAAACCGCGCAAAACATTGCCAGCCATGTAGGACTTTTACCTAGGAACAGACGAGGTACAAAATACACTATTAGAAATAATGGAAACTGCTGGCGAGCCGCGTAACACATACACAATCGCCGCCATTTTACAACACTAACTTGCAACTAATAACATTACAAATCTAAAATGGCGCGTTACACGACTATACAAGCGGTTTCCCCTCGTGCACTGCGCACATTGCTGACACTTACACCTCAGGTCACCAACAGTCCAAATGTACACTGTAAGCTGCAGGAAAATCAAAACTGATTGTTAGCTCTTCAGGATATTGATCACTGGATATATTAATTACAAATAGGTAAAGTATTTTAGAAATTTATTAATTCATTATTATTAAAAAATATATATATAAAAAAAATATGCTTAATAGCATATTTTACACTGCCGTTACTTTACATACATTAACGCTTTGCACTTCCTAATACATTTGTTCATACACAATAGTTATTATCGTGCATTCATTTAATAAGTATTAATTAGTAATGGAAAATAAAAATGTAGACTTTACACTACACTAAAATGTTTTACTTTTTACTCTGCAGTTATATATCTGGATTACTGCTCATTGGCTGCCAGCGATAGCACTCTCAAAGCAGTTACAAATCGAAATCACTTTATTATGCTCTGAGACCTGAATACATTTTTTAATTTACACTGCACAAAAAAATATATATATTTAACACTGTACTTATATATCTGTCTTTGCGATGAGCGCCGGAGATTGATAGTTGCAAAGCACGAAACATGAAGGACACGAGGGAAGAGGCTCACAATGAGCGCCGAAGGTCCTCAGAGTATATAAAGCATCACATTGTGTGGCAAACAGCTTTATAATATAATGCAATACAATATTATACAGTACACATGGGTGTTGGAACTGGGGGGGGGGGGGGTAAGGGGTAACACCCCCCCCCCCCCGCCCCAGATTTCTTATCGTATGTATGTATGCGTATAGAAGCTAACAGGGGAGGGGAGAGGGGGAGGAAACACAGGGGAGAGGGAGAGGAAGACACAGGAGAGGGGAGAGGGGGAGGAAGACACAGTGGAGAGGGGGAGGAAGACACAGGGCAGAGGGGGGAAGAGAAACAGGGGAGAGGTGAGGGGAAGAGACACATGGGAGGGGGGAGAGACACAGGAGAGAGTGGGGGGTAGAGACACAGGGGAGAGGGGGGGAGAGACTAATGGGAGGGAGTGGTGAGGAGACACCGGGGAGAGGAAAGGGGGTAAAGACACAGAGGAGGGGGGAAGGAACACAGGGTAAGGGAGAGGGGGTAGAGAAACAGGGGAGAGGGGGTAGAGACAAAGGGGAGAAGGGGGAAGAGACACAGAGGAGGGGGGAGAGACACAGGGGAGAGGGAAGGGGGGAAAGACACAGGGGAGGGGGGAAAGAAACACAGGAAGGGAGAGGGGGGTAGAGACACAGGGGGGGGGGGAGTGACACAGGGAAGAGGGAAGGGGGAAAAGACACAGGAGAGGGGGGAAAGAAACACTGGGGAAGGGAGAGGGGGTAGAGACACAGGGAAGGGTGGGAGAGACACAGGGGAGAGGGAAGGGGGAAAAGACACAGGAGAGGGGGGAAAGAAACACTGGGGAAGGGAGAGGGGGTAGAGACACAGGGAAGGGTGGGAGAGACACAGGGGAGAGGGGGGAGAGAGACACATGGGAGGGAGTGGGGGGGGAGACACAAGGGAGAGGGGGGGAGAGAGACACATGGGATATACTATATAATGTGTACATTTATCAGCTGGGCATATTATTACTATATAATGTGTACATGTATCAGCTGGGCATGCTCTTGTGCATTATTATTATTATTATTATTATTATTATTATTACTATATAATGTGTAGATGTACCGCTGGGCATGCTCTTGTGCATTATTATTATTATTATTACTATATAATGTGTAGATGTACCGGCTGGGCATGCTCTTGTGCATTATTATTATTATTATTATTATTATTATTATTATTGTTACTATATAATGTGTAGATGTACTGGCTGGGCATGCTCTTGTGCATTATTATTATTATTATTATTATTATTATTATTATTATTACTATATAATGTGTAGATGTACCGGCTGGGCATGCTCTTCTATATTATTATTATTATTATTATTATTATTATTATTATTATTATTATTACTATATAATGTGTAGATGTACCGGCTGGGCATGCTCTTGTGCATTATTATTATTATTATTATTATTATTATTATTATTATTATTATTATTATATAATGTGTACATGTATCAGCTGGGCATGCTTTTGTGCATTATTATTATTATTATTATTATTATTATTAATTTTATTATTATTATTATTATTATTATTACTATATAATGTGTAGATGTACCGGCTGGGCATGCTCTTGTGCATTATTATTATTATTATTATTATTATTATTATTATTATTATTACTATATAATGTGTACATGTATCAGCTGGGCATGCTCTTGTGCATTATTATTATTATTATTATTATTATTATTATTATTACTATATAATGTGTAGATGTACCGCTGGGTATGCTCTTGTGCATTATTATTATTATTATTATTATTATTACTATATAATGTGTACATGTATCAGCTGGGCATATTATTACTATATAATGTGTACATGTATCAGCTGGGCATGCTCTTGTGCATTATTATTATTATTATTATTATTATTATTATTATTATTACTACTATATAATGTGTAGATGTACCGCTGGGCATGCTCTTGTGCATTATTATTATTATTATTATTATTATTACTATATAATGTGTAGATGTACCGGCTGGGCATGCTCTTGTGCATTATTATTATTATTATTATTATTATTATTATTATTATTATTGTTACTATATAATGTGTAGATGTACTGGCTGGGCATGCTCTTGTGCATTATTATTATTATTATTATTATTATTATTATTATAATTATTATTACTATATAATGTGTAGATGTACCGGCTGGGCATGCTCTTCTATATTATTATTATTATTATTATTATTATTATTATTATTATTATTATTATTACTATATAATGTGTAGATGTACCGCAGGGCATGATCTTGTGCATTATTATTATTATTATTATTATTATTATTACTATATAATGTGTACATGTATCAGCTGGGCATGCTCTTGTGCATTATTATTATTATTATTACTATTATTATTATTATTATTATTATTATTATTATTACTATATAATGTGTAGATGGACCGCTGGGCATGCTCTTGTGCATTATTATTATTATTATTACTATATAATGTGTAGACGTACAAGCTGGGCATGCTCTTGTGCATTATTATTATTATTATTACTATATAATGTGTAGATGTACCGGCTGGGCATGCTCTTGTGCATTATTATTATTATTGTTACTATATAATGTGTAGATGTACCGGCTGGGCATGCTCTTGTGAATTATTATTATTATTATTATTATTATTACTATATAATGTGTAGATGTACATGCTGGGCATGCTCTTCTACATTATTATTATTATTATTATTATTATTATTATTATTATTACTATATAATGTGTAGATGTAACGGCTGGGCATGCTCTTCTACATTATTATTATTATTATTATTATTATTACTATATAATGTGTAGATGTAACGGCTGGGCATGCTCTTGTGTATTATTATTATTATTATTATTATTATTATTTCTATATAATGTGTAGATGTACTGGCTGGGCATGCTCTTGTGCATTATTATTATTAGTAGTAGTATTTTACTACTACTACTACTAATAATAATAATAATGCACAAGAGCATGCCCAGCTGGTACATCTACACATTATATAGTAGTAATAATAATAATAATAATAATGCACAAGAGTCCTTCAGCACTGCACTGGACACTGAATAAACTTGCCTAGCTATGGTTTTCCCTATTGATGCAGTATCACCTACACTCTCCCTCCTCTCAGTAAGACTGCAAGTTAGTTATGATTCCAAAATGTCTGCTGTCCTTCAGATGGAAGGCTCTGGAAGGGAGTGTATGCTGCTGATTGTCTGGAATGTGTCTGCTGACTGTGACATGCAGGGTCAAAGTTTGCTCAATGATAAAGTATTGGGGGCGGGTCGAATATCGCATATGTTCGCAGTTCGCCGCGAACGCGAACATGCTATGTTCGCCGGGAACAGTCCGCCGGCGAACTATTCGCGACATCTCTAGTGATCAAAAATAGGGCTAATGAGTCAATAAATAATAGGCACTGCTATATAATGTTCTAAGATAAAATATGATATAGAGAAATAATCAATCCACATCTCCCAATGTCGAGACAGGAAAAAAAAGTGCCTCATGTATACAAATGAATTAGTGCTGCTGTGTAAAGAATACTCAAAATATATAATATAGTATAATATAGATAATAAATAAATATACATCACCATGTATAGGAATGTGAAATGTGCTGAGTGCCTCACTGAAATATACAATGGTACCTCAAATAATAGTAATAAATTAGAGCTAATATATGTGATACAATAATATTTAGTTACAGTGCCTTGCAAAAGTATTCACCCCCCTTGGCATTTTTCATGTTTTGGTGCCTCACAATCTGGATTTAACATGGATTGTTTGAGGATTTGCATAATTTTATTTACAGAACATGCCTACACCTTTGAAGATGTTTTTTTTTTATTGTGAAGCAAACAACAAAATAACAGAAAAAGTCAATGTGCATAACTATTCACCCCTCTAAAGTCAATACTTTGTAGAGCCACCTTTTACGGCAATCACAGCTCCAAGTAGCTTTGGATAAGTTTCTATGAGCTTGCCACATCTTACCACTGGGATTTTTGCCCATTCCTCATTGCAAAACTGCTTCAGCTCAATTTGGATGGTTTGCACTTGTGAACAGCAATCTTAAAGGTGGACCACAGATTTTCTATTGCATTAAGGTCTGGGCTTTGACTAGGCCATTCCAACACATTTACATGTTTTCCCTTAAACCACACAAGTGTTGCTTTAGCAGTGTGTTTGGGGTCATTGTCCTGCTGGAAGGTGAACCTCCATCCTAGACTCAAATCACACACAGAGTGGTACAGGTTTTGCTCAAGAATATCCCTGTATTTAGCACCATCCTTCTTTCCCTCATTTCTGACCAGTTTCCCAGTCCTGATGGCTAAAAAACATCCCCACAGCATGATGCTGCCACCACCATGTTTCACTATGGGGATGGTGTTCTTTGGGTGATGTGGTGTGTTGGGTTTGCGCCAGACATAGCGTTTTCTTTAATGGATGAAAAGTTAAATTTTAGTCCCATCAGACCAGAGCACTTTCATCCATACATTTTGGGAGTCTCCCACATGCCTTTTCACAAACTCAAAATGTGCCATTTTGTTTTTTGCTGACAGTAATAGCTTTCTTCTGGCCACTCTGCCATAAAGCCCAACTGTATGGAGGGTACCGCTTATTGTCATCCTATGTCCAGATACTCCAGTCTCTGCTGTGGAACTCTGCAGCTCCTCCAGAGTTACCTAAGGTCTCTATGCTGCCTCTATGATTAATGCCCTCATTGCCTAGTCCATTAGTTTTGGTAGGAGGCCGTCTCTTGGCAGGTTTGTTGTTGTGCCATGTTCTTTCCTTTTGGTTATGATAGATTTGATGGTGCTCCTGGGGATCATCAAAGATTTGGTATTTTTTTATAACCTAACTCTGACTTGTACTTCTCAACAACATTGTCCCTTACTTGTTTGGAGAGTTCCTTGGTCATCATGGCAGTGCTTGGTTAGTGGTGCCTCTTGCTTAGGTGTTGCAGACTCTGGGGCCTTCCAAAAAAGGTGTGTATAATTAATGACAGATCATGTGGCACTTAGATTGCACACAGGTGGATATCATTTCACTAAATATGTAACTTCTGAAGGTAATTTGTTGCACCAGAGCTTTTTATGGGCTTCATAAAAAAGGGGGTGAATACATACGCAAATGCCAATTTTCTGTTTTCTTATTTCTAAAAAAATAGGTTTTTGTATATATTTTTCTCATTTCACTTCACCAACTTAGACTATTGTGTTCTGATCCATCCCATAAAATTCAGATTAACAAAACATTGAACGTAAGGCTGTAATGTAACAAAATAGGTAAAAAGTGAAGGGGGTGAATAATTTTACAAGGCACTGTAAGTAAGTGGTCAATCCTCATATAGTAACCATAAAATTATAGCGAAACCGGTTCCGGTCAGACAGCTAACCTCAGCAGATTTAACGGATCCGTGTGCATTCTTTTTTTGTCCACCTTGGAGATGATGTGCTTGGTATGATGGTCACTACACACAGGTACTTTTGTCATTTTGTGATGTACCGTGAGGTGTCCAATTGAGATACTTCTACGGTCAGAATTCTTTAGCGTTGGAAGTTTATTATAGTCTACGGTCCTTATGACAGTCAAAATTAGGTAAAACTATCCCTTAGCACGCTGTTATTTATTCCATATATGGTCAATTATTATCTGAGAGACTATTCTTTAAGGTATTTTAATTTTGGGATATTAGGTTTATTTCTCAGGGTAGTCCATCCTATGATTTTATGACCATCACAAACATATTCCCTCTCATCAATGGCCCTATACTTATTGTTTTACTACAAGGTGTCTGTATACATGTTTCCCCATATAAGTAGACGGTAAGCTCTTCTGAGGAGTGACTATGTAACCCTATATTTATGTTCAATACATTGTATTTTATTATGTAATTGTTTTGTACCTCATCTTTGTAAAATACTGTGCATATTGATACAACCAAAATACAAATGTAAATATGTATTTACAACAAATCTGATGTATATATAGAAAATAATGTCAAGGATCTGAATCTTAAATTTAATGTCCAAAAATATTTATTGGCGAGCTTGCTCAAATCTGATTTTATTTATTGGGCCACTGAAGTTCACATATTCATTTTTATAACAACCAAGTTCATGAACTGTAAAAAAATACTATGTTCAATGTATTAACTATTGCATCAATTTATTGTGCAAGTGGACCATGATTTGTTTTATTTCGTTTTCCTTTATTTAACATACGTCATGTCAATGGAAGTGAGAATCCCCTCAGTAGGCGTGTCCTCAGCTCACAAAATGCAGTTTTGCAACAAGATGGCAGCTTGCAGGAAAATATAAAGGGAGAAAGGGGAGGATGCAGAAACTGAGATACTGCTACTCTATGGATATCTCATAAGTGAAGTCTACCTTTTACATGAACTTTACATTGAGAAGAATCACATTTGTAGATTAAACTTGTTTATATATAAATAAATATATATATATATATATATATATATATATATATATATATATATGTTACCTTAAGCAGGCAGGTGCTCAGGTGCTGATTTTACTTTAATGTGCACTATTCCTTTAATCTTAGACTGGAAAAATGATTGGTCTCTGGATAATCACCACCCCAGGACACAAGCTCTAGATGAGACCTCTAGGTATGTTATACCTCTAGGGGCCCATAAGAAACCTTATAAAACCTCTACAGTGATCGGTGATGTAAAATCACTGGATGACTGTACTGGCCCCAGGTAAGTGAGGACAATCATTACTGAACACTGTATTGTAAATCTAGTCTGCCTATTCTATCCAGCTAAAAACCTTGGCTTAATAAAACTTCATGCTTATCCCAGGCACAATCGGAAGCTGTTACATTTATCCATTACCTTTTCTGTAAAGCAGTACTTCCTCACATTACACCTAAATCTTGTTTCTTTCAGCTTCAGATCCTGACCTATTGTTCTTTTACACTCTTCCTTTACTCGAAGATGCTTTATTACGTGATTTGATATATTTGAAGGTTTCTATCATCCAAGGACCAGTTCCGAATTCCAATGTAAAAAAATACAAATTTTGTTTCGGGATATTGTGTATTTAATTTTGCTGAATTTAGTAGAGAATGACAGAGCATCTTAATATAATAAAAAGAAAGCAATGTTGCTTTAATGATGCTAAATTATTTATGTATTCGCTGCAACTCACAAGTCCAGACAAAGACAAAGACAAAGTGTAAGTTATGTTATCATCAAACCACTTAAATCATAATGGAAACTTCGTATTAGAAATACAAATCCATGAGTATGAACTTGGTACAAAGTCAGAGTATAACTAGAAAATGAATAGTTGATATGTGAAGATAAAACCTAGCATCCTTTGGTAAGTTCATTCCACTGTTTTGAAGACAAAACTAGATGACACTTAAAATTGTTTATGGGGCAGTATTATACAGTGTCAATGGCAGCATGAAAGCTAAACAATACTATTTCAGGAATTCTGCTTAACTTTTTGGGTGCTTATAGGCTGAGAAGTTTTGGGGGATGAGTTTTGTTGTTCACATCTGCATTTAGTTTGTACAACATGAAAACAATGTGATCACTGCTCCATGGAAACATAAATGTTGAGGTCTAATATGAAGTAGAAAACCCATCTAACCTGCCAATTATGATCCCTATTAAATTGGGGCTACTTTTTAAAACATAGCCCGTAACTCCAATTTTAAATGTTACGGTTATTAAATTAGCCCCGTAATGCAGCCCGCAGAGGACTTGCGGGTTAAGATGCAACAGGGTCAAAAAATGCCTACAGGACGTGGAACATGGAACTTTGTGGCCACAAATCCTTTGTTCTTTCAAGCCCGTAATGGATAAGATCCGATTGAGCTTTTAAATTGCGTCCAAATCACTTGCGTTCAAACTCGTAACTCGCAAATGGTGCCAAGAAACCTACGAGTGCTAGAGAGGACCCGCAAGGGGGGTAAAGTCCAACTCGTAGCAATTTAAATGCACATATCACCACACTACTGTGGTTTATTAAAAGTGAAAGCGATGTTATGTCTTAGAATTAATAGCACAACATTCTCAAGCTCGCAAATCGGCCCAGAGAAATACTTTATTTGATGTATAATTTTTGTGTTCTATCAATTTTTAGCATTCTATGTGTTAATACATATAATGTAAATCGCATGTGATAGAATATCATATTTACGGCTTTATGAATATTGCATCATAACTGGAATGTGGGTACGATAGTAGCTCTTAACGGAACCCTGTATGACTTTGCTAATCCCACCTCCATTTTTCAGTGACGTAATTCTGATGATCTCTGTTGCCATTGGCTCCATCAAATCTCGTAACTACGAGTTAGACTAATTGATCACGTCCACGGCCGCACATCTAAGGAGTGAAAGATGGTTTACGGGTTTGCCTCTCAAACCCGTCGCTCACAGCCTGTTCTAATTTAATAGCCTGGTAAATCCACAACTCGTCAAGCTCGCAGCCGTTGCATGCATCACGCTGCACTTACAGGGCTGGAATTTAATATGGCCCTATATCAACATAAAAAGCATTAGGATATTCTTATATATCTAGACACACTGAAACTCCTATATTTTTTTTTCTTTAGTTTCCATTAGATCTATATATTTTACTTTAGAGGTTTTGGGTCCTAAGTCATAAAAAATGTGTTTGATAGCATTATTGTAGATACCACATACTTGACTGTGTCACAACCTACAATGATGATGGAGTATAGAGGATCCTAGTCCTCTTATCTCCTGTAGGTTTTAGACCTAAGATTTGGGTGACTCCGGACCTATGGACATTCTTTATGGATACAAGAACATAAGTCCCAGCCTAAGGTAGTGTGCGCTGGGAAACCTGGAAGGGAGTCAGAACGATCTCCTCAACCAGCATATGTTCCTGGGTAAATAATACACCTGCACGCAAAGTCTTGATGAAAATTATGAACCATGTTTTATTTTAGAACAGCATATTTAACCACATCACACAAGAATGGGGAAGTGGCTACCGTTAGCCAGCCCCAAATGACCTCTGGCCAATCATGAAGGGGAACTGTGTGTGAACCAATAGTCCCCTCCCAGGTCCGCCCACTAGACGAGGCCAACTAATTCATTTGGGCTCTGAATCTCCAGGGCAAAGCATGCCTTTACTCTCCTGTGCCCATGCTAGAAAGGCTGAGAAGCCTCAGACCATCCCATTGTTTTTGGGCGCCTGCCTGTCTGCTCTCCAGCTGTGAGCTCCCCATTGTTAGTTCTCTGCTGGACACTTAGCTAATGGGATTAACAGGCCTTTGGGAACAAAGGAGGTTTTGCTGTATTCAACAACCTTCCCCTCTACAATATAATAACATACTAATATAATAACATACATTCATATTTACAAATATAACACCCAATGTTTCACACACATACAACCAACACATCCCACCAGCTCCCTCACATGACACCCATTACAATGAGCCTAAATATGGAAGGGATGGGAATATGCTAAGGGATAAACTTATAATACTTTATCCCCTAGACCACAACATAACAATATATCCATAACAAGTGGGCCCCAAACCTTTTCTTCCACAGCAGGAGCCATGCACTTTGTCCAAACCCAATATGGCCACTGGTTGATTCATGACAGACTGATCTTCCAATTTCTTATTTTCTTTACTTCTTTTAAATTGTAGAACCTTACAGATTTTACAGAAATAGCAAAAATTGTAAGTCATCTCTTGCAGCCCATTAGTAATCATTGATTCAAATCTTAGACTATACCATGAAGCACTTCACTAGTAACCTACCATTCTATACTGACCTTTCCCTTTTCTCATCAATATCATATAACCAGGAGACCTTATGCCAAGGTTTTTTTTCTTCACACAGAACACCACATTGTACAGTACCTGGTAGCTTGATATTAATATTAGCTGCTATGACAATTTTAGAAAACATAAATAAAATGAAAGACAAAGAAAAATAGCACCCCAAATAATTGTTTACAATTTTTTATTAAAATAATTAACCACTATTTCATTGTTTTTATCCCCTTACCCCTGAAGGCATGGACCAGAAGAACCTGACCCTTTTGAGTTATTTTATCATTAAAGGGATATCAGACATCCCAGAGCTACAGACTCCAATTTTCCTTCTGATTCTACTCATTTATCTTGTCACTCTTAGTGGTAACATGACCATACTTCTACTTATCTGTCTGGATCCTCACCTGCACTCTCCCATGTACTTCTTCTTGGGGAACTTGTCTCTCCTTGACATGTCATCTACCACCGTCACGCTACACTCTACCCTTGTGTTATTTGCAACTGGGGATAACACAGTGTCTTTTCTTGGTTGCATGTCACAGCTGTTTATATTTTCATGCTTGGTGGAAAACAAACTATTCCTACTTACAGCGATGAGCTATGATCGATATGTTGCCATCTGTAACCCATTACATTATCCAATAATCATGAGATATAGAGTCTGTGTTCTGTTGGTCATTGTCTGTTGCTTGGTCTCATTGATGTCTTTCACACCTTTTCTTGTACTACTGGCTGAATGTTCCTGCCATGTATCCAACATTATCAACCATTTTTTTTGTGACATGGTACCAGTTATGAAGCTATCTTGTTGTGACACCTCTGTTTTGGAGATACTGATCCTCACAGAAGCAATGTTCATTAACATTCTCACTCCTTCATCTCTGACATTCATCTCTTATGTTTTCATTATTGGCACCATCCTGAAGATCCGCACCAGCACCGGGAGGAGTAAAGCCTTCTACACGTGTTCCTCACACCTCACGGTCGTCCTTCTTCTCTATATGACTCTCATTTGCCAATACATGAGACCAGTTTCTATAGACAGCTTGGAGTCCAACAAACTGTTCTCTCTCTTTAACACGGCTATTGTCCCAATGCTAAACCCTCTGATTTATAGCTTGAAAAATAAAGGTGTAAAGTCAGCACTGAGGAGACAACTGAAATTATTCAAAAACATTGTTTAAATCAGCATGGAAATCATTTTTATTAAATATGAGAGAGAGTATTTAGTAGTATTAGCAATGCGATTCTTATTTTAATTTAATGGTCTTGGAGTAGAATGCACTGCTTTGAATGCATAATGACCCTATTGGGACTTGTCCCTTCCAATATTATAGTGTAACTTTATGCACCATATTTGTCTATCACTGAGGTCTACATAGTTATACCTCTGAGTGATAGATTTCAGGGAACTATTTCATACTCCATATTTTAAAAATGTTGTCATGTATCTTTAGACATGACTTCTGTGAGCATATTTCTAGAAATATATAGAAGCTGTGTTATTTAAGTACCTACGGGTACTAGAGAGAACCCGCTGGAAGGGTAAAGTCCTATCTGCAGCACTATAAATGCAAATATCAACACACTACTGTACTTATAATAAAAAGGAAAGTGATGTTAGGTATTAAAAATAATAGCATAACATTCTCAAGCTCGCAAATCTGAAATATAAAATACTTGTATTTCTGTTTAATTTCCGTGTTATATCGATCACGGTAATCAATGTATTAATACATATAATGGAACTTGCATGGACTAGAATATAATAATTACTGATTTATTAATATTGCATTATTTCTGGAATGTTGGATTGTGACACCCACAGAAAACAACCAATACGAGAGGGACCTCTATCCATTACTTAAGGCTCCATCATCACCCCGTATTATTGGGATTACCTATAGGAGACCCCATCCCTACTAGTCTCTGAAATCTATATTACTAATAATCTTCTTTCATTTATAAATCACAGAAAGTTGTCTTAGATGAGGAGCATCACAACCACCCCCTGTGTTTCTGGCCTGAAGACGCCATCAGTGGGATCCTATTATTGCAGTATCTGGGGCTGGCCCAGCAGCACCAATAGCTGAGCTGGATCTGGTGGGTGGGAATGGCCGGAGATCTTGGTGTAACTGTGTAGGGATGCCAATGGAGGAGGAATCTGAACGCCTCAGAGATATCAGAGACACGTAGCCTTGTCTAACACGTAATGTCGCGTGTGTCTGTCATGTTGGTTATCAAAAATACCTCTCAATAGATATAAAATAATGTAAAATATTTGTATCCTTACTCAGCAGGTCTCAATACGTTATACTTACAAAGTGTGGGAGATGTCAGTCACATCTGGGTATCAATGTAGTAGAAGCATTTAGATTAGTGATCTAGTAGGTAGGTCCCATCCCTGCCCTGTCATATAGCCTAACTGTGAGACAAGATTAGTGATCTAGTAGGTGGGTCCCATCCCTGCCCGGTCATATAGCCTAACTGTGGGACAAGATTAGTGATCTAGTAGGTAGGTCCCATCCCTGCTCTATCATATAGCCTAACTGAGGGACAAGATTAGTGATCTAGTAGGTAGGTCCCATCCCTGCCCTGTCATATAGCCTAACTGAGGGACAAGATTAGTGATCTAGTAGGTAGGTCCCATCCCTGCTCTGTCATATAGCCTAACTGTGGGACAAGATTAGTGATCTAGTAGGTAGATCCCATCCCTGCCCTGTCATATAGCCTAACTGTGGGACAAGATCAGTGATCTAGTAGGTAGATCCCATCCCTGCCCTGTCATATAGCTTAACCACAGGACAAGATTAGTGATCTAGTAGGTAGGTCCCATCCCTGCCCTGTCATATAGCCTAACTGTGGGACAAGGTTGGCGATCTTTGCCACAATAGAAGTAAACAGTTAAAGTTAGTAAAAGCTAAGTGATGTCAAGTACTATAACTGATACCCATTGTGGTATGTGCTTTGATGATATTTCTTTAAACATTTTTTACCTCAAATTTGCATGTTTTTCATAGCCTAACTGTGGGACAAGATTAGTAAACTAGTAGGTAGATCCCATCCCTGCCCTGTCATATAGCCTAACTGTGGGACAAGATCAGTGATCTAGTAGGTAGGTCCCATCCCTGCCCTGTCATATAGCCTAACTGAGGGACAAGATTAGTGATCTAGTAGGTAGGTCCTATCCCTGCCCGGTCATATAGCCTAACTGTGGGACAAGATTAGTGATCTAGTAGGTAGGTCCCATCCCTGCTCTATCATATAGCCTAACTGAGGGACAAGATTAGTGATCTAGTAGGTAGGTCCCATCCCTGCCCTGTCATATAGCCTAACTGAGGGACAAGATTAGTGATCTAGTAGGTAGGTCCCATCCCTGCCCTGTCATATAGCCTAACTGTGGGACAAGATTAGTGATCTAGTAGGTTGGTCTCATCCCTGCCCTCTCATATAGCCTGTGGGGCAAGATTAGTGATCTAGTAGGTAGGTCCCATCCCTGCTCTGTCATATAGCCTAACTGTGGGACAAGATTAGTGATCTAGTAGGTAGATCCCATCCCTGCCCTGTCATATAGCCTAACTGTGGGACAAGATCAGTGATCTAGTAGGTAGATCCCATCCCTGCCCTGTCATATAGCCTAACTACAGGACAAGATTAGTGATCTAGTAGGTAGGTCCCATCCCTGCCCTGTCATATAGCCTAACTGTGGGACAAGATTAGTGATCTAGTAGGTTGGTCTCATCCCTGCCCTCTCATATAGCCTGTGGGGCAAGATTAGTGATCTAGTAGGTAGGTCCCATCCCTGCTCTGTCATATAGCCTAACTGTGGGACAAGATTAGTGATCTAGTAGGTAGATCCCATCCCTGCCCTGTCATATAGCCTAACTGTGGGACAAGATCAGTGATCTAGTAGGTAGATCCCATCCCTGCCCTGTCATATAGCCTAACTACAGGACAAGATTAGTGATCTAGTAGGTAGGTCCCATCCCTGCCCTGTCATATAGCCTAACTGTGGGACAAGGTTGGCGATCTTTGCCACAATAGAAGTAAACAGTTAAAGTTAGTAAAAGCTAAGTGATGTCAAGTACTATAACTGATACCCATTGTGGTATGTGCTTTGATGATATTTCTTTAAACATTTTTTACCTCAAATTTGCATGTTTTTCATGTATGACATTTAGCGTAGACTTCCCACACACACAGTCTTTGGTGCTGATTCTAGTGTAATCTGGTATAAGGCACAGACATCCCTTGTAATAGGGTGCTCAGACAGGTCAATGTCACAATTAGAGGTCAGCTGACCAAGTATGGCTGGACCTTCTACTACAAATAGTGTCTCCAGTCCCCATTAACCCTTTCATACTATTGGCCTCCCCATCACACTGAGTAAGGAATTTTGCATCACCCAAGTGTAGGAATCTCCTCCTTCTGGTCAGCAGGCCATTTTGTCTATAACTAAGTTAGCACTGATAAGCCTGTCATCTTCACCAGGCATTGGTAGTGGGTGGCACCCAGCTACCTCTCAGGAGATCCAGGAGCTTCTCCCCTGGTCCTATACTTGTACCAATCTTATACTGACCTAAGAACCTACCAGAGGTGCCTCTGTTTGACTCTCAAGATGACAAGGGGGAAATATGAATTTCTAAACTTATGCAATCAATTTTACTTATGCAAAGTTGGGGTATAAAGTGGGGTTATTGGGGATACAGATAATGCTCCCTTTCTAACACATACTGATAGTGTATTTTTTTTCAGGAAAGGTAAGGTGACTTTATCCACCATCCCGTGTGAGGGGATTAAGGAACCAACTCGGATTTACGGGTAGGATTGGTCTAGCTAACCTTTTCAAATACAACGAAGAGTAGATCTTCAAGTATCTGAATCTTAAATTTAATGTTTTATTGTGAGCTTTTTCAAATCATTTTTTGCTTACACGGCCACTGTCGTCTCAAGTTCACATATTCATGTCTATAATGGTTACGTTCATGGAATGTAAGAAAATACAACATTTAATTACATAAATATCATATAAAATTATTCTGCAGTATGAGCATGGGTTTTGTTTTGTTTTATTTGCAGTTTCTAACACACAGCATGTCACTGGAAGTGAGAATCCCCTCAGTAGGAGGGTTCTCAGCTCACAAAATGTAGAGTTACAACAAGATGGCAGCGTGCAGGAGAAAATACAGGGAGAAAAGAGGAGCGTCCAGAAACTGAGAAACTTTTACTATGTGGATCTCTTACAAGTAAGTTAGGTGCACATTGTATATGAAAGTTACATTGAGAAGAACCACATTTATTAATACAACTTAGTAAAAAATATATTTATAAAAAAAAGACCCACATTGTTAATTTAATCAGGCAGGTTCACAGGTGTTTATTTTCCTTTAATGTGCTCTATTCCTTTAATCTTAGACTGTCTGAAAGATTGGTCTCTGGATAATAACCTCCCCAAGACACAAGCTCTAGATGAGACCTCTAGGTATGTTATACCTCTAGGGGCCCATAAGAAACCTTATAAAACCTCCACAGTGATCAGTGATGTAAAGTCACTGGATGAATGTACTGGCCCCAGGTAAGTGAGGACAATCATTACTGAGAACTATAGATGTGATATAACTTACACTCCATGTTTAGCTCTTTTGTACAGGTTGAAGGAGTAAAACTCCACCTGTGTGTGTGGTATGTAACACACCAACAACATGTAGGAATCATGCAAAACAGGAACATGGCATCATCTATTGATCAAACCTCATGCTTATTATAACTATTCTCTACCACTTCTTCACTACCAATTCTGTAAAGCAGTACCTTCTCACATTACACCTTAATCTTCTATCATAACACTTCAGATCATGACCTCTTGTTCTTTGGCACCCCTCCTTGTCTTGAAGATTCTTTTCACATCATTCGATATATATAAAGGTCTCTATCATATCTCACCTTCCTTCTGTCTTCCAAGCCAGTGGTTCTCCACATTTTTTTTGCACTGTTTATGTCTGCGGTCCCAGACAATACAGCATGATTATGTGAGCTTACCAGCCTCCATCAGCTCGTATAATAGTTACTGCGCCATCAGGATAATAAATACGGCCTATGCTGATGTGGTTGTTTCCATTTTAATTGGATGTTGTTAGATTGATTTGATATAGTCAGCATTTAGCAGTGGTTACTGTTTATCTTTGTGCCGGTATTTAGTGGGAAGATACCCCCTATGTTGTGAGTTAACAGATATAATACTTTCTATACCATATAACTGGAAAACAAATATTACATACTTTGTGATTACACTAAGATTTGTATTATTATTTTGAATACTCTATTAGGATCATATGCTTAGGTCATGTTTGGTATGCTGTAATAGAGGAACTTTGTTCCCTGTGAGGTCATTTGCTTAAACAGTCTAAACACTGACGTGATTTTGTGATAGAGTAACACGGTTATGGGACCATTATTTGGCCATTACAATGTATACACTATCAGAGTCTATCATTTTATCTCATTCAATCGTCTCTAACTCCCAGCTGCCCTCTCACAGCCGCCACACGTAAACCATGCCCTCGTAAGTAGGATTTCCAGGAGCGTGATCACATGACCCGACAATATTTAAGCAAGGCCGTAATTCACTTCTTAGACACAGCCAATAGTAGATGAGACCGTCATCATGACATCAGTAAAACATAGAGTCTATAGCACAATTAATTAGTGTTTAGAAGTACAATTTGTGATCCAGCAATAGATATCCAGAAAAATAATAATCAAATTAACTCCTTGATTCCCAAGATCAATATAACACAGAAATAAAAGTTAAAAAATAATATTTTTTTATTGCAGATTTGTTTGAGACTTTTGTGCAATTATTTCTAATGCCTTTCATTGCTTCCCAGTATTTTAAAGTACAGTAGTGTGTGTTTAATAGCTGTTGCAGCTGTCAGAACTAGTGTCTAAACCCCTTGTGAATCCTGTCTAGTACTCATGATATTTTCTGATACATTTTCAAGTTGTGGGTCAGATTTTATTTGCGAGCTACTTGAACTTTTGTAATTGAATATCGATATCGATTTTGCATCTCTAGCATTGTTAACTTTTGTGGGCTTGAAAAATCAATGGAGGAGATCGGGCTAAGTTACGTCTTTGGCTGGCACATAGTGATTGTGGGCAGGTAACTCGCAATCGGAATAAGAGTAGCTAAATGTAGCCAATTGGATATCCATAACCTTTACAGGCTTCATTATGAGTTCAAGTAATTGGGATTTGGCCAATTGAATGGGGCCCATGGAGGTGTTTTTTTTTATTAATGAATAAGTCATGTATTGCCTTATATTATAATGCTACACTGAGCAACTTCTAGATGACTAATCTGTAACTTAAGATTGTGTTTGAATGTCATAACTCACTCTGAATGTTGTCATATTCTGACCACATTGTTGAGTTAGACACGTTATAATTGTTTTGTCATTAATAGACAATTTTTAAGGGGCTATTATATGAGACCATTTAGATCCAAGATGGGACTGATTAAATGGATTATTCCAATTAGATGCAATATTTATATAACTGGTGAATAAACACACAGCATCTTCTTTTTATATATATTTTTATTGTTTTTATTTAAGTTATTTATTTTATATTGATGTATTAAAAGTTATGTTTTAACAAGAAGTTTTGCATGTATTTCTTTCTGACTAAAATATTTTTTCAGTATTTAATTACATTTCCTGTATCTTTACCTTCGATTTAATTCTATATTTTTGGCTATTTCTTACTAATCTAGTTAATTATTTATTTTGTATGTGCTGTCGGCAACTTCTGTAACATGTCTATAAAGTACATTTATAGGAAGACAAAGTGTAAGTTATGTTACTATTAAACAATTTAAATTAAAATGAAAACTCAGTATTAGAAATGCATATCTACATGTATGATTTGGACAATATTAAGTGGAAATTGGTACAAAGTCAGATTACAATGGCTACACAACATTTCTTTCAGGTTTCAGCAGAAGTTCAATGTTGGCCAAGGTGTATAAAGTGATACATTGGGTTATGAAGCATGGATGGGTGACATGTGAGGATAAACCACATCATCCTTTGGTAAGCTGATTCCACTGGTTTGAAGACCAGACCAGTTGACAACTAACATTACATTTTGTTTTCACAGTGGCCGTGATACAGTATTATACTGTGGGAATGGCAGCATTAAAGCTAAAATAATACTATTCCAGACATGTCTCCAAATCTTCGTAGTCTTTATAGATGGAGACTTTGTGGGTTGACTTGTGTTGAGGTACATAAGTGGTGGTGGGACCCACTACTTCAAGGAAACATAGATGTTGTGGGTAAAAAATAAACAAGTAGAACTATCTAACCTGATGATAAAATCAACATAAAAAGCTTTAACTTAATAAATCCTTGTGAAAGTCTTAGATAGACTTATATCTAGACACACATAACATTTTATAGTTTTGTTTCCTTTAGTTTCCATTAGATTTATATATTCTACATTAGACGTTTCTGATCCTAAGGCATCAATATGTATTTGACAACATTATTGTAGATACCACATACTTCACTGATCTTCCATTTTTTTTTAAATCAATTTCTTATTTGCTTTACTTCTTTTATGATGTAGAAGCTGTGACAGAATTTACAGTAAACAACTAAAAATACATATATTGTCGGGGTTAATACGACATATTATTTTCTATATAATATAGAATACTGAATATTGAGTTCAGAATCAATTTATAGACACATATTCCTTTTTATAAAATAACATTTATTGAAAATATCAAAATCAACTAGTCTAATGAAAAATGTAATATATCAAATCAAAATGTAAATATAACACAATAATATATCAAAATCAAATGCAAATATAACACAGTAATATATCAAAATCAAATGCAGATAAAACACAGTATAGCCAGTCAGATAAAGAAAATCAATACATCATATTGTAATACTTATTATTTATGATATTTTCTATGCAGTCCTAAAATTTCAATATAAAAGTGTACTTCATTCACATGAACAATAAAACCTGGGATAGCAACCCATAGAATAAAATCATATAAATCAATTAATAAAATTCATTCTTAATAACGTTTTAGCATGTACTAACAATGTCTAATGATATTAAAATATATATGCAGCTATACAGGAATATATTGAATATCACACAATAAGTAAAGTATTTTATAATATAATTGATAAGTTAGCTCAGTAAGTTAATTTGTCTGTATTGGTCAAAAAGAAAAATGAGATATCTAATTTTGTATCCAAATTTATATCCGGAGTATAAATTTCAATGACAAAAGGAAATCTAAATAACTTTTTGATAAGAAATAAACCAAACAGAGAAATTATGGTAATGATTTTCAATTATATCATAAAATAAAATATCTCAATTTATACATTACCAATTATGACAAAATTTCACTGGTTAATTCCAAAGTTGTTTAGCTTTTCAACAAGATAGACTTTTATCTTCTTTCTCTCTTTCTCCTCTCTCCTGTTGTTGTTTTTCCTTTTCTCCCCTCTAGATCCTCTTTCTATCCATAATTATACCTCTTGCTTATTTGCCTATCAGAATCCCAAATCAGTTAAAGTATCTATTAACCAATAAAATCTTTTCATGATGTCATCACTTCTTTAAATTTTATAAAGAATATATTTTTCTATAGAGACATTTATTCCTTTAACCATAAGATGGCGCTCTCAGACCTTTGAATTTTTATCCCTTTTAATTAGCTTATGACCCTTTGACCCTTTACCTATAAACAAGATGAAGTCATAAGAATGTTATCAATTTGACAGATTTACTATACTGTTTACTAGACTTAATGTCTATGAAACGAATATTTCACATGTGAATATTTAAGGAGTGATTTTATTACCTAGACTTATGAGTTCAGTCAGATATTTATCTCTTATAGAACAATGGATTATTCAAATCATGGATAGTTCACTGGTGGGCAGCTGTGAAAACATATCTTTCACATAGATATTTTCAAGTAATAGAATTTCATGCATATGGATATATATAAATATAACAGCATATAAAATATTAATACAATGGATATAAAAATAGTGGTTAATAATTGGAATATCATATTATTCTATAATATTCATATAAGATAGAACTTTATTCATACAAAAGTTCTGACATATCCCCCTCTCTGAAATAATATCGCTCTTTAATAAAGTAGGTGATATTATTACAGTTGTAAATATGAGAAGTAAGTGGTTCCCGGAAAAACAGATACTCAATCCTGGATATGCTGTACTTCCAATGTAAGTCAATTGAATGGGAAGTAACCTTGGAATGCAAATTGTAGTAACAATAGTCTCATTCACTACAGTTATTAAGTCATTTAGCTTGGAGTTCTGATTCTCTTTGCACCATCTTCAAGGAATCCCGAAGTTCCCTAGATTCCTTAATTAATGTTTCATATAATATAGAGTTTATTATTGACATAGTGGTACCTATAATAGCTCCAAGTATAATCATTATTGCAGCCCCAATAAGGAAACTGATAAATCGTTTAGGGCGTCGGCTGTTGGAACTGTAAGACTCAGGAATAAAAGTTTTCCTTAATTGTTCCAACATCTCCTTAACAGTAGCTTGTGATCGACCAATGTGTTCACGATACCACACTTTGGTTTCCTCCATCTGTATATTAGATATGTTAAATTGCCTTTCAATCATCATCTGTGGATCCACGCTCACGAAAATCTTTTGCGATGTCAATCTCCTTCCGGTGAGAATAAACCCTGGAGCCTCTTGGATAAGGATTCCTGAAGAAGGGCCTGGTTCCACAATAGGTTCCATTCGGACCTCTTGGCAGAGGATCAGCATCACCCATATCAGAGTTGTTTTCCTTTCTTTCATTTTCAATTACTAGGAAATAAAAACGAAAAGTTTTAATAGTGTATTCTATACAATGTAAAAATAGGATAACCTTATTAGACAGGGTATTCAAAGTCACATTATTCATCAGGAGTATCATCAATGATCCTTAATTGAGATCTTGGGTGACAACTTTTTATTTGATTAATATGAACCCATCTTTCAAACATTTCACCATTTTTTGGAATCTGTATTTTATACACAACAGGTGAAATTTTGTCAATAATAGTATAAGGTCCTTTCCATGAAGGCAAAAACTTTTTCTCTTTCACTTGGTTTCGTTGAAAATTGTACAAATATATCTGATCTGTGATCTCGTACTCCTTTTTGGATGTCTTAAGATCATAATAAGTTTTAGTACTTACAGCAGATTTCTCTAAATTTCTTTGTGCAAAAGCAAATGCCTGCTGTAAGTGTTTCCTCAGATCCTCTATATATTGATGGGTTGTAGCAGCATTCACTAAATTATGGTCTTGGGTTCTGTAAATAAGGTGTTGTGGGAGTACCATACGTCTCCCCGTCATTAATTCAAATGGCGACATCTTTGTTGCCGTACTAGGTGTAGATCTTATAGCCATTAATACTAAAGGTAATTTTATATCCCAATCTTTACCTGATTCTTTCACAAATTTCTTTAAGATACTAACAATGGATTGGTTGTACCGTTCCACATTACCACTAGAAGCAGCACGATAAGAGATATGTAATTTTCTCTTAACCCCGAGGATTTTCCACATACGGTTCATTACTTCACTGGTAAAGTGAGATCCTCGATCGGACTCAATTCGTTGTGGTAAACCAAAACGGGAAAAGACATGGTTAATTAGTAATATTGCAGCAGTTTCAGTTTTACAATTTGTGGCTGGAAGGCATTCTACCCATTTGGTAAATATACATGTAACCGTTAGCATATATTTATTACCCCTAGATGATGTTGTTACTGGGCCAATAAAATCTATTTGGATATCTGACCAGGGCATAGACATCCCTCTTTTCTGAAGAGGAGCTCTATGGGTAGGTGTATTAGGTTGGTATTGGGGACATACCAAACATCCCTGACAATATGTCTGGACATCTTTCAACATGTGCGGCCAATATGCGAAATCTCGCAGTATTTCATAGGTGATTTTATCCCCTCTGTGACCTGATGTTGGGGCATCATGGGCATGTTGTAACATTAGACCTCTATATGAGGTAGGAACCACCCATTGCTGTATTCCATTCTTAGATGTACGAATAAGCAATCCATCTAAGATGCTAAATTGGGCTTTTGACTTCATTAAAATTCTCAGGTCTTCTTTACCTACAACATCTATCTCATTCAGAGGATATTTAGCTGGATCTTGTATATGGTTATAAAATATACCTATGATTGGATCCTCTTTCTGATTACTGATTAAATCAGAATTTGGAGTATCTTGGGACCATTGAGCTGTAGACAATTCTGTACTCTTTTGGATTTGTTGTCTTGTTATAGCCTGAATTTGAAATGGACCCAAAAGATGATCCACATCAACAAGCTCCCCCTCTAGGGCACCTTGTTTTGCCAACTTATCAGCCAAATCATTTCCTTCTTTATCCTGTCCCATTATCTTTGAGTGGCCCTTTGTCTTCTTCCAATATATAGTCATTCCATTAGAGATTACCATCTCATCAATAGTATGTATTAACCTCCCATGTTTCACTGGTTTCTTCCGGGCATTTGTCATTTCATTATGTTTCCATACCTGTAAGTATTCTACGAAACTATTACGGACATATTCCGAATCAGTGATGAGCACTAATTCCTTAAGATCATGCTCTATTGCAGTTTGGATAGCGCGATATACGGCTACCAATTCTGATATTTGACTAGTCTTAGATCCTATTTTATATCTTTCAGGTGGAATCGGGATATTATCTTTCCATACGTTTCCGATTCCTGCAACCAATTTGTTATCTGTTCCCTCCTTAATATGATATGCACATCCATCCACGTAGACTGTGGGTAGAGTATTACATAATACCTCTTCATATACCTTATGGGGAGATAATTTGTATTCCTTCATAAGGTCCACTTCGTACCAATTTTCTCTAAGAGGATCCTCGGCGGTACAATCATGTAAATCAGCTAACCCTTGGGCCACTGGATTCCTCTTATTCTGTGCATATCTAATTTCCAAAGGCCATCCTTGTAAGGATAAAGTCCATGCGGTTATACGGCTATTTGACAAATTACCGGCTCTAATTTTATCACTCTGAATGTATTGTAATGGTTGATGAGCGGTTTCTACTATAATTTTCTCACCTTGGATAAAATTTCGGAAATTCTGTAAGGCCCATACTGTGGCAAACAGAGCTTTCTCACAGTCATTAAATTTTACTTCTACAGGTGATAATGTTTTACTTGCATACGCAATAATTTTATTATGTTGGTCATATTTCTGATATAAGGCAGCGCTCAAGCAAAAATCAGTATATCCAGTTTCTAAAAAGAATGGTTTACCCATTGTAGGATAAACTAGGCAAGGAGCTTGGCTGAGTTTTTGTTTTAATTCGTTTACGGCTTGATCTTGAATTTCCCCCCATTGCCATGGCTCTCCTTTCTTTAATAATCGAATGAGAGGCCTAGTTACCTCTGCATAGTTATCAATAAACTTACGAGAATAATTAGTGACACCTAGAAATGATCTTAATTCTTTTAAATTTGTAGGGGTTTTGGTTTTAAAAAGAGCTTCCACTTTCTTTTTCTGTGGATTTATACCTTCAGGAGTTATTTCATGGCCTAAAAAATTAACTTTAGTGCGGCACCATTGTGCCTTTTGAAGAGATAGTTTAACTCCTGCATTTTTCAATTGATCTAGAACATATCTGATTTCAAAAATATGTTTATCAAAATCGTTATTTTTAATCAAGATATCATCTACATATGTTAATGTCCCTCGCTCTTGAGCGTCAGGCATTGCCTTATGTAAAAATATAGCAAACTCATGCCCTGAATTTATAAAGCCAAATGGGGTTCTAGTCCATGTATATTGCTGTTTCCCAAAGGTGAAAGCCAGTTTATATTGGTCCTCTTCATTTACTTTAATGGTCCAATAACCTTGGGCACAATCAAGCGTAGTAAATAATTTAGATCCTTGTATTTGTGCTAAACATTGATCGATATATGGAACGGGCCATGCAGACATGTACACCCGTTTATTTAATTGTCTCAAATCAGCGCATAAACGCCAAGTTCCATTTGGTTTCAAGACACCTAGAATAGGGTTATTAAAAGAACTGTGCACCGGTCTAATAATTCCCCTAGACTCTAGGTTCTTGATAATATCTGCCAATGATTCATAAGAGGCAAGAGGGAGTCGATATTGTTTCACAAATACAGGTGGCATATTTGGGTCAGTTTTAATTTTAGTGACATGTAAATTTGTCAAACCACAATCATATGAATCCTTAGAGAACATATCTTGGTAATCAATTAATACTTGTCTTAGTTTTTGGCGTTCAATGTCATTAGAACATCCGCTAGCTAAGGCTATCTGTTCCTCAACTCTTTCTCTAAACCCAGGGAATACCTCAGGCTGACTAATCTCATAAGTCTCCTCCAATTGTGTAGACAAATCAGTAGTGATCATACTTACCTGCGTCTCAGTGTTCTGATACTTCTCATATTCTTGTTCATCAATTGTTTGGTTAAAAACAAGTTCGTTATCCATAATATCACAGTTACTTTCAGTGAAACTAAAGGGATAAATAGACTGGACAGTAAATAATCCCTCAGGTTGTGTGTCAAAACACTGATCCATAATCTGGTCATCATTTACATAATTCTCTGGTATCAAACCAATAACAATATTCATAAACTCAGAAGTAAAATACTCAGAATCTATAGCCATACCTATTAGGGATCCCTTCTCCAAAAGTATTGGATGGGATGCTGTGTTATCTACCAGAATAATGAATG
Source organism: Discoglossus pictus (assembly GCA_027410445.1). NCBI lineage: Eukaryota > Metazoa > Chordata > Amphibia > Anura > Alytidae > Discoglossus > Discoglossus pictus. The sequence continues at coordinate 45,751,823 of CM050170.1, read as the reverse complement.
ATACCTGTGTTATAGTAATTAGAGGTGTATGAGTGAGGGTGAGGCCTTTTTGTTGCATCTGATGACTAAGATTTACAAAGGCATCAATACCTTTAATCTTTTGACCCCTTTTTACCTGTAAAGGGAGAGGAAATTGTGCCACCCCCTCTGGTACTGTAACACTTTGGTCCATTTGCACGGTTACTGCATAAGGCATTTGTTGTGCAGATTTCAATGCTTCTGAGTCATTTAGGAATTCTAAGGGCTTATCCTGTAATCTAGACCAAATAACATTATTGATTAAATCAATTTGGGATGCAAAGCGATGTAATAGATCATTTCCAATATAGATTGGATATTGGGAATCCTGAATAACTAAGAATAAGTGCATAATCCTTTTACCCCCAATGAAAAGAGGTAATAAACATTTTGCCATAATAGCATGAGTTGAAGTTTCATGATCTATTTTACATACCCATTGATCATCGGGTTGTGTATTTCGGATTAAATTAGTATTCTTAATTTGTTTTAATAAGCTCTCATTAACATAGCTATGCTCATGTTTTAGAGCTAGTTTTGCTTGTTGAGAATTTCTCATACCTGGAATATCAACAGGAATAAATAAACTTTCATCATTGGTTTCTATTTCCACTAGAAATCTAGAGTGTTTACTTATGTTTAAAGGCTTAGAATCGTTCTTATTTAAAGAGATAGTTAATACATTTCCCTCTATTCGAATATTTTTAATATGCGCCTGATCAATTTGGATCACATTTTCATTATTTACTTGTTCTCCATTAATGTCTTTACATTTAAGTACTGTCATTTCAGGCATTCGATTGTTTTGGAAGTGAATCTCTACTGATTCCTCCTTTTTCTCAATAACATGACAGTTCCTTTGCATATGAGGTTGTTTAACCTGATCATAATTGATGGGAAATTTAACTTGTGACCATATCACACCATCAATAAAATCAATTACTGGACTAAATCTTCTAAGTAAATCAGTCCCAATTATAATTTTGTAACTAGGAATATCCACTATAATAAATGGATGTTTCATTTGTTTGTTTCCTATTCTGATATCTAACCACACATGGCCTACAGTATTAACTTTAATACCATCAACATTTCTAACAGTTCCCACGAATGGTTTCAGAATAGTTTTCTTTTTGGTTTTACTCTCAATTTCCTCATAGGTCTCTTTGGAAATTACAGTGACTTGGGAACCTGTATCAATTAATGCTTTATGATTTAAGGTTTCAACATTCTGTATACCAATAGAAACATAATATCGGTTCTGTATTTCCTCCATTTCACATAAGAAATGTGTATGTCTTAACATCTCTAACTTCTTCCATTGTTTATTTTTATTTGAGAAGTCAGATTGTGGAGTATGACCTATCCAATTTATAACTATTTCTGTAGGATTATCAGCAATTTCCTGATTAACATTTGTTTCACTTTCAATAAACTGAACAGGTAATAAATCATCTGTCATGACATTGCAATGCTCTTCTATTTCAACTATTAATCCTTTACCGGTAGACACTAGTTCAGTCTGTGTTACCTCATGTGAGCTTAAAGGTTCAACACCCCTTCCTTGCTGAATAGGAATTTCTGAAGGGAAAGGGAATATATTATCAACATTCTTTTTAGGACATATTTTTATATTTTTATTTGAATCAGGGGATTCACAAGTATCACTTCTGTTTGTGTTATTGATCATTAATCTATTTTCACAATTAGTATTTAGTCATTGGCTTTGGCTTTGAGAATTTTGACCATTTTGGGTTGGATCATTTCTCACTGACTGAGTAGTAAATCCTGCCATAAATGCAGCCATCTGTTGTGTCAAAAGTTTAACCTGCTCTTCTAAATTAGATGATGGTTTAGAATCTTGGTTTTGGCTATATCTTTTAACCCTTTGATTCTCTGAATAATTTGAAGTGTTAGGCATTGGAGGGGTTAATCTCCCTTCTGCACTAGGAGATTTTGTTCTCCAGACATAATTTTTAATAGGATTGTTTCCTCTGTAATTTGGACTAACATAAAAAGAATCATTATTTGTATTTTGAGATTTTTCACTTGCAATTTTTACTGGCCTAAATGATAACTGTGCCTGACTTGATTTGTTCGAATTTTTAACCACATCTGCGTAAGATTTTGTACCTGTCTCATACTGTAAATTAGGTTTAACAGAAATTTCTGCCACAGTTTGATTATTAAATTTTTCCCTTCGCTTATAATTATTCCCATCATCAAGCTGAATCTCATATATTTTAGTACATTCATTTACCAACCAACTTAAAGGCTTGGCGTCATCAAAATCACGCGCCATATTTCTCTGAATGTACAAAGGTAGTGCATGGAAGTAAATTCTCTTAAATTCAGGAGATTCTGGGTCTGTCTTTTTCGCCGTCTGTCTATAAGCGTGTTTTAAGGTGATTAAAAATTCTTTTGGTTTTTCGTCAGGCTTACATTTTAGATTATGAACTGCTTTCATAGCAGCCTGTGGGTTTCTATACTCAGAAAAGTATTTTCTCACCTCAGATTTATATATCTCCCAATCATTTATATCGCTGTCATGGAGAGAGGTGAAAAATGAGGTATAAGAGCTATCAAATGACCAAGGGAGGTATGATATTTTATCATTAGCCCCCCTTATCCCTAGTTCAACCATCACCCTTTCTAGTGAGTCAAGGTGGTCTTCTATGGACAATTTTGAATTTTTGGTGTAAGGTTTAATTAATTTTCTTATAGCCTGGGCTTTCTCATGGAAAGAGAGTCTTTTATTTGATCGTATATCTTCATCACTGTCAGTCTCATTTTTAGAGCTATGTAAGATTTTTATAGGTGATCGTTTATGTTTATTCCTTGAAGGTACTATTTCTAATTCTTCCTCGAAATCACTAAAATCCTTCATCACAATCTTGCTTGAGGCGTAATCTTGAGCCCTATTTAAATCCATTTTTAGATTTTCAACATCTTGTTGGTATTGTTTAATCTCATTCTTAGCTATAGTCAGTAATTTTTGGATCTTTTTATTCTCTACAAGTATCTCAGCCTCATGAATTGTCTTGTCAGTTAATTCTTGAGTTAAAATTTCAATCTTTTGTTGCAATTTCTTCTGTTCTATTTTTAAATCCTGACAAGCCTGAACATACTTTTGCGCTAGTTTATCAGCATATTCAGCTTTCTCATTTAAGTATTCACATTTCTCAGACAATTCCTCAAATTGAACTAATTTTTGACTTTCCTCACCGGTATCTCTTGCACGCTCAGCTACCAATTTATTTATTTCTGCCTGTAATTCATCGCATTTCTCTAAATATTTACCATTTAAATTTTGGGCTGCGTTAAATGTCTCTGTCGTTTCAACAACTGTTTTCCTTAATTCTTGAATTTTGATAAACTGCTGCTCTGCTAGCTGTGTTTTTTCTCCATGTAAATCTCTCAGAGTTTGACAAGTAATAGCAATGTCTTGGATCTGATTATTTAAATCTTTTATGGTAATTTCTTTTTGGGAATTTTGATATTTCCAGCTTCTGGCTAATTCCATCCAAACAGTAGATAACCTAGCTAAATGCTTCTTTCTTTCTGATTTAATTTGAATTGCATTTATAGTGCTCATCATGGTTGTTAACAAAATTTTATCTTTGAACCAATCATCAATTGTATCACCATCAATTTCAGGATGTATTTTAGCCAAATATTCTGACAACTGTTCCCTGTATTCACAAACAGGATATACATTTGAAACTAAAGTTTTAACTAACAACTCCATTCCCTGTTTACCATGACCAATTATGTCATCTAAAGATAATGCTCCTACTGTTTCAGAACCAAAAACACCTTCAGCCATTTTATTTTCTTTTTAACAAATGTTATTCAATAAAAAGTTTTAAATCAATTAAATAATTGACCACGTGTCTATAAAGATATATATCTCGCTGGGGCCTCCAAATCAGTCGGGGTTAATACGACATATTATTTTCTATATAATATAGAATACTGAATATTGAGTTCAGAATCAATTTATAGACACATATTCCTTTTTATAAAATAACATTTATTGAAAATATCAAAAATCAACTAGTCTAATGAAAAATGTAATATATCAAATCAAAATGTAAATATAACACAATAATATATCAAAATCAAATGCAAATATAACACAGTAATATATCAAAATCAAATGCAGATAAAACACAGTATAGCCAGTCAGATAAAGAAAATCAATACATCATATTGTAATACTTATTATTTATGATATTTTCTATGCAGTCCTAAAATTTCAATATAAAAGTGTACTTCATTCACATGAACAATAAAACCTGGGATAGCAACCCATAGAATAAAATCATATAAATCAATTAATAAAATTCATTCTTAATAACGTTTTAGCATGTACTAACAATGTCTAATGATATTAAAATATATATGCAGCTATACAGGAATATATTGAATATCACACAATAAGTAAAGTATTTTATAATATAATTGATAAGTTAGCTCAGTAAGTTAATTTGTCTGTATTGGTCAAAAAGAAAAATGAGATATCTAATTTTGTATCAAAATTTATATCCGGAGTATAAATTTCAATGACAAAAGGAAATCTAAATAACTTTTTGATAAGAAATAAACCAAACAGAGAAATTATGGTAATGATTTTCAATTATATCATAAAATAAAATATCTCAATTTATACATTACCAATTATGACAAAATTTCACTGGTTAATTCCAAAGTTGTTTAGCTTTTCAACAAGATAGACTTTTATCTTCTTTCTCTCTTTCTCCTCTCTCCTGTTGTTGTTTTTCCTTTTCTCCCCTCTAGATCCTCTTTCTATCCATAATTATACCTCTTGCTTATTTGCCTATCAGAATCCCAAATCAGTTAAAGTATCTATTAACCAATAAAATCTTTTCATGATGTCATCACTTCTTTAAATTTTATAAAGAATATATTTTTCTATAGAGACATTTATTCCTTTAACCATAAGATGGCGCTCTCAGACCTTTGAATTTTTATCCCTTTTAATTAGCTAATGACCCTTTGACCCTTTACCTATAAACAAGATGAAGTCATAAGAATGTTATCAATTTGACAGATTTACTATACTGTTTACTAGACTTAATGTCTATGAAACGAATATTTCACATGTGAATATTTAAGGAGTGATTTTATTACCTAGACTTATGAGTTCAGTCAGATATTTATCTCTTATAGAACAATGGATTATTCAAATCATGGATAGTTCACTGGTGGGCAGCTGTGAAAACATATCTTTCACATAGATATTTTCAAGTAATAGAATTTCATGCATATGTATATATATAAATATAACAGCATATAAAATATTAATACAATGGATATAAAAATAGTGGTTAATAATTGGAATATCATATTATTCTATAATATTCATATAAGATAGAACTTTATTCATACAAAAGTTCTGACAATATATATATATATATATATATATATATATATATATATATATATATAAGAAAATCGTAAACTAAACTCAGTTCTGATCTATGAGGCACCTCACAAGGAACCTACCCTTCTATACTGGTCTTCCTATTCTTCACTCTGTCATATATCCAGGTGGCTTGATGGCATTGTCATGAATATGGATCTTATTACAAACTTACTTACTTTTTACTGTGCAAAGTGTGTTTTTCTTCACATAGAGCACCACATTGCTATGACAATATTGGCAAATATGCTTAATACAAAAGACAAAGTAAAAAAGCACCCCATATAATTGTTTAGCATTTTTAATTAAAATAACCAACCACTTTTTAATTTTTTTTTATTCAGATCCATTACCCCTGAAGTTATGGACGAGAAGAACCTGACCCTTTTGAGTTATTTAGTTATTGAAGGGATATCATCCATCCCGGGGCTACAGACTCCGATTTTCCTTCTGGTTCTACTCATTTATCTAATCATTCTTGGTGGTAACATGACTATTCTTCTACTCATCTGTCTGGATCCTCCTCTGCACACTCCCATGTACTTCTTCTTGGGTAACTTATCTCTCCTTGACATGTCATCTACCACCGTCACTCTACAATCTACCCTTGTGGCATTTATAATTGGGGATAACACAGTGTCTTTTCTTGGTTGCATGTCACAGATGTTTATATTTGCATGCTTGACGGAAAACGAACTACTACTACTTACAGCGATGAGCTATGATCGATATGTGGCCATCTGTAACCCATTACATTATCCAATGATCATGAAATATAGAGTCTGTGTTCTGTTGGTTGTTGTCTGTTGCTTGGTCTCATCGGTTCGTGCCATACCTTATATTTCACTATTGTCACAATATTCCTGTTATGTATCCAACATAATCAACCATTTTTTCTGTGACCTAGTACCACTCATGAAGCTCTCTTGTAGTGACACCTCTGTTTTGGAGATGCTGATCCTCACAGAAGGAATGCTTATTTCGTTTCTCACTCCTTCTTCTCTAACATTCATCTCTTATGTTTTCATTATTCGCACCATCCTGAAGATCAGTTCCAGCACTGGGAGGAGTAAAGCCTTCTACACGTGTTCCTCACACCTCACAGTCGTCCTTCTTCTCTATATGACTCTCTTCTGCCAATACATAAGACCGATCTCTACAGACAGCTTGGAGTCCAACAAACTTTTCGCTCTCTTTAACACGGCTATTGTCCCAATGCTAAACCCTCTGATTTATAGCTTGAAAAATAAAGATGTAAAGTCAGCATTGAGGAGACAACTGAAATTGTTCAAAAACACTGATTAAAGCAGCAGGGAAATAATTTCTATTACATATGAGAGAGACTATTAAATAATAAACTGCTTTCAATGTATAATTGCTTTTTTTTGTTTGTTCCTGTCAATGTACCAGTGTAACTTTATGTTTATCTGCCTATGAGATCTTTGAGTGACAGATTTATGGGAACTTTTTCATGTTCCAGAGACTGGCTGTAATTTAATCATGTTGCTATATATCTGTTTAGACACAACTTATGTGAGCAGATTTCTAGAAATATATGGGAAGTGAGTACAAAAGATATGCACGGACCAATGTTGTTTCATTTCTGTATGTTCCCTTTCCTTTAACGGTCACTGTCTTGTTCTAGGTTGTTAACCCATAGTAGCCATGCTATGAACTGCAACATTTCATTTTTTTTTTTAAGGTAGGAACCATTTTTTTTTAAAGTGGTTCCCCTGACAGGCAACTCCTCTGTGCATGTTAGGGAAATAATACAAATATCCTTACATTTTTAGCGTATATATATATATATATATATATATATATATGTGTGTGTAAAATTAGCTGTGAACCAGTATTTCCATTTCTGCAAGATATAAGTTATGAAATAGTTAAGTCTACATGACACATGACTTAGCAACTTCAGTTACAGACAGCACACAGGTCTTAGTCATAACATAATATGTATTTTCAGTCATCCTTAAGGTCTAGTAAGTGTTATTTACTGCGCTATAGTGTATCATATAAAGTAGATATGCGCACAGATCTTACCAAAGCTCGTGTTATAAGCTTATTGCATATCATATATAAATAAAATGTCATTGGTTTAGCGATGGGTTATTCCATGTTTCGGGAGGTGGGCATGGCCTGGGCCATTTTTTTATGTGGGCCGTTATAAAAAGCCATGTTGTTTACAGTTCTGTTTGTTTTTTTAGCAGCTATGTTGGGTTTTGCTACTGATCCACATTTAAAAAAAAAAAAAAAAAAAACTCTAATGATGAGCAAATTACCATAGGGCACTGTTTTGTGTTATCATGACTGATTTTGGAGCACAAAGTATGTGAGTATCTGTATTTTTCTACAACAGGCAGCTGCCCAGTTGCCCTAATGGTTAATACGGCCATCCATGTAGATACCACTAAAGTAAAGATTTACATATATTTTTTATTTTACAGAGACAATTACATGACTTTATACTTGTATTTAACATAAAGACAGGACAAAAACAGATAAGAGCAAAAAGATTTTATTCTGTTTGTACAATATAACATTCACACACTCAGTTTAACCAGGTTATATTATGCTATAACTAAATTAACCTTTAACTAGTGGACACATTTATTATTATGTGAGGGATTCTCTTTTGCCCTCCCAGATGTTTATACATTACATAAAGAATTTGAAAAAAATAATTAGAATTATTACTTTACTTAGGTGCTTTATTAGTAAGAGAAAAATAGAAGAAATTTAATGGAGAGTCTAGTCTAAAATCAACTATAGATTCCATTGTCAGCTATACGTTTATGGAAGCAGATGAATCAACTTTGAATGGTCTTCATGAACATAGTATTCTGAATTTGTCATTGTTAGGCCATGGATGTTTTATTAGAGGAAAGTTCTGTTGATTTAAGGTGTATTATATCTATGTCTATATTTAAGCCCAGTAATTATCATGTATTATTGGTTACAGAAGATGTCAATTCTCATTATGAAGCTTTTTCCATTCAAAAGGGTAACCTAATGGGGGATGTTTGGCTTTTTCTCAGTTTGTACAATCCAGTAATACTGTCCAAACAAGACTCCATATTGTATTTCATAACGAGCTTGACATCTAAACCCAAGAATATCGTCTCTACTTTTACCTCATCTTCTCCTGTACTTATTTACTCCCAAAAACCAACATAAAAGTCCAAGGTCTTGTTGACTACTTTAAAAAATAAAATAAACAGTATCCAATATTATACCTCTTCATACCATGAGCCTCATTCAATCTGAAGGCTGCATCTTGCGGTATACAGGTCGTATGTCTGTGGGCTTGCTGCCGGCTCACGGTCTGCTATACATCTGGGTGCTATTCACTTGAACAAGCCCGCAAGTTATGGCTGAAAGCCAATGTATGTAGCATTTCAGGACAGGGACATGATCAATTAAGCAAGGCCGTAACTACCCGTTTAGAAACAGCCAATAGAAAATGAGCCCGTCATCATTAGGTTAGTAAAACATGGAGGTTACATGTCAATCAATAATAACATATAATGCCAATACTGTTCTAGTCCATATAGGTGGACTGATATATATTAACTCATTGATATCCAAGGTCGATATAACCCCGAAAAGAAACATAAAATAAAACTTTTTTTTTTGTTTCAGTGTTTTTTATCTATAGTACATAAATGCCTGTTTTTACTCTGTATCTTGCTCTTTAAATCATTGTTAAGCCACATTTTTTTTTTATTGTAATATTTATTACAGTATATATCATATAAAAAATAAAACATACAAAATAGCACATCATCTGTTAATTTAAACATGATTATATCATAAAAAGAAATATGCTGTACAATAACCTATTTCATCCACACCTATTTATATTCCTTAAAACTTTTTAGGGGGAATCAAATATATAATCCGGTTAAATGGTAGACAATAGAAAGACAAGAAGGCAAAACAAAAACAAAGCAAAGGGGGTAGTTAAAAGGAAACTTATCCTAGGACAGTTCCTAATACAACCAAAACTTTCCTCAACCCTGTTTTAAAGAGTCCCAAATTAACCATTTATTTTGAGCTTTCGATGTTAAACCAACCGACATAAAATGTCTCCCTAATTCCCTACACTGATCAACTTTCCATAATACTTCACTCCATTTTGGGGGGTTAATTTATTTCCATTTTGAGACAAAACATAGTTTAACAATTGTAAAAAGCTGAATCATTAAAGCTAATTCTGCTTTATTATATTTGTCTGAAAAAATGTGCAATATTCCACTACTGGGGGCAGAGATAATCCTTTTACCTATTGAAGCCGAAACAAATTCATAACACTTTATCCATAGAGGTTTAAGTCAAGGGCAGTCTGACCATATATGGGTCTGACTGCTGCTAAACCCACATTCTCTCCAGCACCATTTACCATCACTCTTATGAGTGATCTGGTATAGGCTTTTAGGGTCCAAGTACCATTTATTAATCGTTTTAAAAAACGTTTCTCTCTGAGCAGCATTTTTAATAAATCTATTGGTGTTAATTAAGGCTTTTTCCCTCTCCCATGACTTAATCGCCCTCGGTACATCCCTAACCAGCTCCAAGGAGATAATATTAAATACCTTAGCTATCATGTGTGAATGATCAGACTTTATTATATTTAGTTACCAGCCTTTCATAGTGTCCGTTGAATTCACCCCTGATCTCAAAGAGATGATAGCGAGCCTCATCTGCTCGAAAACAAGCCAATCATTTGTTCTAATTCCTAACCTTCCACTAATTTCAAAAAAGTTTGCCATCTTCTCATTTATAAACAAGTCGTTTACAGTTATAATCCCATTCTCACTCCATATTTTCGACCATAGTGTATTAAAATTTTTGTGTATATAAATGAAGGCCAGTATAAAGAGGGGAGGCGTTACCATGTAAATTATTAAATTATAAAAAATAAAAAAATTAAACTTACTAAAGTAAATATCTAAGTTTATATATTGTATGTACCAACAGGAGTGGAAAAGTGTAAAAATATATTGAAAACACAGATGAAAAAGGACACCTATATATCCACCCCTGTATACCATCCGTAGTTATAATGAGCAATAGTGATGTCGCGAACATAAAATTTTCGGTTCGCGAACCGCGAACGCGAACCGCCGCAAATGTTTGCGAACCGGCGAATCCGGCGAACCGCCATAGACTTCAATGGGCAGGCAGATTTTAAAACCCACAGGGACTCTTTCTGGCCACAATAGTGATGGAAAAGTTGTTTTAAGGGGACTAACACCTGGACTGTGGCATGCCGGACGGGGATCCATGTCAAAACTCCCACGGAAAATTACATAGTTGATCTAGAGTCTGGTTTTAATCCATAAAGGGCATAAATAACCTAACATCCCCCTCCATCATCATCCTCCCCTGTGTCTCTTTCCCCCCTTCCTCATCACCCTCCCCTGTGTCTCATCCCCCCACCCTCATCATCCTCCCACCTCCCTCATCATCCTCCCCTGTATCTCTTTCCCCCTTCCTCATCATCCTCCCCTGTGTCTCTTCCCCCCTCCATCTTCATCCTTCCCTTCAATTGCCCGTCAATAAAAATTAAATGTAGTGAATTTTTTTTGCCACACAACATGACGCTACATTTGTCCCTTTTTTTTTTTCTTAAAATAAATACAATTTTTTTTTTTTACATTTTTTTTTTTGTAATTTGCAACTTATATTTCACATCAAATGCGTTGGTTTAGGCGGGAAATCCGATGTTGCGCGAGACAAAGTCGTTAAATCTGTGTTAATGCGTAAATCTGTAATTGTGTTTCGTAAAATGTACTCGCTACTGTCTTTTTACTCATTGCGCGGTTAATCCGCATCCTTTATCTCGTTGTTTTTCAAACACATACGTCTGTGGCTGTGTTTTACGCAGTTCGTAGTAGTATAGCCTCGTTTTCATTTTTTTCGGTGGCCATTTTTTTCTCGCTTAGCCAATTTTCGATCTTTGTAACTCGTCTAAATCGATCTAAATTGCAGTTCCAACTCACTCCCAGACGTCATGTTCCCCATGTTGTAAGTGACCTTTGTTTTATTTTTTAGTGTGTAGTTAGTGTTTTTTTACTGTTTTTGTACCGCCGCTTATCTCGTAATTTTTGAGCGGCGCTCATTGCCAAAGTGCTACGATTTAACGGCTCGCCTCGATGCGCGAGGCTCGCCGGGCGAGCAGGCGCTCATCGCTAAGTCGTACGCACTACACAGCGTGACGACGAATCGTAGTTAGACAATTATAATATGTGATATGTATATATATATATATATATATATATATATATATATATTTATATTTATATATAACCATATAGCTCTTAACCCTTCAAGCTCACCTTCAGGTATTGTCACCATCCAGCACTTTGTCAGATCCGGGCTCCCTTCAGGAATCCTTTTTTGACCCAATAAAGTATCAGTACTGGATACTAGTAACTGGAGACCAGATAATGGCGGCTGCAGCCTCTGTGATAGTGGGCTTGTAGTCAGTAGAATGTTGATGACATCACAATCCCTATGACATCAGCCATGTTATATAATAACTAGTGAGTGATCAGTGTGACCTCAGAGCCCCTGTGTATCAGAGGATGTAATTATAGTGACATGAGACTGCATTGAGGTCGGCTTTGTGAGACTCTAGAAGAAATAGTCATCGTGATGTGAGAGAGTACAGGGGGTAGACATAATAAGGTCAGACTGCAGAGGAGGTAAGAAGAGGAATGTATTCCTTCCAGAAAGTCCTCACATCTTACCTGTAACCTCTGAACTCTATATTACTAATAATTATCTTCTTTATTTATAAAGTTGTCTTAGATGAGGAGCATCACAACCACTCCCTGTGTTTCTGGCCTGAAGACGCCATCAGTGGGATCCCATTATTGCAGTATCTGGGGCTGGCCCAGCAGCACCAATAGCTGAGCTGGATCTGGTGGGTGGGAATGGCTGGTGATCTTGGTGTAACTGTGTTGGGATGCCAATGGAGGAGGAATCTGAGCGCCGCAGAGATATCAGAGACACGTAGACTTGTCTAACACGTAATGTCGCGTGTGTCTGTCATGTTGGTTATCAAAAATACCTCTCAATGGATATAAAAGAAAGTAAAACATTTGTCTCCTCACTCAGCAGGTCTCAATACGTTATACTTACAAAGTGTTGGAGATGTCAGTCACATCTGGGTATCAATGTAGTAGAAGCATTTATTATAAATCTTTACTTAAAGTCCTTCTTCTAAATACAAACTATACAGCGGGGTCGTTGTTTTCCATACAAATATATAACTGTAGTGTAACCTGAACGTCATTTCCATTTATATTGGTGTATTCAAAATAAATTAATTATTAATTGATGTTATTTCTCACAGGGACCAATGTAGGATTACATACAGGGCCCTCACTGTCTTTATACTGGAAGTGTATTGGCCCTAAGAACGAGAGACCAACTCCATTGTGAGTCGTGCAGAGAAATCATATGAGCTACCATGGACCAGATGAGGTACACACGGGTATATGTCATACTGTTGTACACAATGGAGACTCCTCACATATGGCTTATGAATAATATATTTATTATCAAAGTACCTGATATTCACTGATTATAGGACAGTTTGTTTCATTCATGTATTTCATGCCATGAATCTGTAAATGTCTATGTTATTCTTAATAGCATATCAATAAAATTTTAACTAATACGTTCTCAATACTGTATCCAAAGGAGTCCAAAATGTTCTCTTTCAATTATTGAAATGAAATATATGACATTTGTACATATTTGTTGATTTTAATCCAATAACATCTATTTATAACTGAGAATATTAAATCATCATTCAAGGACAAGGAAAACTTCTGGATTTAACTATGTGTATAAGAAGTGCTTATAAACTCTGATTTTACTGCCTAAAATATAACAAATAGTCCCTTGGTGGATCTGCCCAGCTCAGCATATGCAGACACATACTCTGTAGGGCTGAATTTGCAGTTTAGTGTCCTAGCCTATCAGGGACCACGTCTCCACAGCACATTGCAGAATGTTGCTGAGAGATGGTCACTGATTGGTTAGTATGAGACAATGCACAACCAATAGTACAGAGTCTGTGTCTTCATGATGTAAGAGGGCAGAACAAAGCACGTAATACTTGCTTGATTTTAGACAGTAAAAACTGAGCTTATAAGCACTTCTTAATAAAATAAAGTACATAAAAGTAGATAGATACACAGGGATATTATATACCTAGTGATAAGTAGTTGGTACAGTAAACAAATCCGTACAAATGTCCAATATTTAATTTTAATAAATGAAGGAGACAGTTTTTACCCCACCCATGAAGAATTCAGTAGACCTTGGACTATGATGAGAAGGTTCCACAGACCTGGAGCTGCACGACCTAAAGCTCTAGCACCAAATAATGCCCCGCAAACTGTGGGTACATATCATTGTAATGCACTGTGTAGGGAACCTAGAGTACTTGCAGGAAGCTGGGCCTGGTTATTTAGAGCTTAGAAAGTCAACCTTGATATAAATTTGCCATTTGAGAGGTGACCATTGCAGAGCATGAACTATTCCTGTTATGTGACAGCCGCCTCGCATCAGAAGTCTGCAGGGGATGGAAGTACTTATCTGGTAGCCTGAATAATAGGGCATTACAATAAGATTACAGTAGTCATGCTGGGAAGTTACATAGGCATGGACCAGTGTAGCCAGATCCTCTGAATGGCCAGTGTAGCCAGATCCTCTGATGGAATCCAATGTATAGTCCTATTTCATCTCTATGTTTCAGGCAGAAGAAAGAAGTTCTGATTGTCACTGTCACTTCCTGACATTTTAATTTATTTTTTGTAATCCCAGTTGTGATGTGGCCCAAAGAGATGAAGCCTCTGGTGGTTCAACGACCACAGTTTGTGATACTCTGCTGAAAATTAAATATAAATATAAAGATGAGAACAAAACTATTTTTTCTGACTTACTGTGGATTGATTAGACAAAAGAATGCATTAGGACATTGGTGGGCAACTTGTGACTATTGGACAGTATGGTGGCTCCGAGCCTCTTCTCTGTAGTGGAGGGCATGTCTCTCTTCAGCAGCACACAACCCATTTTGCCTCTCTTTTCTCTTTCTTTAACTAAACCATTTGCTCTATTTTTATACCATCATCTCTTTAATTATCCTCTACTTCTCAGTATTATTCTAATTAGGAATGGTGTGTAGCAAAAACTACAGAAATATATGGCAAATATATTTAGATCAATAGATTACATTTAAAACTCTAAAGCTATGAAAATTGGGGGAAAGTGACAAAGATGGATAATACCACAGACACAGCAGTTGTAACTAATGATGGATCAATCATTTGGAGAATAACAAAATGAGATGGGAGATATGGAGGTATGCAATGCTATTTTAAGGCATTTTGGATATATTTACCCTGTTTTAGAATACAGTTCCCAGTTCAGCAGTAACATGCTACCTTATATAGATCCTAGAGCGCAACCGGTCAGTCAGGAAAGAGCAATTGAGTCAGAGGATTTAGTTTTACAACCCCCCCTCCCCTCTGTCATTTGCTCTCTGTTATGATAAACATATTTTATGATGTATGTGTATTATTGTCAGTATGTTATAGATCTGTCTTGTATTCTCTTGATTTTAGCTTTGTTGCATCTTCAAATTTTAGGCATAATGTGGTCCAAAGGAATCAATGTTTGGCATTTTACTTATTTCCATTACTTCTAAGTTTTGGAGATTACATTATTTCTTTTAATTGATGAAGGTTTCAGCTGGCATGAAGGATATAGAGAATTATTGATGCAATGCTTTCAAAATTTGTTTATATTATGACCATTTGTGGTCTATAGAAATTGGTTAATAGAAATTAGAAAATGTTAGAAAAAAAAATTGAAATTAGAAAATGTTGGTGGAATTTTTGACCTTCCACTTTCTACTTTCCACCCATTAATTGTTTATGATGTGACATTGTTTAGTATGCCATTAGGATTTTGTTAATGGTTGTAGTTGAGTGTGATCAGTATAAGTGTGTCTAGTTTAAATTGGAGGGTTTCTGTTTGTCAAGGTAGATGATGATGTAAATTGCCTGTCAACAATGACGGGAATAAAATTTGAAAACTGGCAATGCTGTTTGCCAGACAATACCTGGCTCTTCCACCTGTAACTTGCGGGCCTTGCGATGAGCGCCCTTGGCGCTCATCGCTAGCCTCTCCCAGCATGTACTTTATGGGCCTCAAGGCGCTCATTGCGAACCGCACAATAAGTGGCTTTGCCGCTCATTGCTGCCATTGGCCAACCCGCCACTTGTATTGGTCAACCCACTGTGTCTTCTTCCCCCCTCCTTCTGTGCCTTCTTCACCCCTCTCCATGTCCGTGCCTCCTTTTCCCCTCCCCCCCCCCCCTCTCCCTCCCCTCTGTCTCCATGTTTTATCTTTTATTGGATTGGAATATATAAATAATATCTTACTGGTCTAGAAATAGGAGGTGGTGGAATGTACCATTTTTTAGAAGTTAGTAATAGAATGTACCATTTTCTGTATGTGGACATGCTATAAAAGGTTATGTCTTGTATATATTTGTTGTCAGCAGCAGACATTGTGAATGTTCTTCTGTTGCTGATCCACGAGTGTCCAAATAAACTGGAGAAAATCAGAGGCCTCTGTGTTTTGGTGTCATGACTGGGTTTTGGAGTAGAATGTGGGTTTGTGGATGATGTTTTTCTTCTACAGAGGGGAACATGTAAGATCAATGTGCGGGCAGTAAATCAGCGTTCAGCTAGAAGGGGCTCTTATCAGTTGTGAGTTATATGTTTACTTTACAATCACTCCTCTATAAATATACATGTTATGTTGTTGCTATCTGTCCAACCTCCACCCTTTCTCTCCTCTGTCTGTATTTTTGTGCTCCCTTTATGTATATTTATTCTCCTCCTGTCTCTCCTGTCATCATGTCACTTATAATGACCATTTGGACAAGAAGAGTGAGCCCAAATATATCCTGCATTGCCTGGGACCAAATATCAGAAGCCCTCATCGGTAATGGAGGTTTATTTGGTCTGCAGAGGAGAAGGATTGTCCTCCATGATATATTTTTTATTATAAAATAAAATCAAACATATAAAAAGTAGTATAGAGTATGTATAAAATCCCAAACTAAAACAAAACAGACCTATTATAATATAATTTGTACTCCCCACTTTACAATCCCCCACTCTTGTGTGTCAGTACCACTAGTGTGACATGGAACAAGTAATACATTCCCACAGTTTATATAGATATATCTAATAGTATGAAAATTATATGACCCTGAGAAAAACCCTTGGTCTAACCTCTGAATTATTATTATTATTATTATTATTATTATTATTATTATCCTTTATATAAAAAGCATTAACATATTCCATAGAGCTAAGTACAGGGGATACAGCGGGTACATAAAAATCACTTACTGGTACAGAAGGTGTAGCCCTACTCTCATAAGAGCTTACAATGAAAGTGGGTTATGGGTATTAGACACAAAAGATAAGGAGGTTTCTTGTCTGTAGCCCAGTAAGTCAGCAGGGCCCATGTATCGGATGTGGTCACTGACTTGTTTGAGTCCATTATTTTAGGGGACAAGTTGGTTGTCACAATCTTCTCTTTGTTGGGCTTGAAAAGACCAAGAAGACCGACCCTACCTGCTGGTTGTACAGGTTCCTTTATCCCTACATAAATAATCTCCTAAAAATAACAGAGCTCAATATCATTATTCAGCGAATAGAGACCAAAATTTTAGTTTAACATCAGCCAAGTTTCTTCCCGACTTAAAGCCTTAATAGGATCACAACATCTCCAGTCATTTACCATCTGTAGAAATTATTAGAATTAGTATTATGTGTTACCTTGAGATGTCGGACTAGTAAATGGTCTTTCTCTTTACTACAATGCTCTCTTATTCTTACACCCAGTACCATAGAAGTAATACCAACATACTGAGTACTTATACCAAAGTGTATATGTAATGTTATATGACATGTTATTAATGTCTCTACTTTATGTCTTCACCTCTTTCATATGATCTAAATGTCTCATATTTATTATATTCTTTGTTAAACTTTAAATTTCAAGCACTTGTAATATATATATTTTTTATATTAATCCAACTATTTATTTTGTCTGTGATCCATTTTCATTGGGGCCTCTCTATAAAGGGACCTTACGCTCATCTGGTATAATTCCATTCAAGTCATTATCCTTTATAAGAATATCCAAGTTTTTCTAATAATAGTTTTAATTTTATTCTCCTAATCAGAAACTTCTATAGTAAAAAGCAACAATAAAACATATCTTATCTTTATATCCCAGTAAATCTTGTCTCTTAGTTAGCTCTTTTCTCATATCTTACTATAACATGCCGTCATTATAATAAGTTACGTCAGGTTCTCCTACACATATAAAGCTTGTTCTATAAACCCTGTAACTCTGATCAGT
>CM050170.1:45453761-45733862 GCA_027410445.1 Discoglossus pictus | reverse complement strand
TCCACTGGTCCTTTTCATTTTGTAAAGATGCATTGACCTGTATTTATATCTAATAGCATTTTGCCCATTATTATAATTATTAAAAACACCATATAGAAAAGCTCCAACCCCAGAGATACTTTAGGGTTTCAACTGGACAGTCTAAAAAAAGACCATACACTTGGGGACCCTTTCTGTTATCAGATTCCAAAATTATTCTGGATTCTACGTTGTGATGTTTGTGTCCCCCTTTATGTGTATGTGTCAAAGTATACAAAGGAACCTCTGTTGCATACTTGGATATTTCTAAAGCACTGTATAATGAGTTGTCTAATGGCTGCCATGGCAAGGCTGAGCTGGGCCCCCAGGTAACAAACACTTCTTACATCAGAGATATGTCATAATAGATGATGTCACAGAGCCCAGGGCCCTATATAAGGAGCTGGACTGGGAGTCAGAGACATTCATACTAGGAACACCAACAGATGAGCCAGGAAGCCTTAAAGGACCCAACTCTACCTTGCATATGAAGACTGAGACATTCTATAGATATAGGTAATTAATAATTGGGTAATTAGGTGAATTATACAGACAAGAAAGTACAGTATAACAATTGGGATAAAGAAATACGATTGGTATTGGATCTTTAGTCCAATATAGATGCTGAGCGCTAAGTCCGTCAAATGCCCGCACTTCCTTGTTCGGTCAATATGATTCTATATATGCAGGGTATGTGGCCGTTGTTTTAACGTTCTGGGAAATCAAAGGAGACTGCTGCTTCTCTGGGGGCACGTTCATAGAGATGCCCAATATTAGAGTGTAGAAATTGCAGAGTTGTGGTTGGAGAAGCGCAAATGCTCCTGACCAGTACCTAGATATTCGGTGAATCTGTGCGGCTGGATGGAGTGTAGTAATACCATTGGTATATGATCTTTCTAATCTTGTGTGTGAGATGATGTATTGATATAGTTCTCGTTATTCAAAAACATACACGATCCTATATAAAAATTCCAGTTTATTTTATTTTGACAGAATTCTCCTCACTCTGGGTCGGAATTTAGGTCATGTAAAAACAATGATGAAGCAATAAAATCCAAAGCAATAAAAAATGCTGATATATAATACAGTGGATATAAAAAGTCTACACACCCCTGTTAAAATGTCAGGTTTCTGTGCTGTAAAAAAATGAGACAAAGATAAATCATTTCAGAACTTTTTCCATCTTTAATGTGACTTATAAACTGTACAACTCAATTGAAAAACAAACTGAAATCTTTTAGGTAGAGGGAAGAAAAAATATAAAATAAAATAATATGGTTGCATAAGTATGCACACCCTTAAACTAATACTTTGTTGAAGCACCTTTTGATTTTATTGCAGCACTCAGTCTTTTGGGGATGAATCTATCAGCATGGCACATTTTGACTTGGCAAGATTTGCCCACTCTTCTTTGCAAAAACACTCTAAATATGTCAGATTGCGAGGGCATCTCCTGTGCACAGCCCTCTTCAGATCACCCCACAGATTTTCAGATTCAGATTTGGATTCAGGTCTGGGCTCTGGCTGGGCCATTCCAAAACTTTAATCTTCTGGTGAAGCCATTCCTTTGTTGATTTGGATGTATGCTTTGGGTCGTTGTCATGCTGAACGTGAAGTTCCTCTTCATGTTCAGCTTTCTAGCAGAAGCCTGAAGGTTTTGTGCCAATATTGACTGGTATGTGGAACTGTTCATAATTCCCTCTATCTTAACTAAGGCCCCAGTTCCAGCTGAAGAAAAACAGCCCCAAAGCATGATGCTGCCACCACCATGCTTCACTGTGGGTATGGTGTTCTTTTGGTGATGTGCAGTGTTGTTTTTGCGCCAAACATATCTTTTGGAATTATGGCCAAAAAGTTCAACCTTGGTTTCATCAGACCATAACACCTTTTTCCACTTTTAGGAGACTTCGGATGTGTTTTTGCAAAATGTAGCCTGACTTGGATGTTTTTCTTTGTAAGAAAAGGCTTTAGTCTTTCCACTCTACCACATAGCCCAGACACATGAAGAATACAGGAGATTGTTGTCACATGTACCACACAGCCAGTACTTGCCAGATATTCCTGCAGCTCCTTTAATGTTGCTGTAGGCCTCTTGGTAGCCTCCCAGGCCAGTTTTCTTCTCGTCTTTTCATCAATTTTGGAGGGAGCTCCAGTTTGTGGTACTGTCACTGTTGTGCCATATTTTCTCCACTTGATGATGACTGTCTTCACTGTGTTCCATGGTATATCTAATGCCTTGGAAATTCTTTTGTACCCTTCTCCTGACTGATACCTTTTAACAATGAGATCCCTCTGATGCTTTGGAAGCTCTCTGTGGACCATGGCTTTTGGTTGGATGCGACTAAGAACATTTCAGGAAAAACCAACTAGAGCAGCTGAACTTTATTTGGGGTTAATCAGAGGCACTTTAAATGATGGCAGGTGTATGCTGACTCCTATTTAACACGATTTGGAATGTGATTGCTTAATTCTGAACACAGCTACATCCCCAGTTATAAGAGGGTGTGCAGACTTATACAACCACATTATTTTTCTTTTTTTTCTTCCCTCCTGTTCCCTTTTTCTTCAGTTTGTTTTTCTGGTCTCTTTTTTAAAACTAAAATATTTTCTTGATATACATAAACATTTCATTTTGGCAGGTGTCAAGTACCACGTCATGATCGTCTTGTGTGCATTTTCTCTCAGGATTGTGTTTAGGGAGGAACCTGTAGTCTGCTTATGAATTGTGTTCCACTGTGCATCGGTTAAGTTAGTGGAAAATGATGATTCCCAGGGATGCTGGTGGTAAAGTTTAGACAGTGTGGTCTGGTCAAATAGATAATTGTATGGTGGATATATTGCTATTTCCATTAGGTTTATTTATACAGCATTTTTCAAAGGGACTGGTCCTAGCTGAGGCATTAGGTTTGAGTACTTTGGTAACATTAACATGTACCTGAGATAGGTTGAGCCATTCTTTTAAAGGAAGATGATGTTGGCGTGTCCCCAGTCAGGGAGACAAGATGATGACCTTCTGTATGTGTGAAACCGCCGCTAAAGAAACCGAGACTTGAACCTCCTGATGTGTTCCTGCAGGACACCAAGCAGAAAGAGGATACGCTTACAGCTCTGAACGGGAAGCAGGGATTAACAATCAACCAGCAGTCTCTGGGGATGAACATGGAAGTCCCAAAAATGTTAACTTTAACAAAGATTAGTTCAAACTTCAGCAGCATCATGGCAGAGAAGCTGCGGTGTAATACTCTTCCAGACACCGGCCCGCAGAAAACCACAGGTTAATCAGAAGGAAAACTTTTGGCTGGTGACTGCTCGCTCTCAGAGCTCCATTAACAACTGGTTCACTGACCTGGCTGGTACCAAGCCCCTCACACACCTGTCAAAGAAGGTTCCCATATTTGGTAAGAAGGAAGAAGTGTTTGGGTTCCTAGCTCGTTAATCAGTGCCTGTGATGTGGGCAGCCTGGGTGATTAAGATGACATGTGCACATTATGCAGAGATCACAGAAACTAAAGTGAAGAAAGGCATGTCATGGATCCATTCATAGAATGGACAAAATCATTACCCGCTACCTATGGAACAGCTACAAAAGATTGCAGAATATTACCGCCAAGTGTCAGGAGGCAGCACTTCTCCTCCAGGACCAATGCCACAAGAGGTGGAACTGTCTCTAAAGCAGTGGGAATAGAATGAAAAGCTTGCTATGTTCATGTTCCAGGATGGGATGTTGGATTGACACGAGTTTCATACCTGGGTACTTGAATGTTTTGATAAGATCCTTCCAGGGGAAGATGAACCCTTAAAATGTCTACTCCCCCTCCTGCTACGTTATTCAGGATCCTTAGTTCAGTCTGCCTATCTACCTTGACGCCTGGCATATTTATGCACAAGGCATTTGGCACAACAGCTGGAGGGTAGTGGAGGCCACCCAGGACATCTCCTGACAGCACAGAAAGGAACTGCCTTGCCCCCTGCCTCATTTCCTGCTCCTCCCTCCAGATCAGCCCATTTTTCTCCCTTCAGTGACCTTCTACAATGTCCTCAACACCGGCCTCTTGTGTTTGGCCTAAGATGTTACAGAGCATTGTTTTGGTGTTGTCCCAGGGCTCTTGTCTGGCGACTTTTCTCTGACTGATAACCGAGTATTAAGACTTGGGTCATCCACTAGATCATCTCCCTGTTGCACAAACCGAATTTGCCATGCCAGGAGCTATTTAACTTTCACCCAGCATGGTGCGCGAAGAAGCTACGGGAGATGGAGCAGCAGATAAAGGGAGCTGTGGCTGGAGCAATGGATGTCAGGTGGTCTTTTGAGAAGTGCCAGAAGTCACAGCTGGGTTTCCCATCAGACGGGGTCCTTCACACTCTGGATGTTCTGGATAGTCACAGCTTTGAGAGCGTCTGACTTCAGCAACAACCTAGATTCACTGTATAAACCACATCTTTGGACTCGGGTTTGGGCAAGGATGGGCATGAGATCTCTCCAGATGATGATGCAGTTTTCACTCTACTCTGTGAATGGCTTGTGAGCTGTAAGTGTTATGGGACATCAATGTGCCTAAGTTGTGGCAAAACCGCTGGAAAAGAGAAAGGCAAAGAGTTAAGTCTGAGCGATGTGGAGACACAGAGGCTGTGGATGAGAAGGGATCTGTGTCTCTGGATCCTTGTCACTCTTAGTGCCCCTCCTGTGTTTCAAGATGTCCTGCTGCAATTCCTTGATACACAAGCCCCAGTGCTAACGAACCCAGCCAATGAGGGAGAACGTGTTGAATCAGGTGCTACTTTTTTGTGAGCTTGAGCCGGCAATGATGTTTTCCTCACACAGACATGTACATGTGCACCCTCATATCTAGAGGGGATCTGGGGTCTGGATCCACATGCACCTCGACCTCACTCCCCTTATGAGGACCCTTCAGATGACAAATGATACTACTCTCTCAGAAACCAAGGATATTGACCACAGCTCAGGGAATTTATTTGATGACATGGAAAAAAAAATGAATTCCATAGGTTTTCCCTGGCCATGCATTGTGAGGGCAGGAGCCCGTGTCCTGAAGGATGGTGAACGAGACGGACGTCATGCTGGGAAGGGTTTAGGTGCTGAGGTGCTTCTTGCTGCTCTGTATGACCAGCCACGTTATAGCCAATATGTCAAACACTTCCCTGTTCCTCAGGAGGAGTCTTGCAGCCACAAGTGTAACCAAAGGCTGGTGGTCCTGTTTGTGTTGGAAGGCAGAAGGATGATGCCCGTCACATGATAAAGAGGATCACACGAGACATCCTGAAGTAGCTGAACCACAAAAGCATGGCAAAGATAGGTTCAGATGAGGCACAGAGCAGACGATGAGTGAAGCCTGAAGCCTTTCCTACAGCAGAGGAGATTTCACATTTTTATCAGCACCATGTCACAGCTCCGGTGTCCTCGGAATGTTCTTGAGCAGATCACAAGCTTTGCACTGGGCCTGTCCTACCACCGTCCCATTGGTGCAGCATGTCCAATTCATCTTTAACTTGATGGAATATTCTCTCAACATCAGTGGCCTCATCGACTTTGCCATCCAGCTACTGAATGAGCTGTGAAGGAGTGTAGTGGAAGCCGAGCTCCTGCTAAAATTCTCCAGCCTGGTTGGCAGCTACACAATGGACTGTGTTTGTGCTTTGTGGCCGTTCTGCATCATTATCACACCTGCCTAATTCTCAACCAGGAGCAGACAGCACAGGTCTTCAAGGGGCTGAGTGGGGTTGTAAAACTGGAATGAATCGTTCTGATGGTTCCTCTGCTGCCCTTGTTATCTTTGTTTACCTTTATGACTTGTATACATCAAGCAGCCAACTTTAGGGCAAATTTGGTGACCTGTTCAGTGATTTATGCTCCAAAGTGAAGAACACAATTTATTGCAATGTTGAGCCTCATACTCCAACATGCTGTGGAAACAAGAATTCATGCTGGATGCCATAATTAATCCATCCACACACAGTTTCAACTGTTGGCATGCTGGGAAAACTACTTAGTGATTCACCCACTAACCGCTACAGTTTTGCGTGTAATGCACTTGTCCATGTTTGTGCTGGACACCATGAGACTGACAGAGTGAATGACATTGCCACCATTTGTGCGGAGCTAACGGGAAAGCTTTGAGCTCTGAATGGCTGGGGGTTTTGAAAGCTCTTTGCTGCTCATCCAACAATGGTACCTGTGGCTTCAATGACCTGCTGTGCAATGTAGATGTCAGTGATCTCTCTTTCCATTGATTGTCTTGCTTCTTTTGTCGCAATCCAGGTTGCTCGTCAGTCTCTATTGCTGGAGGATCTTATTCGCCGTGCTGCCATCCCATCCCTGCTCAATGCAGCCTGTAGCAATCAGGATTGGGGAGTCTGGAGCTCAACTTACCGTCCCGTATTTTATTACATCTCTTCAAAACACCCCAGCTGAATCCGTGTGAGCCAGATGGCAGTAAATCCGCAAATCATGTGATCGCCACCTACTAGCAGCATCTCAGAATCCCATTGTTGAAGGAGGCAGGTTTTGCTGTGCTAAAAGCTGTCTTGTACTAGGGGATGCAGAACTAAGAGGTTCAGGTTTTCCTGCCCCAGGAGGCACTGATGACATTACAGGGGGGGTGTACTGTATTTATAGAAACCTTGCCAGTCTGGATGTTTATGCAAAATATGTTTCTGCGCAGCATTTGTCAGCAGGAATGGGTGGGGGGATCGTTGTGTGTGCTCTCTCTGTGAGGATCCCAATGATCTACCGGGTCAGTTTTCTGAGCAGTGCACAGGCCCAGCATCTCATGCAGCTGATCTGTTATCCACATAGACTAGGGTGACACAGAACATGGTAGACAACCCTCATACAAACACATACTGCAGAGTCTGGATCAGTGGACAATGCGTCAGTCTGCCTTGGAGCTGCAACTAAGATCAAACAAACATCGAGCAATCTAACAACAAGCTCTTCACTACAGTACTTGACATGCTGAGTGTATTGATTAATGGGACTCCGGTAGCTGATATGTCCAGCATCTCTCAGGCAGCATGGAGGAGAAGAACAGAGCTTACATAAACCTTGTGAAAAATCACAGAAAAGAGTTGGATGACCGTCAGTAATGAAGTCTGGCGAAGGTGCGTCAGCTGCTGCCTCTACCCAAGCAGACTAGGTATGTTATAACATGTGAGCCTTAGGGATCTCCTATTGACACCAAAGGCAACAATCTTCAAGTAAGAGGGTCTACAAGTCTCCACCAAGCAGAATATCTCCCCTTGGGACCTGTTTGTTTGTCAGCTCCACTGTCCTGGGGCTGGTTTGGGATTGTGCATGTGGATAGACGTATCTCTCGATTGGAAGAGCAGCAGCGCTTGCTCTTTACCATACTGACCTGAAGCCTAAGCCTCGTACATATTACCTGGAGCCTTTGTCTTTACCTCCTGAGGATAAAGAGCCCCCTACTCCTACAAGTATTGAACCTTACAAGAAACTCAGTGAACCCCTCAAGTTGGACAAAAGTGGAGTGGGGAGCACAGGGAGCAGTGAGGAAAAGATAAAGAGCAAAAAGTAAAGGTAAGAAATGAAATCAGTCTGCAAGCAAATGAGAGGATTATGGGATGGGAGGGGGCCATCCTGTTGTCTTAGGGAATGACAAAAGATCCATTGCACCCCCAGGGAACTGGATCCATGTCTCATCTGATATATGGGAGGGCAGAGCATAGGAATGTATAAACAGAACCAACCACTGCCCCCAGGTGGTCCACATCTGGACAGTACCTACAGGCCTCCTTGAATGCCAATAAAATGGTACAAGCACTAAACCTACATGCCAATGTACAGACCACAGCCCCCCATCCAACAGGGACAACTATTAAGGCAGCATTTACAGAATAAATTGCAGGGACAAGGAATGATGGCTCAATCTGTCAGACATATAACTCCTACCCCTCCATATGGCTCCATGCAGGCTTCTTAGGGTTATACACCATACAGCTCTCACATGGCCATGCAGCAACTCCCTGCTCCATCTCAGACTGGGCCATTGGTGCCTTCGGCATACGATACTCAGTCATACCCTGCCTCTCTCCCTCCTTCCGGAGCCACCCTGATGGACCCAGTGGGCCAGATGCAGCAGAGGCCCAGCGGCTATATCCACCAGCAGGCTTCTGGTTACAGTCACACAGCCATAGGTGGACAGAGATTCACACACCAGCAGATGCCACAAGCCAGCATAATGGCAGGGATAAGTCATATAACAACCCAGGCTGTACAAGGAGCTATCAGACCATATCAGATGTTACGTGAGCAGCAGCAGCAAGAACAACAGCAGCAGCAGCAACAACAGTATACTAGACAATAGATGTTAAGGCAGCAGCAACAGCAGCAGCAACAAGCACCCCCACAGCCTCAGGCTCCTCCAAACCACCTCCACAACAAGTAGCAACTGTACAGCAAAGCCAGACACAAGGACAATCTCCTGGAATTGGCATGCAAACACTGCACCCTCAGAAACCCATGTTTCAGAGACAAGGTTTGCAACAGACCCAGCAACAGATGGCAGCACTTGTACAACAGTTACAGCAGCAACTGTCCAATACACAGCCACAGCAATCTTCCAATCCCTTTGGGCACTTCTGACTGATAGATTGCCACCTGTGGATGTCTGATCTAATGCGGCCTATGTAGGCTCTACCCCATCTTGAGACAGGATTCAACACTGAGGAGATAGTTTAATATTATACCAAGAAAAGATGTATTTGTTTTCTGTGCAAAAAGGACAGGGGTAGAGCCTTAATGCCACTGTAAAAAATGTTTTTTTTTAAATACAAACCTGGATGATTCATCCCCTCATTGAAGAATTATAATAGCAATAGCCAGGGGTTCAATATATAGCACGGAAAGGAGAGGGGACAGGGGGACATCTGTGGTGAGTTTCTCTTGCTATCTTGAGAGGGTTGGGATTTTAACGCCTTGTATGTAGCGCATGCTGTTGGAGCTGAATATAGTGTTAAAAATACTCTTCACTAATCCGTCACTCAGACCAAATTTGTTTAAGGCCTCAGCCATATAAACCAAAATCAATTCTATCAATGGCCTTTTCTGAGTCAAAGGAAAGTAGCATCAATTGTGTTTTTTTCACTGATGCCACATCAAGCAAATTTAAGATGCACCTAGTATTATCTGGAGCTTCACAACCTTGGATGAATCCTACCTGGTCCAGATGTATTAAACTCGGCAATACTTAAGACAGCCTATTAGCTATAATTTTAGAGTATAGCTTGACATCACAATTGATCAGGGAAATAGGCTGATAACTCTTACATTGGATGGGTCCTTGCCTTCCTTATGTATTACAATTACCTTTGCCTCCAGGAATTCTGATCTCATAGGTTTACCTGACAAGAAACTGTTAAACAGAGATTATAGAAGGGGTGATAATGTATCTATAAATTGTTTATAGTAAATATTGGTGAGGGCCAGGGGCTTTAATCAATTTTCTCTTTTATTGCTTTTTTAACTTCAATTAGTGATATTGGGACATCTAGCAAATCAGATTGCTCCATATCAAGTTTCAGCAGGTCAGTGGAGGACATAAAGTTATCAATTTGATTTACATGATCAGTTGAGCCTGAACTAGAAGGCGCTGAATATAAATCTGCATACAATTTTCAAATGCCTCTGTGATATAATTTATAGCTTATAGATGGTCTTGGTTCCCTACTTTAGCATTCAAATCTTCAATGATGATAGTAACATCTTTTCCTGGTGTTATATTTATGAAATGTTGAATATCTTCATAGAACTGGGACATTTCAGCATCGTCAGCATCTTTGGTTGGAGCATAGACGTGGATCACTGTGATTTTAAATAGTTTGCTTTAAATTTGAATTGAAATCTTTGGCCACCCTTTGATTGACTATGAGGGCTACTCATTTGTTCTGTGGGATTCTTGACCACAGTAGAAGATCTGGTGGTTGTCTAATGCAAAATGCCCCATTTAAGTCCACTTAAATTCACTAATTCTCAGGATAAGCTTCACCCTGCCTGTATTGGATAGTAAAGGTATGGACCTTTCAGGGCTCCATCTCAACTAGCCACCATTGTACCCGGTCACCTTGTTGAGCCATTACAATGAGTTGTGATCTATGATACCCACAAAACTCGTGCCCAAAAAGGTAGGACTGTAGTTTTGTTAGGATCCAGATGACTGTCAGGCAGATCTCAAATGCCTCATAACTGATCTCTCAGCATGAACAATTGCCCTGACCTGACTGAAAACAGCCCTGGTGCCATAGGTGGAGGCATCCGTTCTTTCTCATAATCAGGGGCGCCTTCTTTCTCGTGAAGTCTGTCAGGGGCTTTGCCAGGGTACCTAGAAATGACAACCTAACCATTTACTCACTTGGGTGGGCCATTGCTCTATCGAGGATACCTTGACAGGCTCTAATCAGACCTCCCGCTCCCTACACTGTACCCTAGGTACTTCACCTCCCTCTTAGTAAACTGGCACTTGTCAGGCAAAACCTTCATGGTGAGGTGGCTCATACAGTATGTTCTTAGCAAGTATGGCTGAATGAGTTAATGGTATCCAGGTACACATGGGAAAATGCCTGCCAGCCATTCAGTAGGTGGCCAGCAAGCAACTTGAAGATGGAAGGGAAATTATTCAACTGAAAAGTCATAACCATAAAAATGGTACAGCCCAAATGACAGCCTCTATCTATCTGTCTGAGAAAGTGGGAAAAGTAGTCCTTAGAAAAGTCCATCCTCAGAATCTTCCCCAATCTGATGGAATATGGCCATTACTAAGGTATGTCTTCTAAAACTGCTGTTACTCATCTGAGCTATCAAATCAATGGTGACAGCTAGTTTGATGATGATTTAGAAACAACCATCCCAAATCACCTGGAGTTTGGTCTGGGACAAACATTAATACTTGCTGCCTTACCTGAATTCCCTAGCACAGACTTTCTTCTTGGCTTGCCAATTCGGGGTCTTGAGCCTATCCCTGAGCCAAAATCACATATATCAATATTAGAGCTCCTTCTGCTAGTGATCCCCTTTCCCCAAACTCCTGTGGCAGGTCAAATGCCCCCCTCACTTGCTCCACCTACAAGGCTCAGTAGGCGCACCAAGTAAGCCCACCAGGAATCAGACCCAGTGCTATGGTTCAATCATTTGTCTGTGATGTTAACCAGCTGTTAACCTCAGTGGTGACTGTTCGCCTCACCTCTATTTTGTGATCCGGGGACGGTCCTTCCCCAATAGGGTGATGCAGTGGCAGTAACTCATCGTTCTTAGAATAGGACAGGGAAGCCTCATAGCTGATCTCTTTCCTGGGGGCATCTCTAGAGCCCACAGCGATACCCTGGACTGCCATAATGGTATTCCTGGTCCAGAGAAGTGGCACAGACACCACTGCTGCAGATCAGCTCTCTTAGTTGCACCATGCTGAGCTCATCATACTTTATACTGTAACTGCCTCTCTGGTCTCTGTAGCTTGAATTTTCCCCTTGATAGCACCTATTGCATCACTGCCACCAGTTTTTCAAAAGAGGGACCTGTTGAACCGGCCAGTGAATGGATCCCAACAGTTAGGTCCTCTGCAAGTTTCTGTATAAAGGTGCCAAGGATTTGCTTGGAAGGAGGTTTGCTTCAGGATCGTTATAGAGCAAGAATGTCATTTTTTAGATGAGGTTCCTTGGGTGCTTAACTTGGGAAAAGTGATTTAAAAGCTTGTTCCCAACTCTCAGAAATACAGCTCACATACTTATATACTTTCAAAAGAGGTAATATATTTTATAGAAACACAATGAGACTTTGAGAAATGGAAGAACAAAAAGATCATGGTAGTTTAATTAATCTGTGTGCAGAGTAACAAAAGGTAAAGCAATTGGAAAGCCAGCTGACCTAGTCCACACAACAGGAGGTCTTGACTGCTGAATGCTCCCATTGTGATAGTTTCATAGTTGGCCTCTTAAACCTGCAACTAATTACTGGATCACAGTATTTGAATGACTAATCTGCATATTCAAATACATATGCCACTGTTAGGCATGTTTAGGCTTGTTTAGCATGAATATAATCAGTATGCAGATGGTCAGTCACACAATATCCAAAACACACAGAATCAAGGTGTGTTCACTGGGGATGAGGATCTCCAGATCCTAGACAGGCTAGTCAAGGTAACCATGACTACCACAGGAGTAGCCCCGGGGGCTAAAATAACAAAGCCATCAGTCCTTCTTGTGTAGGAAGGGATTCCCTTTGGGAGAACTGGACTAGGCTTCTTTGGGGAAAAAGTAGAAGCAGGTAACATAGTACTTTATTACAGGCATCACCCATCAGGGCTGTAGTCACAACCCTTTTCTATGATTTTCAATGATACACCATCTCTTCCTAGATGTCTTTCCTTTCTTATTGCCACCTGTTTTAACCATTTCCCTCATGTTCTCTCTGCATATCATTGCTTCATATACTCATTCTTTGCTGGTTATGAATATTTGGCCAAGACAACAGAAAAATCTAGTTGACTACATTTAATGAGGTGGCAGCTTCAACCTTCAAATAAGAGAAATGTTGCTGAAAATAAAGAACTTTTTTAAAGAAAGCAGTGGGACAAAATATTTTTCAGACATGTAGACATACAATAGAAAATAGTTTTGTCTAGATTAGAGTCTTGACTTCTCTGCCATAGATAATGTTATTGAATGTCAACGAAAGTGGTGGCTAACAATGTTATTGAGTACACATCAAATATATTTGAGGAAGAAAATTATATATATTGAGAAAAACTAAAGGTATAAACATTATGGCAATGTGAGACACTTTCTCTCTAAACACAAGTGGAACTCATCATCGGTGGAGAAGGAATCGGGATGTGTCCATTTTTTTATATCAATGTCCTAATAAGAAATAAATAATATAAACTCTTCAATTTGGTATTATATCCAATAAAACATGACACAACAAAAAAAGTAAAAGATTAAAAATATCTCTGACTGCTGATGGGTTATTAGTGACTGGGCCAAATGGTGTTGATCACTTGAGTTCAAAATATGCTATAAATGTCACTGTAACAATAACAATTGGGTTTAATATGTTTATGTTTATTTAATAACCCTTTAGCAATATAATGAAAAGTGAAAAACATATATATTCTGTGTAAATTTTAAAACTTTAGTAATTCGGGACAATCGGCAATGCTTCTCTCCACCCCTATTAGGTGTCCAGGGATATGAGGATCTTCACCAAGATACTGTCCTATCCGCACTGCCAGGGAAAGAAGGAATGGCCCTATCAGGATAGACTCTGAAACACATCATCTTTTTTTAAAAAGATCATCTTTTGGTATTAGGGGTGAAATAATATTACAGGGAATTCTATATACATTCTTACATGCAGTGCGAAAAAATG
The DNA here is from genome assembly GCA_027410445.1 of Discoglossus pictus. Taxonomy (NCBI): domain Eukaryota; kingdom Metazoa; phylum Chordata; class Amphibia; order Anura; family Alytidae; genus Discoglossus; species Discoglossus pictus. Next base: position 45,720,445 of record CM050170.1, on the reverse strand, counting down.
AATAAAATCGGTGCTCTAATAATGCCGTTAAATGTGAAACAAACATCACATGAAATGTGAACTATGACCACAATACCTTATCACAAAGATTGGAAGGTATATGAACATTATAAAATAGAATATGCTATGGAGAAAGAAATGTGTATAGAAATGTAATAACGTAACTACTACAACCAATCATCACAGTGAGGCAAGTAATGCGCAATTATTCAGCATATTTTAAATTAGTTGTACAGTAACAGCTGAGAAGAAAACTAAACATTTTTATTTCACATAAAGTAAAATGTTAATGCTAGTATTTGTTAATGAGTCTCAGGAGAGTTCACCACAAGACACATTTTCTAAATTAGAGCTACAGAGTTTTTCTGCCACAGAGACATTATCCCTACTAGATTATCAGGCTATAAAGACTGCAGTTAATGTGAGCTACATGTCTAAGAGTGGCACAGACTCGTCATCCTGGTGTCACATCTCTGCTGGGGTATTTCCAGAGGGTCCTCAGGCCAATCTAAGAAGGTATTTACACATATATTGTGTGTGTAAAAATATGGCTTATATACAGACAACTTTTAACAAGACTTCAATGTGTATTTTATAACTTATTATATACAACTGTAAGAAATCTAGTGTTAATCATTTGTTATTACAATTGTGTGTTTGTATCAAGGCATTATACCTCAGGTCTTTTTATTATTCCCACAAATATATATATATATATATATATATATATCATAGATGTGTATAAATTAGCTAGCTATATGTGTGTGTAATTAGCTAAAATCCAAGTCTGTGTGTGGGAAAGGACAACAGGTGTGAGTAGCACTCCTCAAAATAACTCAGAGAATCACAAATGTCTTATTTACTGTAAAAACAGCAAGTCTTAAGTGTACATTTGTAGACAGCTGAATACAAGACTCTAGATGGGTGTATATGAGTGTAATGTTACCACCTGTATAGACACCAACAGTCTAATTTCAACTTATAGCCATATATGACGTATAGAGAGGGTGGGTCATGAGCTACAATATAATATAAAAAGCCAAGAATCTATGGAAGAGTTGGCAACCAGTGGGCAACCAGTGGGCAACCAGCAGGCAACCAGCAGGCAACCAGTGGGCAACCAGTGGGCAACCAGCAGGCAACTAGCAGTCAACCAGCAGAGGTACCGGTTGGCCCAGGTTGAAGGAGACTTCATGCAGTCCAGAGAGAAGAGAGAGAAGAGTGCCAGATGAGCCCAGCTGAGCAGATCCTGCTCCTGACCAAAGAGAAACCTGATGGAGGCTGAACTTCCAAAACTGACCACAAGTGGTATTATCCTGTATCTTTATATTACATAATGTAGAATTCATATCAGTATTATATTTGTAAATATCGTCTTAATACTTCTTGTCTGTTATCTGTTTTGTCTAAAACCCATTGTGTAACCGTATATTAATTTATGTAAAATATATCTTTTAATTATAAAACTTATTCATATGTTAGTTTATTGATTTGTCCAAAAGAACTTATTACTTGAAGAAATTATACATTAATTATTTAGTTATTAGTTAATTTCTTACAGTTGGCGAGCCTTGATCCAGGAGGACATTAATGTAATAATCAAGCATATTAATAAGTATAATATTTTGCATAAATTAATGTACTATTTTCCTATTGTGTGCTGTAGTTATAGAAAGTTGTAGAAACGTTTTTGTATGGTACGTTTGGCTGTGGTAGATTCAGGATTCTAAAGCAGGTTTTTTTTTTACTCTTTTATGTTTGCTTTTCTGCACTTTTAAAATTGTATAGTTTTGTTATCCAATAATAGAGGGCTTAATGAAAAAGATTGCTAATGTTGATAACTCTGATGCTATAATTAGAGCTATGGTGAATACTTCTGACCCCTGGTCAAACGCCCAGAATCTAGTAGCATCAGATATTAATGACAAGAAATTGTCTAAATCAAAAGGGAAAACAATGTTAATATTTGCTGCACATTGGATTGCAGAACAATATAAACATTTATGTGTGCAGAAACAAGCTTTAGAGACTAAAGTGTGTGAGCTTAATACTGCTTTGGAAAACCTTACAGTCACTGCCACTACAGCATCTGCTTTGGGTTTAGATAATCAGAAGACATTGCTAGAAAATAAGCAACTACATGGAAAAAATAAGGAACTTGTGGATAGATTGCTAGATGCAGAAAGTGCAATACGATGTTTATCTTGTAGTAAAAATGACACTGATTATAGTCAATGTTTAGCAGAATGTAAAGAGACAGAGGTCCAGAAAGTGGATTGCCATGTTTTTAAGAATAATGAAGATTGTTTTAAAATGGCGCCAGTTTCTACTGAGCTCAAGAGAGGAGCACAAGGTCAGGTCATTTCTGAAACTACTGTTAATAGATCCCTTTCTATTAGTGAAATTCAGGTCCTGAGCAAAACACTTGGTTGTATTGGTTTTCATGATGATCCTGTTGAAATCATGATAAGAATTGAAAAGTTTTCAAAATTGAATGCAAATTTAACTGAGACTGATGCATTTGCTGTGATTATGGCTTCTTTAGATCAATCCTTAAAATCCAGTTTGCCTTCTGATGTTTTTGCAGAGCCTAGATCTAAAGAGCATTTGGTTAAAGAGATTTTAAATGTACTGGGCTTAAATGAATTGGATCATCATTCTGTGTTTGGTAACTGTACTCAGAAGATGGGAAAATCTGTACAAGAGTATAGTGATAGATTATTCACCTTGTATAAACTCACACTCCCTTCTGATACTGAGGCTAATCAGAATGATAAAATTTATAAGAAGGCCTTACTAAAAAGATGTCTGCCTGAAATTATAAATATTGTTGGGTTGACAGTATCTGCCAACAATCACTTCTTAAAAGTGTTAAACTACCTAAAGAGAGCAGAGAGCCTTTTAAGAGAGAGAAATAGGAATAATGGTAACATTTGTGTAGTTAAGACCACCCCACCTCAGACAAATTTGGTTTCTAAGGCAAATAGTATTTCTTGCTATGCTTGTGGACAATTCGGTCATGTTTTCAGAAACTGTAAAAACATGCAAAATTTCACCCGTAATTCAAGCAAAAGGCCCAATAATAACAGATGGACACAGAAGATTGAAAATAGCCAGAATCACACCAGGTGGACAGCAAATGGTAGAGCTAAAATAAATACAAATACTCCATTTATTCCATATCATGTTCTGAAATCTCAAAATGAATTTCTCAAGGCTGAGAATTTTACACTAAAACAGGAAAGAGATGTGTTCAAGAAAAATTTAGAAGCTCTAAGATTAGAACTGAATCAGTGTAAATCAAAATATAGTACAGAAAATGATTTACTTATCAATCTTTCCTAAACTAACTGATTATCAAGTTTTATTTTTACAGGAAAACAGAAATGGGCAAATGAAAAAGGAAGGAAATGAGATCCTGTAAATGACCTTTCCTAATTTCTTCTACAGGTTTTTTCTAAATATATAATAGAGGACCTTTGCTTTTATTTTTTTATTTTTAAAGGACAAGCCTCTATATATATTTTTTTTTTATTATTATTTTTTAAATACAGTGTGGGTGGGACAAATTCTAAATTATAGTTTTTGTGTATTATGTTTAGACAGATTTTAAAATGCCTGCACTGTCAGCTAACATTTTTTTTATCTTTATATTACATAATGTAGAATTCATATCAGTATTATATTTGTAAATATTGTCTTAATACTTCTTGTCTGTTATCTGTTTTGTCTAAAACCCATTGTGTAACTGTATATTAATTTATGTTAAATATATATTTTAATTATAAACTTATTCATATGTTCGTTTATTGATTTGTCCAAAAGAACTTATTACTTGTAGAAATTATACATTAATTATTTAGTTATTAGTTAATTTCTTACAAGATTTAGTGGCAAGAATATTCAAAATCAAATTCAATTCATTAATACATGATATCACTAAAGCACACTTATTTGGACAATGTGTGGCTTTTGTTTACACCATTGAATTTTAAAAAAGAGGATTGCCACATGCTCACATACTTTTAATACTGCAGGAAAAAGATAAGTTGAACACTGCAGAGAGAGTGGATTCAGTAATTTCCGCACAATTGCCAGACCAAGAAAAATATACAAAACTTTGGGAGATTGTTACACATAGAATGATTCATGGCCCATGTGGAAAGATGAATCCTAATTCACCATGTATGGAAAATAAAAAATGTACTAAAGAATTTCCAAAACAATTTCAAATGCAAACTTATGCAAATTGTGATGGATATCCTTTGTATAAAAGAACACAAGGACAAACAGCTATTATCCGTGGCCAAAAGGTTGATAATAAATGTGTCGTTCCATACTATCCACATTTGCTCATCAAGTACAATGCACACATCAATGTGGAAGCTTGCACTTCCATTAAATCAATTAAGTATGTGTATAAATATATATACAAAGGATATGACGCAGCTACTGTTGTTGTACAAGGTGCTGCAAATGAAAACGAAAATCCAATTTTACATGATGAACTATCAAATTATTTAGATGCTCGGTATGTGAGTGCTCCTGAAGCAATGTGGCGCCTTTTGAAATTTGAGATGCATGATCGGTCACATGCTATCTATCGTTTAGCTGTACATTTGCCTCAAAGTCAGTTGGTTTGCTTTACTGCAGGAAATGAAAGAACTGCATTATATCAAAGTGAAGACAGAGATACCACACTTACTGCATGGTTTAAATTAAACTGTCAGGATACGCAGGCCAGACAATTTTTATACATAGAGATACCATATCACTATGTATTTGTAAATGGTCTATGGCGACAACGAAGAAGAGATGCACATAAAATTATACCACGCATTTATACCGTCAGTCCAAGGGACATTGAACGTTTCAGCTTAAGATTACTTCTGCTATATGTTCCCGGTGCACAGAGTTTTGAGCATTTACGTACAGTGAATGACATAGTTTATGATACATTCCTATTAGCTGCAAGACTTCAAAATTTCATAGCTGATGATACAGAATGGGAGAGGTGTCTAGTTAAGCAGCACTATGTCAAATGCCTATGCAAATGAGACAACAATTTGCATTGATTTGCATATTTTGCAATGTACCTGATGCTTTCACTTTGTGGGAAACATTTAAATTAAACATGTCAGAAGATTTCTTGAAACGTTACAGAGAACCAATAGCTCTGTTAAAAACATTGATGGAAATACAAGAAATATTGTTGGCTCATGGATTAAATTGTGCAAGTTTTAATTTACCAGATGCAGGACTTATAGATGACTAGTGATGTCGCGAACATAAAATTTTCGGTTCGCGCACCTCGAAGGCGAACCGCCGCAAATGTTCGCGAACCGGCGAGCCGCCATAGACTCCAGCCGGATTTTAAAACCCACAGGGACTCTTTCTGGCCACAATAGTGATGGTAAAGTTGTTTCAACGGGACTAACACCTGGACTGTGGCATGCCGGAGGGGGATCCATGGCAAAACTCCCACGGAAAATTACATAGTTGATGCAGAGTCTGGTTTTAAGCCATAAAGGGCATAAATTACCTAACATTCCTAAATTGTTTGGAATAACGTGCTTTAAAACATCAGGTATGATGTTGTATCGATCAGGTAGTGTAAGGGTTAGGCCCGCTTCACAGTGACAGACCAAACTCCCCGTTTAACGCACCGCAAACAACCGCAAACAGTCCATTTGCACAACCGCAAACTCCCAATTTGCACAAGGTTGGATACCAAGCTAGCCATGTCCCGTTCCTTGTCCTCACTGATGTCATTAAAGGTCTCTTCCTCCACCCAGCCACCAAGGGTCCCCGAAAGGTGACAACAAGCCCCCTGGGACGCCTACTGTGTTTGGTCTTCCCCCTCCTCAAAGCCACCTTCCTCCTCTGACTCCTCTTCTTCAGACTCCTCTCACTGCGTTGCCTCTCTCTGCATTATTATAAGGTGTGTTAAGTAGTACTACTCTTATCAGTTTAATACCTGTTACAGCACCTATCAGGGGGCGTGTATAAGGCCTGGATTTTTGGAACCGGGAGATGGAAAAAGATACTTGGTTGGTCTTATCACTTCAAATTTGGGGCACGGCACGTGCAATCAAAGGTGCCACCATATAGGAGTGGCGTGTTTGTAAGTACTACTCTTATCAGTTTAATACCTGTTACAGCACCTATCAGGGGGCGTGCATAAGGCCTGGATTTTTAGAACCGGGAGATGGAAAAAGATGCTTGGTTGGTCGTATCACTTCAATTTTGGGGCACGGCACGTGCAATCAAAGGTGCCACCAGATAGGAGTGGCGTGTTTGTAAGTACTACTCTTATCGGTTTAATACTTGTTACGTCACCTATCAGGGGGCGTTTATAAGGCCTGTTTTTTTAGAACCGGGAGATGGAAAAAGATGCTTGGTTGGTCGTATCACTTCAATTTTGGGGCATGGCACGTGCAATCAAAGGTGCCACCAGATAGGAGTGGCGTGTTTGTAAGTACTACTCTTATCATTTTAATACCTGTTACAGCACCTATCAGGGGGCGTGTATAAGGCCTGGATTTTTGGAACCGGGAGATGGAAAAAGATACTTGGTTGGTCGTATCACTTCAAATTTGGGGCCACGGTGCGTGCAATCAAAGGTGCCACCATATAGGAGTGGCGTGTTTGTCTACTTTTATCAGTTTAATACTTGTTACGTCACCTATCAGGGCACGTGTATAAGGCCTGGATTTTTGGGACCGGGAGATGCTTGGTTGGTCGTATCACTTCAAATTTGGGGCACTTTGTGACATTAGCTTCTTACGCTCAAACATGTCCTTTACCGGCACCTGACTATGGGCAGATGAGCAGGAACTGCTCAAGGCGAGAGACGGAGTGGCGGATGGTTGAGAGGGGGGCAAGGAGGACAGCAGTGGTTGATGTGGCTGATGATGCTGGACCAGGAGGAGGATGGCGGCTTTGAGTTTGTGTGCTGCTTGTACTCATGTGTTGGTCTGGAGTCACCCAAACATTAGGTCTCAACCTGTAGAGGATAAGGGAACCAGGCTACTCTAGACCTCATTCATCATTACAGGTTTTGACAGATTGGTACTATGCGTGCAAGCTACTGTGACAACAGATATGAGTGGCACTGTGCACTTGCAGAAGTTGGCAGAGTAGACGCTGTAGGCCTGACACAGACGCTTGCAGACAAGTAACTGCTATTCAATGTATTACAGTCAAAATTGTATTCTTTGTTTAAATGTGCACTACTGACTGTTACACCAGATATAAGTGGAGGAACTGACTGGGCAAGTGGGCACAGTATACGATGTGAGTCTAAGTCACACGCTGGCAGGCAGGCAAATTAAATTAGATTACACAGAAAAAAAGTGTTGTTTTTTTAAATGTAGAGTGCTGGTACACCACTAGATTGGATTGGTGGAACTTGGCACAATACTTGTAAGCCTGACACACACACTGGCTAGCGGTCAGGCAAATGATCTTATTTTGGCGGTCAGGCAAATGAACTAAGATTTAACAAAATAAAAATTTTTTTTTTTTAAAGTAGACAACTAGTAAACAAGATTGTATTGGTTGCACTGTGCACACACACACTTGCTAGCAGGGGCTAGCAGGGAGACAGGCAAATGAAGTTAGATTAGACAGAAAAAAAAATGATGTTATAGCCCTAAAAAGGGCTTTTTGGGGTGCTGCGTTTACAGCAGAGATCTGATGGGTCCTTCAGCACTGCACTGGACACTGAATAAAATTGCCTAGCTATTGATTTCCCTATTCAATCAGCATCACCTACACTCTCCCTCCTCTCAGTAAGACTGCAAGTTAGTTATGATTCCAAAATGGCTGCTGTCCATGAGGTAGAAGGGTCTGGAAGGCAGGGTATGATGCTGATTGGCTGGAATGTGTCTGCTGACTGTGAGGTGCAGGGTCAAAATTTGCTCAATGATAAAGTATAGGGGGTGGATCTAACATCACATATGTTCGCAGTTCGGCGTGAACGCGAACATGCTATGTTCGCCGGGAACAGTCCGCCGGTGAACTATTCGCAACATCTCTATAGATGACATCAATTTTGATGATTATGACACTGAGCTACAAAAAACCCAAGAAAAACTGGCAACTTTAAATACTTTACAGTTAGAAGCATTTCATGCCATCACAAATGCTACAGATGATGAAATGGTCAAAGACCTGTATTTCTATCTAGACGGCCCTGGTGGATCAGGAAAAACTTATCTCTACAATTGTTTGATGAGTTATATTCGATCACAGGGTCAGATAGCTATGCCATTTGCAACAACTGGAATTGCTGCACTTTTGTTAGATGGTGGGAGAACTGTGCATAGTGGATTTAAGCTGCCAGTTCCCATTTTGGAAACATCAGTGTCAGATATTCGATTGAATTCCTTACAAGCAAAAAAATGTAAACTAACTAAACTAATTATCATAGACGAGAGAAACAATGATGTCATGTCATGCATTGCAATGTATTGACAGATTTTTAAAAGAAGTGATGGATAATAAGTTGCCATTTGGTGGAAAGGTGATGCTGTTAGGAGGAGATTTTAGGCAAACATTACCTGTTGTGCCACACGGAAATATAACGGAGATCATTGAAACATGTATCAAGACCAGTAAACTGTGGCAAATATTTACACATCTCAAATTATTATTAAATATGAGATCTGAAGGCCAAAATGAATTCAATGACTGGCTCATTAAAATCGGAGAAGGAAAACATCCAGAAATACAGCATTTACCAAATGATACCATTGTTTCCATCAAGTTTCCGGAAGTGATGTGATACGCACGCCAGCGTGAGACTGCCGTGTCAGTTTGCAGGGGGAACGGACGCCAGAGAGACATGTCTCTCCCCTGCACTGAGGTACTACCCGAAATTGATTAATGCCTGCAAACCAGATACAGCCTGACATAGGCTGGTGAGGGAGCGAACAGCCACTTAGGTAAGAGCCCTGGGATACCCCCTCCCAGGACAGACCCCCTAAAAGGAAGAAAAAATAAATAAAATAAAAAAATAAAGACTGGCGCAGTATAACAGTGCGGAGGGAAAACCCCGCGAAAATAGATTACAGCTGCTGGAGTAAAATCTTTGTGACAACATTTGTGAAAACCTATATGCACAGCCCTACACAGTAGGGGCCTGGAAAGATCTACCAGGCAAGACTATATTGATCAGGAAGAGCCAGCATAGCTGGCATATAATTAACATTTATCGTCACTCACCCTCTACCTCGCACTTTGAGAGCTCCGTTTGGAGTATGGACAGTAAGTGTGGTGAGCTGGAGTAAAGGAAAACGCCCGTGAGGGCCCGTGCTGGGTCTGTCCTGACTGGGAGGAAGGGTAAGTGGCTTGGCCGTGGCTGATATGGCCCTTTTTTTCTCTATCTGATGGTATATGGACAATGTAACTGTGATGAAAAAGAAATAATGTAGAATAATGCGGGAACTAACACATTAAATATCGCCTGCATAAAGACTAAGTAGAAGGGTGGTTCAAGAGCCCTTACCAAAGACGGTTATTAAATAAAATTATAAGTTGAAGACTTAGAAGATTTAGTACGCAGTAACTTCTTTTAAACAACTATCTGGGAGATCTGATAAATATTCTCCTAAAAGGAACAATTAAAATCACTAAATAATACTGAAGTATTATATCCTCTGAAAATAAGACTCTTCTCCCCTTTAAAAGATACTTCCCCTACCGATAAATCAGTAAAAAGGAAAATAACTACTTGCCTAAGGGAAGGAAGGAGAGAGGAAAGAGAAGAAAGCAGTGGAGTAAGGAGTGAAGAGGAAAAAGGAGGAAAGGGGGGAAGAAAGAGAGTAAAAAGAAGGAGCAAAGGGGAAAGTGAGGGGAAAAAGGAAGGATAAGAGGAAAGAAAGTAAGAAAAGGGCCCTCAAAGAAAGCAATAAATAAAAACAAGAAGACTAAAAAATAAAGTCTAATAATGTCAAACAAAAAAAGTAATACAGTCAACAAAACAAGACTAAAAGAGAAAATAAAAGACACAACAAAACAAGCAAACTTCTTTTCCCCTAGAAATAAAGGAAATACTTCAGACTCCTCTCATGCGGATACTAGTTTAGATCTTATAGAAAATCAGTATCCTGAAAAATCGCCCCAGGGAAATCTGGAAGTTGACTCCACTCATGAAGAAGAAATTCTTACATGTTCTAAATTAAAGTCCATTTTAAAAAAATTCCAAGTTAACTTGACTAGAGACCTCTCAAAACAAATGTCTGAAATCACCAAATCTATCAATAATATATCTTTAAGAATCGAAGCCAATGAAAATGTATGTGATAAAATTATAATGGACAATAAGGCTATCCTCAATTGTTTAACCGACTTAGAAAACAAAAATGAGGAACTCTGTATAAAAATTAATAACTTGGAGAATAAATCAAGAAAGAATAATCTACGTTTAAGAGGGATATCGGAAACATTACAAGGAGAAGCTCTGGAAACATACGTTAAAGGGTTATTTAACCACCTGGTACCGGAGTTAAAGAAAGATTAATGGATAATGGATGAACTGTATAGACTTCCTTTGGCTAAAACAATGGATAAATCCATCCCCAGAGACATTATATCAAAATTACATTTTTTTTCTTCAACAGAAAGGGTCTTAAAAAATGCCTTTTTAAAGAAACAACTAGACCATCCATATGATAATATAAAAATATTTCAAGATCTATCGGCATATACACTGGGGAAAAGTAGGGAATTTACACAAATTACCAGAACACTCAGGCTAAAAGAAATTAGATATAAATGGGCGCAGCCAACAGGCTTATTAATTTATAAAGATTTAAAATGGGTTAAAATAAATTCAGTCCAAGAGGCTATAGAAACACTAAAGGAATGGGATATACATATAGAGAACAATATAGAGGGTGTTAAAAAATTGGAACTGAGAGCAAGAAACTTGGATTGGAAAAAAAAATGATATATAATCTCTGGCAACCGTAGATTCGGGACATGGGTACTTGATAAGTTTGGGAGTAAGAAGTATAAAGTAAGAGATAGGGAGTAAGAATAGGACTCACTACTAGTAGTAAGGTAAGGGGGATAGATAAATACTTGCTAACATAAAGACTTTTAAATAAATGGGTTACAGCTAGATGATTAAAATGATCTTAGAAGGATCTTAAATTTAAACGGATGGGAGATTAAGACAAAATTAGTAACACTAGTATATAGCGTATAGGAATAAATATTTGAAATTAGTAATTAGGTGAAGGACGATAGGTAGATACTATTAAACACAAAGATTATCACAAAATGATTATAGTCAGAGGGTTATAATACAATAGAAATATATATATATAATTTTTTTTTTTTTTTTTATCACATAAAACTCAAATTATTAGTTAGAAAAGATAAATAAGTAAAAAAATTTTTTACCTCTGAGAAAGTAAAATCACTGGTAGTAGTGTGTAGTTATCAAATTAAGACGAGATATATTCACTAGGATAGATCACTTGTAAACAATCGCCTCTAGATTGGAAAGAGCACTATACACTATAAGAATTTTTTTTTTTTTTTTTTTTTTATAATCATGGGGATAAAGAGAGTTATACTGGGAAGACTTTGTGTGAATGTTCTTTTTCTCTTTTTTTTTTCTTTTTTCTCCCTCTCTCCTCGGACGGTTGAAATATTACAAATATAGTCCAGTTAGTAGACGGAAGGGGAACACTCGGAATTATATAGATATGACTATATTAGGGGGAGATAAGTTAAGGTAAAAAAGAAAGAAAAAAGGAAAAAAAAAAAAGGAAAAGGATGATAAAATTTATAATATGGGATTAAGGAGATTTCCGTTTTAGACCGTTCGAGGATTAGAGAGAGAGGAGAAAAGGGAGAGAAAAGAAGATATTTATCACAAAGAAGGCTTGTAGCAAATGTATTATATTTTTTATGTTCCCCTGTACCCCTATTTATATTCTATGTACCCTGGATCCCTCCCCCTCGCTCAGTAACTGAGCGACATATCTTCACTTCTTAATATCTAATGCGTCTTGCAAAATATCAGCTGACATCTTCTCTCAATTTGCAGCTGGTTTTTAAGTTTTTTTTGACAGTCATGTGGGGCGGCTTTTTATTATATGTATTGTTTTTTCCTTTTTTTTCTTTTTTTTTTTTTTTTTTCTTTCTTCTCTTCTCCTTCCCTCTCGAGTCATGGAAACAATCAAAGAATATTGGACATACCTTTTTAACAAAGTAAAATGCAAATAAAAATAATTTCACATAACGTTAATGGTCTGAATTCTCCAACAAAAAGAAAAACGGCCTTTTTAGAGTATTACAAATTAAATGCGGAAATGTTATGTCTGCAAGAAACCCACTTAAAACAGGAAAATCTAAAATATATGAATAATACTAAATACACAAATAGATTAGACTCTACCTTTAAGAAAAAATCAAAAGGGGTCTCTATCTTATTTAAAAATAGCTTGAAAATTTCAGAAGAAGGCAGTAAGATCGACCCAGAGGGTATATAATATGGACTGGACAGAATGATGGATGCTTAATAACATTGGTTAATACTTATCTACCAAATAAAGGTCAAATAGGCTTCCTTAGGAAACTTCTTAAAGAAATTAATAAAATCAAAGGAGGCTTGCTAATAATGTGTGGTGACTTTAATATGATATTTGACGAAAATTTAGACAAACAAATAGTCGGACCTAAAAAAGTAGTACTACAAACAAATAGTATTTCAAAAGCATTCCGTAAAATAAAAGAAGATAACAACTTGATAGACTCATGGAGGATCTTACATCCAGGTGTACGAGAATATATCCACTTCTCATACAGACATAACTCATTCTCCAGAATAGATTATATATTAACTGACCTTCCAACTTTAAAAGTAATTAAAAAGATAAACATCCGTCCTACCCCATGGTCAGACCACTCCTTAAACGAACTAATTATTCAAGGCCTACATACAAACATTCAAAGGAAAAATAGTAGTTGGAAATTGGACTCTTGGTTTTTGAAGGATGAGAAATTTGTAGCATACCTGAAAAAAGAAACATTGGAATTTCTAAAAATTAACAAGCCATCAGTTAACTCAGATATAACCCTGTGGTGTACGTATAAAGCATATATGAGGGGTATATTTATTGCTAAAGCAGCCTAAGTAAAAAGGTTAAGAGGCAAGTCTTTAAGGAACCTGTATTTGGAATTAAACAAGATGAAAGATATCTTTAGGGAGACACCAAATAGTGAAAATAGTAAAGTAATAAAAGACATAAATACCCAAATACAAAAAATTCTCCAGCTTCAATCAGATAAAATATTATGGAAATTTCAGCAAACACAATTTTTTGAAGGGGGCAAATCAGGTAAATTCCTGGCTAACAAATTGAAAAAACAGTATATTAAAAACAATATTGAAAAAATTCCAGATTTTAATAACATTTTACAATCCCATCCAGATAAGATAGGATTAGTATTTCAGGATTATTATAGTAAACTATATAATCTAGAGAAAGATCGTCAATTGGTTAAGCCAGGGATAGAAGAGATTAAACAATACCTAGACAATATAAAGTTCCCCAAAGTATCGGAAGCTCAACTTAGCTTTCTGAATAAACCAATAGAAAGTATAGAGATAACGGAAATCGTGTCCAAAAATAAAAAAAATAAAACACCTGGGGTAGATGGATTTAATAACTTATTTTACCGATATCTTAGTAAAGAATTAAACTGTACTTTATGCAATCTCTTTAATGAGATAAAACAAGAAGGAGGGATGCCTCCAGAGCTAACGGAAATAAAAATAGTTAACATATTGAAACAAGGAAAAAATCCCGAAGACTACAAAAACTATCGCCCAATCTCCCTAATTAATGTCGATATTAAAATCTACTCAAAATTTTTAGCTAATAGACTAAGCAAGATTATACCTTCTTTAATACATTTAGATCAAACAGGATTCATTCCGAATAGACAAGCGTCAGATAATACCAGACGTCTGTTAGATACCTTATACTATATAAAAAGAAAAAGGATCTCCTCCCAGACCCTGTCATTAGATGCAGAGAAAGCCTTTGACAGGGTCAGGTGGGATTTCCTAGAGAGTGTTTTGGAGAGTTTTGGCTTGAAAAGTTTTGCTTTGTCAGCAATTAAACCCCTTTATTTAAATACTATAGCACATATCTCATCTTCACAATTCAGCTCTGACAAATTCCTAATATCGAACGGCACGCGTCAGGGCTGTCCATTGTCTCCATTGCTTTTTGTCCTATTTCTTGAACCTTTATTGATCAAGATTAGAGACTCTACAGAAATTAGAGGGATTAAAATAGGACAAGAGGAATACAAAATAATGGCATATGCTGATGATATAATAATAACAATAACAAATCCTGAACACTCCTGTAGAGCTCTACAGACCAGCTTGGAAGAATTTGGTAAATTCTCCTATTTTAAAATGAACCAACAGAAAACGGAAGTACTGACCTATAATATTCCATTAGAGGAAAAAAATAGGTTAGTAAATGTATACCCCTACTGCTGGAAGTCCTCTCATATAGTACATCTGGGGGTTAGATTCCCAGATCATATAAGAAATATCTTTAAAGATAACTATAATGATATACTGAAAAAAATAAGAAATCAGTTGAATGATTGGAGACCCCTGCAGATATCATGGTTATCTAGAATAAATGCTGTTAATATGAGTTTACTCCCGAAAATCACATATATAATGAGATGCCTCCCGGGTAAAATACCGGCTTATTACATAAAGATCATGCAAGAAACATTAGACGACTTTATATACCAGGGGAAAAAAACAAGAATTAAAAAAATTATAATTTGCAAGAAACTGGAGAAAGGGGGATTAAGTTCTCCCTCTATCAAAGAGCTAAATAAAAAAATTATACTTACACAAGCAGCTGGATATAACTATAAACAGAATACTCCAAGATGGCTAACAATAGAGGACTCCCTAGCGGGAAGATCTCCAATAAAAAATATATGATGGAGTACTAAGTATAAACAGAAGGGGAGTTCAGAATTACCTACTAATATTAAATATATTATTAACATATGGCACAATAATAAAATAAAACTCGCATTGATACAGTCACCTTCCTTGGCAGCACCAATTGACTTCCTTAATAATAAATCGAATGGATTACTCTTGGCTTTATTAAAACTACATAATATTAGAAATGTGGGAGATCTATTTGAAAAAGGTAGTCTAATGGAATTGAAAAGACTTAAATAAAAATTTAACCTAGATAAAATAACGTGGTTAGAATACGAAGGACTACAAAGATACCTTACTCTTCAAGGATATAAAATTAATAATATGAATAAAATCTGGAAAATGGAAGAATATCTCATTAAAGGTGAATCGTCACATATCATTTCCAAATTTAGCAATATAATTGACGAAAATACTCCCTTGGAAAAGAGTTTGGGTATATTAGCCTGGGAAGCTGACCTGAAAACTATAATAAAAGAGGAAGACTGGACTAAAATTTTTGGTATTATTAAGAACTCATCAATTAACTCCTCATATAATGAAATGATGATCAAATTAATCCATAGATGGTACTATGTCCCCAATAAACTAAAAAGAATATATAGTAATTTAGATGGCTTATGCTGGAAACAATGTGGACTACCAGGTACAACTATCCATATGTGGTGGGACTGTAAAAAAATCAAAACATTTTGGACGAAAGTAAGCAAAGAACTATCGACTCTTACTGGTAAACAAATTTCTTGTAATCCGTTAATGTTTATATTACACTCGCAATTGGAAATCTTCCCATTAGGGGAAAGACTATTAATATCACACATATGTTTAGTTGCTAAATGGTTATTAGTGAAATATTGGACACAGCCTCAAGTACCCTCTTGGAAAGAATTAGAGATTACTATCTCAAAGAACAGAGAAAGGATGAGATTAGATTGGTGCGATAACGCCAGAGATAATTTCCCTAAGGCCACTCGCTTAATAAAATGGCAGCTGTGGGACCAATTTCTGACAATATGTTAGAAAAGTTATGATGATGAAACTTTCATTGATAGTGTTTCCACGACAAACCCTAAAGGAGAGGAGGAAGAAGGGGTAAAGAGGAGGAAAGAGGGAAGATTTTTTTTTTTTTTTCTCCTTTTTCTCTTTTTTTTTCTTTTTTTCTGTTTTCTGTTTTCTGTTGATTCTAAAAATATACTCAAAACTCGAGAGATACCAAGGATGTGGCGATGATAAGATTATGTTCTTGTATTATTTGTTACACTCTCTTGTATGGGGTATTTACATATATGTTATTAGCTGCTCCACTTCTTTATATGTACAAAATAAATGATAAAATAAAATTTTTAAAAAAAAATAAAAATAAAAAAGAAATGGTTTGCAATGAATCACTCATATCAGCCATATTTATAAACACTCTTAATAATGAGGATTACTCAGACATTGCAAACAAAGTGATATTACCATCAAAAAATATCAATGCCTTGAATGTAAATAATGACATTTTAAAATACATCAATGCACCACAAAAGAATTATTACAGTGCAGATTCGATTCTGTCTGCTAATAAAGACAGTGAATCGAATTTTAGTATCGAATTTATTAATTCGTTAACACCATCTGGAATGCCACCACATATTTTATAATTGAAAAAAGGCGCAATTGTCATGTTATTGCGAAATATGAATCCTAAAAAAGGACTTTGTAATGGGACCAGATTAATTGTGCATGAGTTAAAAGATCATTTTATACATGCAGAAATTATAACTGGGACCCATAAAGGTGAACGAGTTTTTATACCAAGAATTGATTTAGCTCCAAGTGAGATTGGTTTGCCTTTTGTCCTTCAAAGGAGACAATTTCCAGTTATCATGGCATTTGCCATGACCATCAATAAATCCCAAGGACAAACTTTTAAGTCGGTTGGGATTTTTTAAAAGGAACCAGTTTTTGCACATGGACAACTCTATGTGGCTTTTTCATGATGCACTAATCCAAAAGAAATTAAAGTGCATGTTGAAGAAAATGAAACTCAGGGTCATTTATTGGACGATGGATGTGTTTACACTAAAAACATTGTCTACTATGAGGTGCTGGAAAGATAGAGGACAATGGTTTCATTTTAATGCCAACATTTTATGGTACTCAATATGATTGCCCAAAAACAATATTTCAAGTAAAACATCTAAAAAATGGACAAAAAAACATAGAGAACAGTGGTTTGACTTCCAGTACAAAATTAAAGTACTCTGGGACTCTTTAAATAGGGGACCACTATTTCACTTATGAAAATCGATGTGATATTTGCAGAAAGGACAATCAGAAAAATAAAAAAAAATGACAACAAAAACAACAGTAAAATATCCTTAAACAGATTGGAATGGGTTCAAAGTTTCATATTAACATGATTGGCCCCACAAAACAATTAAATGCATTTTTCTGGATTTACAAGAGTTAAATGTTATTGATTGATGTTACAATTTCAGATGTTAAATATGTTTATTTTCTATTTTAACAAAATATTGTTAAATATATATGTGGTATAGTCAAAAATGTATTGTTAGTATAACGTTGAAGCATTTCATCATAATTTGAAATGTATTATTTAAAGACAAATTATTGATTCAGGGAGTAATCCGATTGCCAGTTAATGGGGTCAGGAAGGAATTCATTTTTTTCCCTCTTGGATACAATTGGCCAAGTTTTAATAGGGTTTTTTATTGTTTGCCTTCCTCTGGATTCAATGCGAATTTAGTTTAAAAAGAGTTTAACAAAAAAGTTACAAATGACAAAAAGCATGTTATTGTTAGAAAAATGTACTTACTCTAAGTTAATAGAGTCCGCAGTTACTCAGTGATAAATATGTATTGAAAAGTGTTAGTATTGTTAAAAAAAATGTTGAACGAATGTTTAATATACAAGTTGCATGTTACAAAGTTTCATGTTAGACTTTACAATATGTATGCATTAAAAAGTAAGACATTATTATATTGTTATTATATATATCACAATTAAAAGACTGAAGATTGAAAAAAAAACTGTTGGTGAAATATAAGTTGAAAGTTAAAAAAATAAAAAGTAAAAAAAAAAATGTGTATTTTAAGAAAAAAAAAAGGGACAAATGTAGCTGAGTCATTTTGTGTTGCAAACAAATTTCACAACATTTCATTTTTATTGACGGTCATTTTTTGACGGGCAAGTCGCTAGAATAAATATAAAGATGATAACAAAACTATTTGTTCTGACTTACTGTGGATTGATTAGACAAAAGAATGCATTAGGACATTGGTGGCAACTTGTGACTGCTGGGCAGTTTGGTGGCTCTGAGCCTCTTCTCTGTAGTGGAGGGCATGTCTCTCTTCAGCAGCACACAACCCATGTTGCCTCTCTTTTCTCTTTCTTTAACTAAACCATTTGCTCTATTTTTATACCATCACCTCATTAATTATCCTCTACTTCTCTATATAGCGATTTTACCGGTGTTATAATGTATACAAAATGGCTAAATACATCAACTTGACCTTTTAATGACTAGGGTAGTAAAATGCAGTATCAAGTGAAATGGTTTGAACATTATTGAATCTGGATATTTCTTGGTCAGTGAGAGGTATCAGTCAGTATTATTCTAATTAGGAATGGTGTGTAGCAAAAACTACAGAAATATATGGCAAATATATTTAGATAAATACCTTAAATTTAAAACTCTAAAGCTATGAAAATTGGGGGAAAGTGACAAAGATGGATAATACCACAGACACAGCAGTTGTAACTAATGATGGATCAATCATTTGGAGAATAACAAAATGAGATGGGAGATATGGAGGTATGCAATGCTATTTTAAGGCATTTTGGATATACTGTATATTTAACCTGTTTTAGAATTGAGTTTCCAGTTCAGCAGTAACATGCTACCTTATAGAGATCCTAGAGCGCAACCGGTCAGTCAGAAAAGAGCAATTGAGTCAGATGATTTATTTTTGCAAACCCCCCTCTGTCATTTGCTCTCTACTATGATAAATATATTTTATGTTGTATGTGTATTATGGTCAGTATGTTATAGATCTGTCTTGTATTTTCCTGATTTTAGCTTTGTTGCGTCTTGAAAGTTTAGGTGTGGGGCATAATGTGGTCCAAAGGAATCACTGTATGGCATTTTACTTATTTCCATTAATTCTAAGTTTTGGAGATTACATTATTTCTTTTAATTGATGAAGGTTTCAGCTGGCATGGGGGATGTAGAGAATTATTGATGCAATGCTTTCAAAATTTGTTTTTATTATGACCATTTGTGGTCTACTACTCGTTAATAGAAATTAGAAAATGTTGGTGGAATGTTTGACCTTCCACTTTCTACTTTCCACCCATTAATTGTTTATGATGTGACATAGTTTAGTATGCCATTAGGATTTTGTTGATGGTTTTAGTTGAGTGTGATCAGTATAGGTGTGTCTAGTTTAAATTGGAGGGTTTCAGTTTGTCAAGGTAGATGATGATGACATTCTGATGAAACTACTAGTGAATTGCACGTCAACAAGGAATAACATTTGAAAACTGTCAATCCTGTTTGCCAGACAATACTTGGCTCTTCCATCTGTAATTTGCGGGCCTTGCGATGAGCGCCTTTGGCGCTCATGACTAGCCCCTCCCAGCATCTACTTTACGGGCCTCAAGGTGCTCATTACGAACCACACAATGAGTGGCTTTGCCGCTCATTGCTGTCCTTGGCCAACCCGCCACTTGTATTGGCCAACCCACCCTGTGTCTTTTCCCACCTCTCCATCTCCTGTGCCTCCTTTCCCCCTCTCCCATTTGGATTGCAAAATATAAATAATATCTTACTGGTCTAGGAATAGGAGGTGGTGGAATGTACCATTTTCTAGAAGTTAGTAATGGAATGTACCATTTTCTGTATGTGGAAATACTATAAATACTATAAAAGGTTATGTCTTGTATATATTTGTTGTCAGCAGCAGACATTGTGAATGTTCTTCTGTTGCTGATCCACGCGTGTCCAAATAAAGTGAAGAAAATCAGAGGCCTCTGTGTTCTGGTGTCATGACTGGGTTTTGGAGTAGAATGTGGGTTTGTGGATGTTGTTTTTCTTCTACAAAGGGGAACATGTAAGATCAATGTTTGGTCTGCATAGGAGAAGGATTGTTCTCCATGATACATTTTTCATTATAAAATAAAATCAAACATATGAAAAGTAGTATAAAGTATGTATAAAATCCAAAACTAAAACAAAACAGACCTATTATAATATCATTTGTACTCCCCACTTTACAATCCCCCGCTCTGATGTGTCAGTACCACTAGTGTGATGTGGAACAAGTATTAGATTTCCATAGTTTATATGGATATTTCTAATAGTATGAAAATTATATGACCCTGAGAAACGCCATTGGTCTAACCTCTGAATTATTATTATTATTATTATTATTATTATTATTATTATTATTATTATTATTATCCTTTATATAAAAAGCATTAACATATTCCATAGTGCTAAGTACAGGGGATACAGCGGGTACATAAAGGTGTAGCCCTACTCTCATAAGAGCTTAGTGAAAGTGGGTTATGGGTATTAGACACAAAAGATAAGGAGGTTTCTTGTCTGTAGCCCAGTAAGTCAGCAGGGCCCATGTATCGGATGTGGTCTTGTTTGAGTCCATTATGTTAGGGGACAAGTTGGTTGTCACAATCTGCTCTGTGTTGGGCTTGAAAAGACCATGAAGACCGATCCTACCTGCAGGTTGTACAGGTTACTTTATCCCCACATAAATGATCTACTAAAATGACAGAGCTCAATATCCTTATTCAGCCAATAGAGACCAACATGTTAATTTAACATCAGCCAAGTTTCTTCCCTACTTAAAGTCTTAATAGGATCACAACATCTCCAGTCATTTACCATCTGTATAAATGGTTAGAATTAGTATTATGTGTTACCTTGAGATGTCGGACTAGTAAATGGTCTATCTCTTTACTACAATGCTCTCTTATTCTTATACCCAGTACCATAGAAGTAATACCAACATACTGAGTACTTATACCAAAGTGTATATGTAATGTTATATGACTCTCATGTTATTAATGTCTCTACTTTATGTCTTCACCTGTTACACATGATCTAAATGTCTCATATTTCTTATATTCTTTGTTAAACTTAACATTTGTTTTTGTTTATATTAATCCAACTATTTATTTTGTCTGTGATACATTATCATTGGGGCCTCTCTATAAAGGGATCTTAAGCTCATCTGGTATAATTCCACTCAAGTCATTATCTTTTATAAGAATGTCCCAGTTTTTCTAGTAATAGTTTTAATATTATTCTCCTAATCAGAAACTTCTATAGTAAAAAGCAACAATAAAACATATCTTTATATCCCAGTAAATCTTGTCTCTTAGTTTGCTCTTCTCTCATATCTTACTATAACATACCGTCATTATAATAAGTTACGTCAGGTTCTCCTACATATATAAAGCTTGTTCTATAAACCCTGTAACTCTGATCAGTTTTGTGTTACTTTATTACACTGATTAAATGGTTTGTTTTTAGGCCGGGGCTGTAATTACAACGGTCTGTTATAATATAACTCTTTACATCTACTGATTTAATACAAGTTTTAGTTTGTAACATCAGATCTCTAGTGGACTGAAGTAAAACTAACATTAGAAACACAATATAACACTAAATTATTACCATTTATATACACTAAAAATAAATTATTACCATTTATATACACTAAAAATAAATTATTACCATTTATATACGCTAAAAATAAATTATTACCATCTATATACACTAAAAATAAATTAAGATTCTACACTTTGTATTTCTATATGTGAAAAATCATATATAAATCACTTAAAGGCTCCAAGGTTTGTGACCAAAAAAATGAATACTTAAAAAATAGGAAAATGAAGCAAAAACCCTTGAAAAGAAGATCATAATACTGTATATATCACAAATATGGTGCCCATTGCTGTGTCTTTCGTTTCCATATAAAAATATCAATTATACCAAAAGTAATTAACTGAAATTAAATTTAGACCATTTAATGTGCACAATATTTGCTCCTTCACTTATATTTGCACTTGTTCCAAACCATATTTAATAGCCTGTGTCCTTTTTCAACGCCTATCAACAAAGGTCCTCATAGTTAGACCTATGGTATTCCCAGTAGTAACATACGGATGTGAGAGCCGGACCATAAAGAAGTCTGAGAGCAGGATTGGCGCCTTTCAGTTGTGGTGTTGGAGAAAACTGCTTAGAGTCCCTTGGACTGCAAGAAGATCCAACAAATCAGTATTTCAGGAAATCAAGACATACTGTTTACTTGATTGTGAGGCTGAAGCTCAAATATGTGTCCATATCATGAGAAGACAGATTCCCTAGAGAAGACTCTGATGTGAGAAAGATTGAAGGCACAAGAACAAGGGGACAACAGAGGCGGAGATGGATAGATGAGCTAATTAAAGCAATGAACATGAACTTGATGGAGTTCAGTGGGGCAGTGGTTAACATGATGTTCCTGGCAAGCTCAGATGCACAGGGTCATGGAGAGTCAGACACAACTGAATGACTGAAGAACAACAACAACAAAAAAGTAGGATTATTGGTTCTACTGCTCTTTGTATCCAAATTCAATGTATTTTGAATTCTAGCTTTGGTCAGGTTAATTAAACCTTTTCTTTCTCCTTACCTTCTTCTATCATTGTTTTTTTTTTTCTAAATTACTAATTTCTATTTCTTTTTTTATTATTATTTTTTTTGTTATTTCACGTTCCCCTCTTACAACTTTCATTTTCTTTCTCATATCTTATTGTTTTGTCCAATTTATCTCTCAGACATTGCCTATTGTCTTTCTATCATCTCATACTCAGTATGTTTAATCTTATCTATTGTACCTGATGACATGTCTGTAACATCTTTACTTTCCACGATCAGACTTATTTTTCCTTTGCGTT
Source organism: Discoglossus pictus (assembly GCA_027410445.1). Taxonomy (NCBI): domain Eukaryota; kingdom Metazoa; phylum Chordata; class Amphibia; order Anura; family Alytidae; genus Discoglossus; species Discoglossus pictus. The sequence continues at coordinate 45,697,464 of CM050170.1, read as the reverse complement.
GTTTATCTGAGAGTTTCCATAACATCCTCTGTGACTGATCCCTTAGATCACCATCTAACATGTTATACCATTCCTATAGGAACTTATCATTATCCTGATCAAAAGTTGTATATGACGTCCTCTAGGAATTCTATGATCTTTATTATGTTTCCAATGTAATAATGTCCCATTTCTGCTTCACTTCAGTTAAAAACATTTTAATAAATATTTAAATATACAAGAAAATCAAGATTATCTGTTTCCCTCTTACTATCTGCCCCTCCTCTGATTCACCAAACAGTTAATTATAGCCATAAACTTTCTGGTTGCTTGGACTCCCCACCAAGAACAATTTCTACTGGGTCACCCAAGCCTAGAGTGCTCTGGGTACATTGTTTATTATTTGGGGCATTTATTCTATGTGTGTGAGCCAATAAATATATTTTTTGGGTAGTACCACTTTAAGGGGGACCAAAAGGCACTTCCAGTAGCCAACCGTGATACAGAGTTTTCTCCCAGTCACAGGGTCAGGCTCTGGACTGGAATCAGCTCCATAGACTTCTATGGGAGATTAACGGATCTATTTAAGTCATCAAGTATTGTTAACTAGGCTGTCAGACAGAAACTGGAACCCTTTGTTTCAAAAGGCAGAGGTCAAGTGGTGTCAAGTCCTTTGATCTTTTTTCTTGTGATTAACACTAAATTAGGAAATACTTGAATTAGCCATTGTTCCTAACCCTCCATTCAATCTAATAGGTATCCCGAATTGCTTGAAATTTTATGAATGTCCTTGTCAGGTCTGTGCAGCTCCACATAGATGTCTCACACATTGACTGTAATACACACAATACAGGGAGCAATACCATGAGAAACGGTCCTGGCCAATAACATAATTGCACAAGCGGTGACATCACTGTTGTTGGGCAGGTCAATATAATCTAAAAATCCATCCTATCCTTACATTTGTATGGGCAGAATGAGAGACTGATTTATATACACAGCGTCACCATGGAAACTAGATTACATTAGAGACCCGCCCCCTAATGGGCCGAGTGGCTGCTGCTTGTGCTGCTGTGCATTCTGGGACTTGACGTTTAGGGCAGTGACTTCCGGTACATCCGGCATAGAGCGCACCTGGTGTGTGTGCGGCCTCTGAGCAGGTAAATAAAGTGATTAATGTTCCAATTAGTGATCAGGAGTTAATACAGGAGGTTATTTGTGTCTGTGACTGGTTTCCAGGTGCGAGTGGGAGAAAGACAGGAGCAGATACCGGGATATAATGATATTATACTATATATATAATACAGAGTGATGGGAGTGGGACTGTCTGTCTGTCTGTCCATCTATCTCTATCTTTCTATATATCTGTGTATATATATATATATATATATATATATATATATATATATATAGTGTGTTCATATCAGTGTATTTATCATATGAGGAGGGGGAGCTCAGTATTTTTTTTTTTTTTTTTAAGTATATGCAATTAAAAGCTAATTTTTAGACTTACTATTTAATGTCCAACTCATGCTGTCATCTGCAGGTGAGCATAGGGCAGTGATGATTATAATGACACTGACCAAGGATGTGGATTTACACACATTATTAGGTCATCCTATGAGCTGATCCCTTAAATTTCATTCTCTCTAGTATCTCTTGGTTATTCATTTTTTTAATGAATTATCTAGTTCATCTCCTTCATTCCTTATGTGGATTTAATTTACTTATTTCAACTGTGACAATATTCTACTCTCTCTCCACATCATATGATTCTCTATTATAAAGTTGCCTTTTTTTCTCCTTTCTCTTCCCTTTTTTACATAATTAATTAGCAACTTTAGAGTCTCTATATTTCCAATAATTTTTGTAGACACTAATTCACCTACCCCATTATTTTTATATATTGGCTATTCATGATAGCTCTCTTTTATTGTCCACAAATACTATTTTACTTCCATAATTATGGCAGAATTTGATTTACATCAGGATTTTTTGGCAAGACGAGTAAAAATGGTAGATGAAGTAGAGAGAGCATTTTCTAACTTAGATGTCGCACCATCCCGGGACAGTGCCTTTCATATAGAGGCATATAAAGAAAGATGGGAGCAAGCTCTGTTATCTTGCTCTGAAACATTACTAGCTATTTTGTCTGATTATGATAATGATATCCTTAAAGCCTTGGATAAGGAAATTGAGGAGTTAAATAAAGAATTTAAAAAAATTGAGACATTGGTTGATTTTCAAAATACCTATATCTCCATAAAGAAAGATTTGGAAAGGAAAGAAAAAGAAATTGTTACCAATAAAAGATATAAGATGAACAGAGATACTAAAGATTTTGAAAAAGGGAAATTATTTAACTGGGACCAGAAAGATTTCAGGTACAGAAAACAAGAGCCCCTATGACGTACATACAATCATCTTCTGAATATGAATCCTCTGCAGTAGAAGATAACGATGGTCAATCTCAAGGTAACACACTAATAGGAGATGCCCACAAGCCTTTTTTAGATTTTGGTCCAAGAAGAGGACATGTTCCGTACCATCTGAGAGCGAGACGCAATCAACGTCAAGAAGAACAAGAGAGAGCACATATCCAAACGACCAACATGGAGATGAACCTCAGGGACAGAGAAGTATGGGGTTACAGATACCAGGGAGCTCCCCAAAGAAGATCATGGATAAGGAGATCAAATCGATAAACGATGACTTGCAAGTGATTAACTTATCCACAAGGGAACTAACAGATTTACAAATCAAAATACTACAGAAAGGTTTATCTTTTTCCCCCACTATGTCTTTAGATATATTCGAAGTAACAAAAGATGTGAATATTTTCACTCGAAAATTACTTTAAAAAAAATTCTTTGAGCGTGAGGAGATTGAATCATCAATAATTGAACAACAGGCTTTCGAAGATTTCTGCGATTTATACGCAGAGAATGCTGATAGTCCTAATTCAAATTTAAACAAAGTTTTGATAGAAAAACTACTTGTCCAGTCAAAATTTGTACCACTGTCTATAATTTGTCCACAAACGGACATTTTTACCAGATTAGTCGTGAACGATCTGAAAAAATTGTCCAAAACATATGGATCAAACCTGTCAAGAGAAGAGCTCAAGTGCCTAAATGAAATTAAATCATGGCAAGACGTTGTAATCAAAGCTTCTGATAAGGGTGGTAACATCGTATTGTGGCGATCAGAAGATTATATATCTGAAGCTATGAGACAATTGAATGACAAGAACTGCTACAGACAATTGTTGGGTGATCCTACTACTGAATTTTTGGCAAGTTATATGAAGAGCATCAAAAGCGCCAATAGTGAAGGAACTATCAGCAAAAAGGAAATGTTATTCTTGGAGACACCAAGACCACGAACTGCCACATTATATTTATTACCAAAAATCCACAAAAATAACATCAAGCCTCCATGAAGGCCGATAATTTCTGGAAACGGCAATTTGTGTGAAAAGGCCAGTAAATATATTGATGCCTGCCTACGTTCATTCGTTACTGACTTACCTTCATATTTGAGGGATACGATGGATCTGTTAAACAAGTTAGAAGGTATCAGTTTATCTGAGACCACTTATTTAGTTACATGTGACGTTGAGTCTCTATACACTTCTATCCAACACCCAATGGGGGAGAAGGCAATAGAATACTTTTTACGCATGTACCAGACTGAGCGAAGTGAAGCAAAAAAACAATTTATATTAGATCTATTACATTATGTACTCACCCACAACTACTTTGTCTTTAATGACAATTTTTTTCTGCAAATCAGAGGTACTGCCATGGGCACAGCCTGCACTCCCACATATGCTAACCTCTATATGGGGTGGTGGGAGCGCGAGATTGCATTTACTGATGAGTTATCCAGGTATACGGATCATATTTTGATATGGCTACGCTACATAGACGATCTATTTATTTTGTGGGATGGATCTATAGATCTATTTCATGAGTACATGCAAATTTTGAATCTGAATCCATTCAATCTAAAATTAACATATCAGATTGACCATAATAAAATTGAGTTCTTAGACGTTCTGATATACCGAGGAACCAATGGAGATATAAACGCTGATCTGTTTAGGAAAAAAACTGCCACAAATAACATTTTACACTTTGAAAGTGCTCATTTGCCATCTACCAAAAAAGCAATACCATATGGAGAATTCCTTAGGTTGAGACGGAACTGCTCAGATATTGAGAATTACAAAGTGAGAGCTAAGGAACTAAGAGACAGACTGAAACAACGTGGCTACAGCAATAGAGCGACGAAGAAGGCATATCACAAAGCTCTATACCTAAACAGAGAATTATTACTTAATCCTAAAAGACATGATATAAAAGATGAGAAAATCAGATTCATCAGCACATTCAATAACCAGTGGAAGGAGATTTTAGCTATTCTCAACAAACATCTTAAAGTGTTAACAACCGACAATGACTTAAATAAATGGATAGGCAATAGAATTCAAGCCAGCTGGAAAAGGTCTCCTTCGCTAAAAGACAAAACTGATGTCTAGTCATTTTGTAAAAGAAACCTCCAAACATCTTAGAAAAGTCACTATGGGAAGCTACCGTTGTGGCCATTGTAAATATTGTCCACATATTATTAATAGGACTCAAATAATAGATCATATGGGTAATTTACACTCTATCAAAAAGTTCTTTAACTGTAGCAGTAAAGGCGTTATCTACATTTTAGAGTGTCCCTGTGCAGGGAAAAAGTAGGTGGGGATGACAAGTCGCGAGATAAGAAAGCGCATTGGGGAACACATACGCAGTATTAAGAACAGCAGATTGGATTTAGAGAAAGGGCGAAAACTAACGTCAGTTGCACCCCATTTTCTCAAGTTCCACAATGCTAACTCCTCAGATCTAAAATGCTGGATGATACAGCAGGTATCACTTGGAATTCGAGGGGGCAACCTGGAAAATGCACTATTACGTGCTGAAAGTCGTTGGATATTTTTGCTTGATTCCATGGCACCTACTGGACTTAACGAAAATATTAATTATACTGTATTTTTAGAACATCAAAAATTGTTTTTCCTAAATCCACTCTAGAAAACCCATAATTGATCATCATACATTTTTCACCATTAGTAAGAATAGCCTATAAGACACATTTCTGTCTCTCTCCATTTTTAGTGATATCTGACTTTATTCATTTGCTCAGCTATCATATTTTCTGGTATAATGAGATTAATCCAGCAATCAGAATATAATCTTTCTGTCTGCCTTTCTTCCCCTCTTTCTTCCCCTTTTTTGTAATAATATATTTTGGTCTCTCATTACCTCTTGTTCTACCTCTCTGTTTATTTAAGTTTGGACTATGTGATGGGATCCATCAGCATGTTGTGTATTTATGCTTTTATACTTAAATAGCATTTTTGTTTGTTGTTTATTTGTTTAAAGTACATAAAGTCCCAAGGGCCTGCTCACATTAGCCCCGGATGAAGCGGTCAAACCGCGAAACGCGCGTCGGGAATCGTACTGCGCATGTGCCAGCCTGTTCAGCAATACTATGCGTGTGTTAAGCCTCTAGCACGCCGTAGCGTTTGTTTTTCAGCATCTCTATGCGATACGCCGATTTAGGAGTGACGTAGGATGCCGAATTTCGCAGCATGGGGCAGGTAGGAGAGGACTACGGGAGCTTAGCTTAATCTTCAATCCCTTTGCAGTCTCTCATGGCTTGTGCAGGTATTTAAACCTTAGTAATAAATACATTTATACATATAGGTGATAGACTGCTGAACTATCAAGTAGGCATAGTGATTTGTGCTATTTTTATACTGCACTAAAGATGAGGAGAACTATATGGTTTCTGTCATGTAATTAGTAGACTGCTTTAAATGATTATGTAAGAAAGCAATCTTTTTAGTTGATTACAGTATAAGTATTATTATAAAGGGACACACTGGTGTGGGTGTTAACCCATTTAGATTGCTGACCACCCGGTGTCTTCTCCTACTTAACATTCTCATCATGTTATTTTCAGGGATGTCTGAATTGTATTTTTAAACAATAATTTTTTATTATATTTTTCGGTTCTTTTTTAAGTATATGCAATTAAAAGCTAATTTTTAGACTATTTAATGTCCAACTCATGCTGTCATCTTCAGGTGAGCATAGGGCAGTGATGATTATGATGACACTGACCAAGGATGTGGATTTACACACATTATTAGGTCATCCTATGAGCTGATCCCTTACATTTTATTCTCTCTAGTATCTCTTGGTTATTCATTTTTTGATGATTTATCTACTTCATCTCCTTCATTCCTTATGTGGATTTAATTTACTTATTTCAACTGTGACAATATTCTACTCTCTCTCCACATCATATGATTCTCTATTATAAAGTTGCCTTTTTTCCATCCTTTCTCTTCCCTTTTTTACATAATTAATTAGCAACTTTAGAGTCTCTATATTTCCAATAATTTTTGTAGACACTAATTCCCCTACCCCGTTATTTTTATTTATATATATATATATATATATATATATATATATATATATATATATATAAATATATATATATATATATATAGTGTGTACATCAGTGTATTCTCCTTATGAGGAATGAGAGAAAAGAAGAATAACCCTTAAGTAATATGTAGTCAAGTACTTAGGGACAGTAATACTAGAAAGTCTTTGATAAAGTAAATTTAAAAGAGAAAACAACGCTGCAACTGTGTTTAAAATGTTTTATTAGATAGGTTATCCTCATAACCAAAGCCAAATCATAGGAAAACCAAAAATATATATTTACACAAAAAAAGTGAAAAGACCATATAATAATAACTACAAAAAAGTATCTAAAAATATACTATAAATAGTGACAGTGGGGAAATAAGCAAACAAATCATACAATGAAGTGGTATACAAAATAGAGGACTATATGTATTCAAACCGCAGGCCGTAGTTACTCCTACTCGTTCAGCGTTGTCAGCGTCTCTGGAGCTCCATCCAGTGTGTGACCATCTCATGTTTATTTGTACAGACCATAAAGACCTGTAACATATCCCAGTGTGTACCGTCTCATGTTTATTTGTTCTGAACGTAAAGACATCTAACAAATCCCAGCGTGTGACCGTCTCATGTTTATTTGTACAGACCATAAAGACATGTAACATATCCCAGCGTGTGACCGTCTCATGTTTATTTGTACAGACGATAAAGACATGTAACAAATCCCAACGTTTGACCGTCTCATGTTTATTTGTACAGACCGTAAAGACCTGTAACATATCCCAGTGTGTACCGTCTCCTGTTTATTTGTTGTGACCGTAAAGGCATCTAACAAATCCCAGCGTGTGACCGTCTCATATTTATTTGTACAGACCGTAAAGACGTGTAACAAATCCCAGCGTGTGACCGTCTCATATTTATTTGTACAGACCATAAAGACATGTAACAAATCCCAGCGTGTGACCGTCTCATGTTTATTTGTACAGACCGTAAAGACGTGTAACAAATCCCAGCATGTGACTGTCTCATATGTTTTTGCACAGACCATAAATACGTGTAACAAATCCCAGCGTGTGACTGTCTCATGTTTATTTGCACAGACCATAAAGACGTGTAACATATCCCAGTGTTTGACCGTCTCATGTTTATTTGTACAGACAGTGACAAAGTGACACCATCAGTTCTCTCAGAGTCTGACCAGGAAGAAGAGATAAATATGAGAAGTCCCCGGGAGATTAAAGAAGAGGAAATTCCTGTAAATATCAGTGAAGGTGAGTAATATCTTATGGACAATTATCACTTACTTCAGTCCTTATTATGGTGTATTTATCCTTCATCTCTCACTAAGGAATTTTACACACAGCGCAGCTCATGATAAAGGTAATTTTATACCCAATGACACAATATCTGGTCTTCTCTCAATACAAAGTAATAACACTTGGTTGTTTCTGTCTTTGTGGATCTTTCAACTAAAGGATTTAAATATATTTTAAGACACAAACACTAGATTGATAGTAAATCATTACAATGGTGAAAGTCTATAATCTGTTCATCTATATCTGTAGGACCTTTAGATGTGAAGCCTCCAGTTGTCTTTAAGGTTGAACAAGAGGAGCTGAATATAAGAGATCAGCAGCAGGTGAAGGAGGAGGAGAGTCCTGGGAATATCAGGGAAGGTGAGGAATTAATAATAAATTCTGTAACGTCACACTGCCACCATAACAATACATTTATTTTATCTTAAAGAGGATTAAAAACTGTGTATACATTGTAATAGCTGTTTATCTTTAGAGTACATAATTCCTGAGAAATACAGCATTGTTTGTGCAGCTCAGTATAATAATGTAAGGCTCAGAGAGCTTGATCAGGTTGGGGGGGGGTTTACAATTTAGTACTTGGCAATAATTACTAATATCATTCTAAAGAGCGATAGAAGCCTCTAACCGTACAGTAGTACAGTAAATAAATAGTAAATCTGTGTTCACATTTGAATGTTTAAAATAAGTTAAAAAACCTACTTCCAGCTCAGAACTCTGGGAAAAACAGTTATTACACTGCATTCTGGGAAGCTGAGCTGGAACACGCAAACGTGCCCACAAATCTCTTGCTCTTCAATCCATAGCCATTTTCAAACAATGCAGTGTAATAACTGTTTTTCTCAAAATTCTGACTGGAAGCAGGTTTTTTAACTTGTTTTAGACATTCAAATGTGAACACAGATGTACTATTTATTTACTATATTTATTTATTTATTTATTTATTTATATATATATATATATATATATATATATATATATATATATATATATATACATATATATATATATATATATATGCATAGTGTGTATTTCAGTGTATTTATCATATGAGAGAGTAAATAAAATTGAAGGTAATAGGCTATAATCGAATTAGCTAAGAACTGTTTATTATAATTGACTAAAACTAGAAAACACGTCGTGACAAAATCCACTCTATCCCTATGATATTGGATAGCACAGAGGGGGACTAATAATGCTAGATCAATGTCTAATATATCCCAAAGGGTCTTTTGTAACTTATTAATAACCACTTAAATTGTGCTTACACACCATAAAACCTTACTCACCCTAAAGATTAATAACCCTAAATTGGGTATGAAGTGTGTATATAAAAATTTAATAGGATGGTATAAAGTGAAGAAGAGAACTATATATATTTTACTAGCGTGTGTGCTAATTATATGGGACTTAAGCCCTGGGGTGATGATAAATAAACCCTGTGTGTAGTGGTGATAAAATAAATATAAATAAATAAATCTATCAGAAATGTCTAAAATAAACTATATTGTGTTTGTGTTATGGGTGTAAAGCTTGGTAATAAGGTTAAGTTAGCTAGGAACTATGTTGTCCCCCTTGTTGAATGTTATCCTCATTTTAGGCATAAAAAATCATAGGATAGGCACATGTACAAAACTATTTAATGTTAAAATGGTATTATATTAAAAAAATTATAGAGAATTATGCAGATAGCCTATACAGTGTTGTAAGACAGCATTCACTCTATAACACAATGGTTTAGCGAGTATTGCCTGGCTGTCATAGGTATATGCTTCAAAGGGTTACCGGACTATACCTACTAACAGTGAACACGGTACCTACGTGGGGCATACAATCCACCATCTAAGAGTGACAGATCCCATGTTAATACAATTGGAGGTTGGCTACCTAAGAATGTAGATGGGAACCACCCAACTCCTCCCGTTAGAAAGTGATGTCACTAGTGACACGGGATGGACCAATAGGAGTAAGGGGAGGCGGAGCTTTTATACTATTAAAAAGGCCCGCGAAAACAAAACTGTACATTTGCAGCAGACAGAGCACAAGCCTTGAGAAAGCCCGAGTAGGGTGAAACTGAGCATCAGCCGGCGGCGGCGATACATTGTGGCGACAATACATTGCTGTGCCTTGGCTGAGTATTGAAGTAACTGTTGAAGTGTGTACTGTGCACTGCACTGTGTGTTATCCTGAATGCGGTGATGCGGTCAGCGTGAGGCTCCCGTTGTTATCGGGTGCTGCAGAGGGACCTGAGCATTTTCAGGCACCGTATGTTGGATTGTAGGTACCGTGTTCACTGTTAGTAGGTATAGTCCGGTAACCCTTTGAAGCATATACCTATGACAGCCAGGCAACACTCGCTAAACCATTGTGTTATAGAGTGAATGCTGTCTTACAACACTGTATAGACTATCTGCATAATTCTCTATAATTTTTTTAATATAATACCATTTTAACATTACATTACACGTTTAGCAGAACACGTCCTATTACATGGATCCCCCCACTAAGATACATTTATGTGAGATCTTCTCACTTAGTGTCTGGAGACAGGGATCGGCCATTTATTACATGTCTGCTGTTTGTGTCTTTGACTCATTAGAGTCCTGGGGTCTGGTCATGTAACAAATCCCAGCATGTGACCGTCTCATGTTTATTTATATTGTCCATAAAGACATGTAACAAATCCCAGTGTGTGACTGTCTCATGTGTATTTGTACAGACAGTGACAAAGTGACACCATCAGGTCTCTCAGAGTCTGACCAAGAAGAAAAGACAAATATGAGGAGTCCTCAGGAGATTAAAGAGGAGGAAATTCCTGTAAATATCAGTGAAGGTGAGTAATATCTTATGGACAATTATCACTTACTTCAGTTCTTATTGGAGTGTATTTATCCATCATCTCTCACGCAAGAAGTTTTACACACAACGTAGCTCGTGATAAAGGTGTTTTAAATAGATTTTAAGGCACAAACACTAGGTTGATAATAAATAATTACAATGGTGAAAGTCTATAATCTGTTTATCTCTATCTGTAGGACCTTTACATGTGAAGCCTCGAGTTGTCTCCAAGGTTGAACAAGGGGAGCTGAATATAAGAGATCAGCAGCAGATGAAGGAGGAGGAGAGTCCTGGGAATAGCAGGGAAGGTGAGGAATCATTACACAATAAGAACATTAATAATAAATTCTATAACATCACACTGGCACCATAACAATACATTTATTTTATCTTAAACATAATTAAAAACTGTCTATACATTGCAATAGCTATATATCTTGTCTAACATTAATCAAAGATATGTAATAAGTCGAAAAAGGCTGTATTCTTCCCTTTTTCCTTTGTCTCTTTCTATTTCTTTTTTCTTTTTCTTTATTGTCGTCTGGATTTCTAAGTGAATGGACTGAAATTTATGATGTAATTTACACCTTTACGCGAGTCAGATATGTTTTGTATATCCAATCTTTAATAAAAAAAAAAAAAAAAAAAAAAAAAGCTATATATCTTGTCGGGATTAATACGACATATTATTTTCGAAATAATATAGAATAATGAATTTTGAGTTCAGAATCAATTTATGGACACATATTCCTTTTTATAAAATAACATTTATTGACAATAACAAAATCAACTAGTCTAATGATAAAAATGTAATGTATCAAATCAAATGCAAATAAAACAAAATATAACCAGCCAGATGTTAAAAAAATATTAACCCATCATATTTTATAACTTATTATTTTATGACATCTTCAATACAATCCTTAAATCTCAATATAAAAGTTTATCTCAATCACATGTACAATAAAGCCTGGAATAACAACCCAAAGAATAAAATCAGATAAATCAATTAATGAAAATTCACCCAAAATAACGTTTTAACATGTACTAATAATGTCTAATGATATTATAATATAGCTATACAGGAATGTATTAAATATAACACAATTATGGTAAAGTATTTTATAATATAATTGATAAGTTAGCTATGTAAAATTAATTTATCTGTATTGGTCAAAAAGAAAAATGAGATATCTAATTTTGTATTAAAATTTATATCCGGATTTATAAATTTCAATGACAAAATGAAATCTAAATAACTTTTTGATAAGAAATAAACCAAACAGAGAAATTATGGTAATGGTTTTCAATTATATCATAAAATAAAATAATTCAATTTATACATTACCAATTATGACAAGATTCCACTGGTTAATTCCAAAATTGTCTGGCCTTTTCCACAGGATCAAAGTTTTCCTCTATTATTACTTTCTTTTTCTCTCCAGCCCTTTTCTCTCTCTGTCTCCTTCTTCCTTTTCTTAGATCCTGTTTCTATCCATAATTATACCTCTCGCTTATTTTCCTATCAGAATCCCAAATCAGTTAAAAGTATCTAGTAACCAATAGAATCTCTCATGATGTCATCACATATTTAAATTTTATAATAAATATATTTTTCTATAGAGACATTTATTCCTTGAACCATAAGATGGCACTCTCGGACCTTTGAATTTTCATACCTTTAATTAACTAATGACCCTTTTGACCCACAACCTATAAACAAGATAGGGTCATAAGAATGGTTATCAGTTAGATACCCCTTAACAGATTTATTATTCTGGGAAGGAGACTGAGGCCCTCATTCAATTGCGATTTGGCCAATTAAATAGTGCTCTAAATAAGCACATAACATATTTTTGTTAAATAAGTTTTTAGTTAGGGAAAACCTTGCTTTTGGATAGATGTTTACCAAGTAAAAACTTCTTTAAAAAATATGTTATGTGCTTATTTAGACCCCTATTCAATTGGCCAAATTGCAATTGAATGAGGGCCTTAATGTCTAGGAACACATTCTTCACATGTGAAATCTTGGGGAGGATTCCATTATTTCTAAGAAACATAACCTTTATAGACCTTTATCTATTAGTTTAGGAATTCACTCAAATATTTATCCCTACAGAACAAAGAACTATTCAACCATGGATAACTCACTTGTGAGAAGCTGTGAAAACATATCTTTTACATAGATATATTTAAATAATGGAATTGCATGTATATATATATATATATATATATATATATATATATATATATATATATATATAGCATATAAAATATTAATACATTGGATATAAAATAGTGGTTAATAATTGGAATATCATATTATACTATAATATCCATAGAATATAGAACGTTATTCATACAAAAGTTCTGACAATCTCTATAGTACATATTTCTTGAGATATACAGCATTGTGTGTGCAGCTCAGTATAGTAATATATGGCTCAGAGAGTTTGATAAGGTTGGGGTGATTAACAGCCTTATTAAATTGCAATTTAGCTAATTGAATAGGGCTCTATATAAGCACAGAGCATTTATAGCGTTTTCAGTTAGTAAAGACCTGGCTTTTGGGTAGAAGTTCACTAACTAAAACCTTCTGTAAAATAAATATGCTCTGTGCTTATATAGAGCCCTATTTAATTGGCCGGACTGCAATTTTATAAGGCTGCTAGAATTTAGTACTTGCCAATCATTACTGTTATCATCCTATAACTTAATGTCTAACACATCCACAGCAAATGTACAGGATAAATGTATTAATAACTAGCGACATGCCCATTAAAAAAATGACAGCAATGAGATGTGTATATTTAGAAATTTGTTTGGTCGATAATTAACGTAATTGACAGTTGTAAACTTTTTCTTTTGTCTAAAGAAGTACAATAGTCATATTAAAGCTGTTTATTATTGTAACATTGTAGTTTTGGGTTGAGGAAGTGTTGAATTCGTTTCTGGGTAACAGTGTTAACATTATAATGTAAGAACAGTTGAACATTGGATTAATGAGTATTGTAAAATTGAGATAATGTTTTTTTTTAAGATGCAACTTGTAGATTAAGAATTCTTAAATGAAATATATATTGAATCCAGAGAAAGGCGAACAGTAAAAACCCTCCTTGAAACTTAGCCAATTGTATCAAAGCGGTAAAAAAATTAATTCCTTCCTGACCCCATTAACTGGCGATCGGCTTACTCCCTAGATTAATAATTTACCTTAAATTATACATTAACATTGTGTAACAAAACCTGGTTCTGCTGTTAACATAAACTTTGAAATATGTACAGTGAAGGAACTTTATAGATGAATTTGTGAAACTTGTAACCTTGTAAACAGTAACATAGTTAATTATGTTTGTTTGGTAAACTGCAAGGTAGTGAGGCTAATGAGTGTTAACTTTTGAATGTACTAAGATTTGGACATTGGCTTAATGAGTATTGTAACGTGACATAATGTTTTTTTAACATGCAACTTGTAGATTATGAACTGTTAAAGAAAAACTAAATATACAGTAAGGCAAACATTAAAAACCATCTTTGAAAGGTATGAAATTGTATAACAGGAGTACAAAAATGAATTGGTTTCTGACCGCATGAACCGGCGATCGGATGAGTAACTTCATTAATATTTAACATGAAATGCAAAATTTGCAATGTGTAACCATCAAGTTTGAAATATATACAATTAACCAACAGCATTTTTTGCTTTAAAATTTTTAACTTGAAGAACAATAACATACTTAATTAACGTTTTAACTTGAATTCTGTTGAAATGGAAGGTAAGTGTTTTGTTGGGCTAATCATCTATAAACAGTACTTCCAGGAAAGATGAATGAGTTATTCTGTCATTGGTGCTTTGTAATGGTTGTAATTTTTTAGTTGGTGTTGTAATAGTTAAAAATGGGACATAGAGTTTCCTATGTGGAAGAGTGTGTAACGGAGTTGGAACACAAATCCAATATCTCTGCTGGTATACGGTAAAATATCCAAGAGGCACTACAGTCTCACCATCCCCAACCTCCCATATTGGACGACACTCAATTGGGAGTCAAAAAATACTGACTTTATTTTGTTATGTGCAGAAATATATATACACATCTCTTCCCACAGGCAATACACATCCCCCATAGTTGGCCACACAATACACATAGAGGGACAATAGGTGGGTCACACCTCCCTGAGGCTACCTGGCTACTTTGATACAATCAGACATTGATTAGATCATCCTTCCCTTTTTTCCATCTTCACAATGTGAACACTTCACACAATGGACCTCTCTTGCTTATGAGGAGCCCTTGTAATAGGATTATTTATTATGCCAAGGTCTGCAATAGTCTGGGCTAATATTCTGCAGAGCATAAACCAACATACATACAGTATAACAGTAGGATCATATTTTAACCATAATAATTAAATAACCATAAAACAGGGTAAAACAGTGATGGGTTCCGTTACAGAGTGGTTCTTTAAAAAGAGAACGCGAGACATTAAAGTTAGTCCGCGATGTGTAACCACTGTTCTCTATGTGTTTTGCCATTGTATGGAGTTTATTATAGAAATAGTGTTGATGTAAAAAGCTTGGTAGTGAGCTAAAAAGTATTTATTAAAATCAAAGTTTGGTTGTGAATGTTTTTGCTTTGTTTTTTGTTGTTAAATTGTCGTATTGGTCATTTTTGTCTTTTGGTTTTAGTTAGTGATGGATGGGTTGTGTTTCTTGCAATGAAAGTTAGAGTACTTCATAGTAGACAATGTTTTTTGTAAAAATGCGTCCATCCTCTAAAAAATCACCTTGACTTTCATTGTTTTCAATGTAAACTTTAATAGCCTGTGGGTTTTTGTACCTTGAGAAGACAACGTACAATTGGCCGTGTGCAAATACTGGTTGTTCCAAGAATATACCCACAGATTTGAAAGTTTGACCTTGTGATTTATTAATGGTCATGGCAAATGCCATGATGATGGGAAATTGTCTTCTTTGAAATACAAAAGGGAGGCTACTTTCACTTGGTGCTAAATCTATTCTTGTTATGAAAACTCTCTCTCCTTTATGTGTACCAGTTAGAATTTCAGCATCTATGAAATGGTCCTTTAATTGTTGAACAATTAATCTTGTCCCATTGCATAGGTCTTTTTTGGGGTTCATATTTCGCAGTAACATGACAATTGCACCTTTCTTTAGCTGCAAAATATGTGGTGGCATTCCTGAAGGAGTTAATGAGTTTATGAATTCAGTAGAAAAGTTTGCCTGACTTTCTTTGTCATCAGCAAGGACAGAATCAGCACTGTGATTGTTTTTTGGGGGTGCACTAATTTTTTAAAATATTTCCTTATTGAGGAGCAATGCATCCTTATTTTTACATGTTAGTATAACTTTGTCAGCAAGTTCTGCATAGTCGTCGTTATTTATAGTAGTTTGGAATATAGCCGATATAAGATCTTGTTTGCAAATCATGGAATCTGGGATGTGTACAGTGTCCTCAGGTAAATTTTAAATTCGTTCAGTTTTTCCTTCTGCCAATCATTGAAATCATTTTCTCCTTCTGATCTCATATTTTGTTGTAATTGAAGATGGGTAAAATGTTTCCATAGTGTACTTGACTTTATACATGTTTCGATAATATCTGTTCGTTTTCAATGTACAACGACAGGTAGTGTTTGTCTAAAATCGCCAACTAATAATATGACTTTTCCACCAAATGACAAAGTACTATCCATGATTTCACAAAGCAAACGGTCAATACATTGTAGGGCATGGCATGACATCATTGTAGCTTCATCTATTATAATTAATTTCGTTTTTTTAATTTTTTTGCCTTGTAATGATGTCATTCTAATATCGGACACGGATGTTTCTAAAATAGGGACTGGTAGTTTAAATCCACTATGCACAGTCCTTCCACCTTCTAACAAAAGTGAGGCAATTCCAGTAGTTGCAAATGCGAGTGCTATTTCACCTTGTGCTCGTACAAAACTCATCAATAAATTATATAGATAAGTTTTGCCTGATCCACCAGGTCCATCAAGATAGAAATAACGTTCTTTTACCATGTCATTATCTAGTGCATTTTTGATAGCATTAAATGCTTGCAATTGTAATGTATTTAAAGTTGCAAGTCTTTCTTCAGTCCTTTCTCTTTGTAGTTGCATGTCATAGTCTTCAAAGTTCATGTCGTCTATAAGTCCTGGATCTGGCAGATTAAAACTTGCACAACTTAATCCATGAGTTAAAAATACCTCTTGGATTTCAATTAATGCTTTTAATTGTGCAATCGTCTCATTGTATCGTTGTAAAAAATCTTCAGCCATATTAGTTTTAAATGTGTCTCACAAAGCTAATGCATTTGGAGCATTTGAGAAGATACAAATAAATGCAAATTGTTCCCTCATCTGCCGTTGCATTTGACATAGTGCTGACATCTTTCCCATTCTGTATCATCAGCTAGGAAGTTTCTATGGCGCGCAGCTAAATGAAAAGATTCATATACTTTGGGCCTCATTCTATTAGCGGCCGCAGCCGTTGCGGGGCCGCAAGGACCGGCCGCAAGCTATTCGGCTATTCTATTCCCTTACGGCCGGGGATTCCGGCAGGCTTGCGGCCGGTGCCTTGCTATCTCTTGCGGCCGCTCGCGCCAGTGGAAAGCCTTTGATCTAAAAGGCCTCAAGAGTTTCGGCCGTAAGAAATTCCTATTTGCAATTCAATTGCTCCAGGGAAACCTCTCTGCAAGGCTAAAAGCCAGCCGCAGCTTACTTGCAGGAAAGAGGTCCCGCTAGCACCAATTAAGCACATAAAATAGCTCAAATAAAGCCATCCTGCACTTTGAGAAGACTATAAAGGGATTTTAGGTGTTAGAAAAAATAGCACATAATTATCCTATACTCAAATCCGTAAACTATTTTATTTTTAATATCCGTAAAATATCCATGTAAAAAGTCCAGAGTGCTTGGAGCACTTCAGACCCGCCCACGCCGCAGCCGGAAAATAAACAGTTAATTTGAACTCGGGTTTGGGTTGATGTGCAAGCTTGAGAGTGGGTTACTTTTAATCCTCATGTCCCCCAATATGATCCCTAGCATTTACAGAGCTGTACAGTGCAGGCTTGAATTTATTTTTGAGTTTTTATATTTCACAGCTTACGGCCGGTTTCAAGATATGCGGCCGGCCGTAAGAGGAGATCCTTGCGGGGCCGTATAATAGAATCGCGAGTTAACAGAACCCCCGCAAGGAATCGCAGCCTTACGGCCGATTTACGGCCGGTAATAGAATGAGGCCCTATGTCATTAACAGTTTTTAAGTGTTCAAAACTTTGTGCACCGGGAACATTTAGAAGCAGTAATCGTAAGCAGAAACGTTCAAGGTCTTTTGGACTTACAGTGTAAATTTGTGGTATTATTTTAGTTCCACGCCTTTTTCTTTTTCGCCATAATCCATTAACAAAAACATAATGGTATGGAATGTCAATGTATAAGAATTCTCTTGCCTCAAAGTCAGTTGAAATTTGAAATTGAAATTTTGTGCAATCTCTTGCCATTGTGGATTACATGTAAACGTAATAAATAAATCAGGTTTCCCAAATTTGGGGACAATAGCCATGGCATCATTGTAACTTTCTCGCATATTGCGAGGAGATCCCTGGAAAGATAAGGGTAAAATGATGGCTTTGCTAGCTGTCATGTCTCTGCTTGTAGCAACCTCAACGACATAATCCATGAATCCACAATAATGTTCTACACGTAGTTTATCTTGTTGATATTTAATGACATTTTAATTATTGGCCTCAACTTGCAAATAGGAATCAATAATCCATTGTTGTGTTAGTTTTCCCCCACATAAAATTGGATTGAATGTATTTCGAATGGCAATTTGAGCTACTTTAAATTCAAGCATGGAAATATTATTTCGCACTCGCACTTTAGAATTTGGGTAACTTGGAAGGTTTAATTTTGGTTGCCAACCTGCTTCTCCATGTGGAAAAAATATTGGATATGTCATTGGATCTAAATTTGTACTTAAGATATTGATATTAATGAATGGTTGCTCCTCATTTCTGGGATATATTCTAATGTCTCTTTGAAATTGTGGTTCTCCTTCATCATTTTGAAACACCATTGCAACCTCATTTGATGTTGGCAAGTTATAACGGCATTTATCAGTATGTCTATCTCTTAAGCACCATATTGACCTTTGGGATTGGCAATTGATGTCTTTCTGCATGAAGTTGTTTTTCCTTTTCTACTTCTGCTAATTTTTTATAAGCTTAAGTGTAGGGGTTATTGGCCATAATTGTATCTAGCTCTATAAAAACACTGGGTAAGCATTTTTTATTTTCTTGAAGCTGCATACGTTGGTCAACAGCTTCCATTGTATCTTGGACATATAGTTGAGAACATTTTCTTGGCTCTCCTTCCTCTGGATGTAAATGTGAAGTCTGATGGTAAATTTGTCCTTGGACTTTAAAACAGTAAGGACCATGTCCTGGCACATTAGCAGCTAATGTTGCCCCCATAGATGCAAAGGATATGGCACTAATGTAGGATCTTATGTTTGTTTGGAAATTCTTGTAGTTGGGGAAAGCAGGTTCAGGCATAATGCTTTGTAAATATGGTGGGAATTGTTGTCTTTCTGGAAGTTTGACCTTGTCTTTTTGACAGCAACTAATAAACTGTCCATCTGTGGGTCTTTCCTGTTTAAAATGATAAGCCTCACAAAACTGACAAAGAATATTCATATCACCACAATTATGAACCTCTACTGCTAAAGACTTGAGTAAAGGACAATTTGAAGATCATATATCAGTATCAGTTCGTAATTTATCAGTTGAAATGTTATGTGATGGTTCAGCAACAGGTTCTAAATACTTTTGTTTTTTAGTAGCTTTTTTTGGTTTATAATTTATTTTTTCAGCTGATAGTCTTTTGCTTCCAAGTCTTTTCCGTTCTTTTGTAGTAATATATTGGTGTTTAAATTTGTACTGTCCGTGATTGTTGAAATAGTAGACTTATATTTTAGTTGTAGGCTTATATGGTGTGGGTCTGAAAAGAAGATATTGTTGTTTGGTACCTGTTAGTAGTATTTGTGGTAGTATGCTATTTTCTGCTTCTGTTTAGGTTTCAGGCTTAATGTTGCAGGTTAGGGCGCTGAAGAGAGAATTTAGTGTATACTTTTTTATGTGTTTTCACTATTTGTTGTACTAGGCTGTTTTATCGTGGGCACATTTTGTTTGCTAGATTGAAGTTAGGGTTTACTGTTAAAGATTGTTGTAGGTAAAAGGTAATTAGTAGATAAATTAGAAAAGTGTCAGTAATATTTGTTGACGAATGGTGATTTGTTGGGCTTAATGTTGTTGGTGTGTTGTTTTATTTAATTTTTTCTCTTGACATTGCTGTACAGCAAACATGTTCATTTTGTTTTCTCTTTTTTTACTTGTTATACTGTACCTTGTTAGAAGTGTAATTTGAAGATGAATATCCCTGGATCCGCAGATGGAAATCTTCGTCCGAGAGTGTTCATGCAGTGTCTGTTGTAAAGAAAAAAAAAACATGTTATTTGATTGTAATTTATTTTTCATGAATAGCATGGTTTATTTATTTTGAAAGCAATGTGTTGTGCTATTAGTTTTGTTTCTTGTGTGTAAAATAGTATTGATTTGAGAGTGTGTGAGAAAGCGTACAGCACTGGCTGTAATTTATTAATATGGTGTTTTGTGTGGACAACTGTTGTAATTGTATTATTCTTTTACTGTAGTAGTTTGTTGGGCATGAAATAGGATTTAGTATTTTTTTAGATTGTGTCTGTTATCCTGATTTGTTATGGTATGTTTTTTTTTTGTGCGCCACTTGAAAATTGTTTGATTTTAGTTTTCAGGTACAGATCTATTTTTTAGTACAGTAATTATTAATGTTATTTCTATTTTGTATTTGTTAGGAATGTTTGTTGGGCTATTCTGTTTTGCGTGCACCACTTTTGGGATGCTGCATTTGGCTTCTGGGTGATGGTTAGAGGTTCTTGTAGAGTAAACAGGAACAATATAAATTTTTTCTGTATGTTGCTAATGTTTGGTATGCTATCCTGTTTTGTGTCCGCCACCTATATTTTAGTAATGCATTACGTTAACAATTATTTTTCGTATGGAAATGTGTTTTTTAGTATATTGTATATGTGTTTGTCAAGTTTCTTGAACATTGGTGTTCTTGTTTTGCTGTAATTTGTATAGAGGCTTTAATTTTTTTGTTTGACTTGTGATATTGGTGACTCGTTAACATGGAATTTTTTTGTTTGTTTTTTGACTTGTTATACTATACCTTGATTGAAGTCTTTTTGTTGTATGAATGACAGAGGGACCCCTACTGCTATTTAGAGATATGGGGAAAGTCACACGGGGGGTAGAGACACAGCAGAGGGAGAGGGGGACAAGACACACATGGGTGGGAGAGGAGTGGGGTAGACACACAGGGGAGGGGGGAGAGACACAGAGGAGGGGGGAGAGACACAGGGGAGTGAGAGGAGGGGGGAGGAGAGACACAAAGGCGTGAGAGGATGGGGGAGAGACACAGGGAAGTGAGAAGAGGGGAGTTGAGACACAAAGGAATGAAGGGGGGAGAGACACAGGGAAGTGAGAGGAGATTGGAAGAGACACAGGGGAGAGGGAGACAGATGGGTGGGAGAGGATGGGGTAGACACACAGGGGAGGGGGGGATAGACACAGGTTAGTGAGAGGAGGGGAGGAAGAGACACAGGGGAGTGAGAGGAGGGGGTAGAGACACAAAGGAGTGAGAGGAGGGGGAGAGACACAGGGGAGGGAGAGGAGCGGGGAAGATATATAGGGGAGGGGGGAAGAGATAAAAATGGAGGGGGAGACACAGGGTTGGAGAGGAGGGGGGTAGACACATAGGGGAGGGAGAGGAGGGGGAGAGACACATCGGAATAAGAGGGGGGAGAGAGACAGGGGAATTAGAGGGGAGAGACACAGAGGAGGGGGGAGACAGGGGAGTGAGAGGGAGGAAGAGACAAGATGGAGTGAGAGGAGGGGCAAAAGACACAGAGGAGGAGAGGAAAGACACACAGGGGAGGGAGAGGAGGGGGAAGAGACAAAGGGGAGGGAGAGGAGGGGGAGAGACACAGGGGAGGGAGAGGAGGGGGAAGAGACACAGGGGAGGGAAATGGGGGGAACAGACACAAGGGAGGGGGCAAGAGATATAGGGAAAGAGACACGGGGAGGGGAGACAGAGGGGAGGGAGAGGGGGGCAAGAGACACAGGGGAGAGAGAGGGGGGCGGGAGACACAGGGGAGGGAGAGGTGGGGAAAGAGACACAGGGGGGAAAGACACAGTAGGGAAGAGGGACTAAAAACACAGGGGAGGGAGAGGAGGGGGAAAATGAGACACAAGGGAGGAAGTAGACAGAGGGAGAGACTCTCAATAAGCGCCGAAGGCACTCATTGCGAGGCCCGTGATGAGTGCCTTCGGCCCAGTAAAGTAGAGGGGGAGAGGCTCCCATTGTGTGGCAAACAGCATTGACAGAATTCACACTTCATTGCCGTCATTTTTGACGGGCAAGTTGCTAGTTAGTTATAAACTGATAAGTATAATAATAAGTATCGACCTGTAAGAGTAAATATACAAGAATATGTCTACAATTTTGGGCATCACTTCATAAAAAGGACATTTTAGAGCTAGAAAAAGTACAGAGAAGGGCTACAAAACTAATAAGGGGAATGGAGGGACTAAGTTATGAGGAAAGATTAATCAAATTAAACTTATTTTCTCTAGAAAAAAGTGTCTAAGAGGAGGCATGATTACATTATATAAATACATCCACGGTCAGTATAGGGATTTGTAGTAATTTTTGTGCCAAGAGGTTTTCAACTGACAAGAGGACATGCTTGGAGGTTCGAAGAAAAACGATTCCACGTTAAAGAAAGAAAAGGGTTCTTCACAGTAAGGGTGGTTAATCTGTGGAATTCTCTACCAAAGGAGGTGGTGACAGCAGATTCAATAGATACCTTTAAAAACATGTTGGATATATTTTTTAATAAAAAAAGGCTAACTGGATAACTAGAGTAGAATTAATCCAGGGAGGAGTCCGATTACCAGTATCTGGTTTCAGGAAGGAATATTTTTTCCTTATGAAACAATTGGCAAATGTTTCATGTTTTTTTTTCTGTTTGCCTTCCTCTGGATCAATTGATAATTAGCAATTAACAATTATTTCCAGGTAATAAATAATTCACATATTATAATAAACAAAAGAGATCTTAAAAGGTTGAACTTGGCGGACTGAACATCTTTAATCAACCTCAATTACTATGTAACTATGTATCTTTCTGATAGAAGACTTTGTATACACAGGAAGTTTGTATCTGCACAGTGGGAAAGTGTCAGTAACTATAGTTGGATCTCCCAGCAGCACTAATGAGTAGATTGTTAGTTTACAGAAACGTCCACCTTGAGAAGTAACAGGTAGCCGCAGGCAAAAAATGAAAGCCTGTAGCAAGCAATAATTGCATATATAAGTTGTAATAAGTAAAATTTGTGTTTATACAGCATTTATTTTTTTCTTTTAAATAACATTTTGTAGACCATCCTGTCATATTTAGTTAAATAAAAGAGCATAATTGACAATCATTGGTGTGCACCCGATCACACTGCACTCTATAAACATTCAGACATCTGTTGCCTTATTTTCATATTAGAAAACAATGTGTTCATAAGAAGTTACATAACCTCTACTAAATTAATAGACTAAACTACCGTATATACTCGAGTATAAGCCAAGTTTGTCAGCCCTTTTTTTAAGGCAAAAAAGGGCCCCCTCGGCTTATACTCTAGTCACTCTCTCCCATGTCTCTCACCCCCCTGTTTGTCTCTAACCCCCCCGTGTGTCCCTAACCCCCCCATGTCTCTAACCCCCCCGTGTGTCTCTAACCCCCGTGTGTCTCTCTACCCCTCCCCCCCCTCCTCAACCTAAACCCCCCATCCTCAGCATAAACCCCCCTCCTTCACCTAAACCCCCCTAAATACCACCCCCCTCTCCCCTCTCCTGCTTGTGCTCAGGCCTCCGCGCTTTGACCCGGCGCGCATGTGACGTCACATGCGCGCCGGGTCAAGGAGCGGAGGCCGGAGCACAAGCAGGTAAGTGAGGGGAGAAGGGGGAGGTATTTAGGGGGGTTTAGGTGGAGGAGGGGGGTTGAGGGGGGTTTAGGTTGAGGAGGGGGGTTGGGGTTGAGGGAGGTTGAGGGGGGAGGTTGAAGTGGGGTTGAGGAGGGGGGTTGAGGTTGAGGATGGGGGGTTGAGGAGGGGGGTTGAGGAGGAAGGTTGAGGAGGGGGTTTAGGATGGGGGGGTTGAGGATGAGGAGGGAGGTTGAGGATGGGGGGATGAGGATGGGGGTTGAGGGGGAGGATGATGATGGGGGTTGAGGAGTGAGGTTGAGGGGGGTTGAGGAGGGAGGATGAGGAGGGGGTTGAGGATGAGGAGGGAGGATGAGGATGAGGAGGGAGGGTGAGGATGAGGAGGGAGGTTGAGGAGGGGGTTGAGGATGAGGAGGGAGGTTGAGGATGAGGAGGAAGGTTGAGGTTATGGAGGGGGGTTGAGGATGGGGGGGGGTTGAGGATGAGGGGGTTGAGGATGAGGAGGGAGGTTTAGGATGGGGGTTTGAGGAGGAGGATGGGGGTTGAGGAGGGGGTTTGAGGAGGGGGTTGAGGATGAGGAGGGAGGTTGAGGATGAGGAGGAGGAGTTGAGGAGGGGGTTGAGGTTGGGGGATGAGGGGTTGAGGATGGGGGGTTGAGGAAGGTTGAGGAGAGGGTTGAGGATGGGGGGTTGAGGATGATGGGGTTGACGAGGGGGTTGAGGATGAGGAGGGAGGTTGAGGATGAGGAGGAGGGGTTGAGGATGAGGATGGGGGGGTTGAGGAGGGGCGGTTGGGGTTGAGGTTTAGGAGGGTTGAGGTTGAGGTTGAGGAGGGTTGAGGCTGAGGAGGGGGTTGAGGATGAGGATGGGGTGGTTAAGGATGGGGGGTTGAGGGGAGGTTGAGGAAGGGGTTGAGGATGAGGAGGGAGGTTGAGGATGAGGAGGAGGGGTTGAGGAGGAGGGGTTGAGGTTTAGGAGGGGGGTTGAGGAGGGAGGTTGAGGATAAGGAGGAGGGGTTGAGGTTGAAAAGGGGGGTTGAGGATGGGGGGTTGAGGAGAGAGGATGAGGATGGGGGGTTGAGGATGGGGGATTGTGGAGAGAGGTTGAGGATGGGGGGTTGAGGATGAGGATGGGGGGGTTGAGGATGAGGAGGGAGGTTGAGGATGAGGAGGGAGGTTGAGGAGGGTGACAAGGGAGGGGGGAAGAGACACAAGGAAGGGAGAGAGGAGAAGAGACACAGGGAAGGGAGACGGGAGAAGAGACACGGAGAGAGAGGGGGACACAGAGGGACACAGGGGGCAGCACATTTCCCACCCTCGGCTTATACTCGAGTCACTCATTTTACCCAGTATTTTGTGGTAAAATGGGTGCCTCGGCTTATACTCGGGTCGGCTTATACTCGAGAATATACTGTAAATCCTTTTCAACCAAATTGACCTTTTATCAACTGCAAATTGGTCTCAGTACGCTATAAATGATCATTGTAAATGTAATAGATATATATACACTATATAATCGTTTCCATTTAGAAGTATGTTAAAGCTGTCACAATTTACTTCTTGTGCTTTTGTTTCCAACAGATGGAGCCGACATTTGGAATACCCTTGGAGAAGACTACATTTCTCACACAGTAGAAAAAACATTTGCATGTTCTGAATGTGGGAAAACTTTTAGTCTTGCCTCACATCTTAATAGACATAAGAGGACTCATACAGGAGAAAAACCTTTTCCATGTTCTGAATGTGGACAATGTTTCCGTCGTGCCTCACATCTTAATAGCCATAAAACAACTCACACAGGAGAGAAACTTTTTGCATGTTCTGAATGTGGGAAATGTTTCAGTCGTGCCTCACATCTTAATAGCCATAAGACAACTCACACAGGAGAGAAACCTTTTGCATGTTCTGAATGTGGGAAACGTTTCAGTCAGCTCACACATCTTAATAACCATAAGAAGACTCATACAGGAGAAAAACCTTTTCCATGTTCTGAATGTGGGAAATGTTTCAGTCAGCTCTCAGATCTTAATAGACATAAGATAACTCATACAGGAGAAAAACCTTTTCCATGTTCTGAATGTGGGAAATGTTTCAGTCATCTCTCAGATCTTAATAGACATAAGATAACTCATACAGGAGTAAAACCTTTTTCATGTTCTGAATGTGAGAAATGTTTCAGTCAACACTCAGCTCTTAATAGACATACGAGAACTCATACAGGAGAAAGACCTTTTCAATGTTCTGAATGTGGGAAATGTTTCAGTCAACACTCAGCTCTTAATAGACACAAGAGAACTCATACAGTAGTAAAACCTTTTCTATGTTCTCAATGTGGTAAATGTTTCAGTCATCTCTCAGATCTTAATAGACATAAGATAACTCATACAGAAGAAAAACCTTTTCCATGTTCTAAATGTGGGAAATGTTTCAGTCATCTCTCAGACCTTAATAGACATAAGATATCTCATACAGGAGAAAAACCTTTTCCATGTTCTGAATGTGAGAAATGTTTCAGTATACTCTCAGATCTTAATAGACATACAAGAACTCATACAGGAGAAAAACCTTTTCAATGTTCTGAATGTGGGAAATGTTTCAGTCAACACTCAGCTCTTAATAGACATGTGAGAACTCATGCAGGAGAAAAACATTTTCCATGTTCTGAATGTGGGAAATGTTTCAGTCAGGCCTCAAATCTCAAGCGACATATGAGAACTCACACAGTATAAACACAATTTGCATGTTCTGAAATTTACACAAGAGAAAAAATTTGTTTCAATCAGATTTGAAATGACACAAAAAACTCACATAGGATAAAGATCAGTTGTATGTATGAAATGTGGGGAATGTTTTAATGAGTCCGCCATTACAAATCAACATGACATATTATGAAATAATAATACTAATCTGTGCATATCTGGGTTTTAAAGCATGTTAATACAACCCTTTAGCAGTGCTGCTCTTTTAGTAAGTTCTTCTAGTGTATCAGCTTGTATCATTAGAATACATACTATGAGGCTGCACTGGTTCTGTGCATTGCTGCTATCTGCTTGGTTACCAATAACCCTTTCATTTAAAGGGATATGTAAGTTTCCTGGGTTATTACTTTTCTGCACTCTATAAACAAAAAGCAGCCTATATGTATGCAGCACATCTGAATTTTAATTTTTATTAATATCTAAAAATCTTTCTAAGGATTATGTTAACATCACCCAGGGGTGTCTATGTAGTCCCCTTCCCCCCTCCCCCCCATTCAGCATGCAGCATTAGGGGATAATTTAACCCATTATTGTTCTGTTCTGCTGTTGCTTCCTCAACCAATCTCCTTGCAGCTTCCTGTCTGATGTGTGCTATGCCCTGCTGCTGACATAATGTCTCACTACATATCCCAGGCTGCTTTGCAGCACGATAAAAAATCCCAGAGTTTGTTCAAATGTTTTAGCTAACCTGGTTGGCCAAAATAAATTATGTTAAGATAAGATATAAAGTGTTTTTACGCATCTAGTGTGATGTGGGGTGGGGATGTATTGTGCCATTGTATTCATGTAAACATTATAAAAGCTATGTTGCATATATTTCAGTCAGCCAGCCAGTAGCAGCCATTTTGGATGTTTTTCCTACTAACCCACATTTTTGTCTAAATAAACTCTAATAATAAGAAAATTATCAGAGGACTCGGTATCATGACTGGGTTTCGGATTAAAAAGTGGTTTGTGGGTATGATTATTTTTCTAACACTCCCCTTGCTATTTTTCGTCACATTTTAGCCCTTCATTATACCTCCTATCTCCCCTTCACTCTCCTTACTGTATACTCCTTACTGTATAGGTCTGTATATTCCTGTCATCTTTTCTTTAACTGATCTGCTTCTGTTAAATCCATAATTTATTTGTCTTTTATCACGCTCACTTCAGCATTAAAAAGGTTCCTTAGAGACCCCCAATGTATTTGAAGAGATCTCTTGATTTACCTATTTGGTTATCTTCTTCTATCTCTACATCGCTCATTATAGAATGTATTCTTTTCTCTTCTAGTACTTTACATTCAGTTGGACAAATCTTTGCCTCTCTCCACTACCTTTCACTTTCCTTCTCTCCTGGGCTACTTTCAAAGCATAATCATACAGCCAGTTGCCTGTTTTACTTCAAAAGCTCCCTGTGGACTTTTGTTCCATCAGGAGGTGTAGAGCCAACTCCATTGTTCATGTTCACTTTCTTGATATCGTGTTGCTAGATAGAGTGATCATTGTTTCAGCTCCACAAAAGGCTTTTTAGATCTGCCTTTGCAAGCAATAATTTGATCACATCTCCACGACCAGGTCACACAGTATACCTTAAATTACTACCAAATCGTTTATAAAACAATACATACAAATATCTGGCATGTTTAACATGTTTGCAATACATTTGTGGTAACAGTGATTATACTTAGTATTACAACATAGTAAAACATACACCTCTGTAGTACAGTGACTATACCCATAGCTGAAAATGGTACAACCATTACAGTGAATCCCTTAGCCTAGAGGCCCAGTGCAAAGAGAATACTTTATATAACCATGACAGGCACATGTGGGTTTTTGACTTTGCTCTGTGAGCACCAACACCCTTTCCAGTTCAGCAATATCACTTAGTGCTGGAATTCTCCTCTCCAGTTCTCCAATTTGAACTGACTCAAATGGCAAAAAAAAAATTGTATAAAGTTAAAAAAGAAAAAAATAGTGTGTGTGTGTTTATATATATATATATATATATATATATATATATATATATATATATATATAAATATATATATCTTTTTTCTTTCCCCCTTATCTCCTCCTGCATTAAAATTATCCCCTTTTCTTGCAAGTCCTTTTATTTAAACTCCTACACTTATACTAGAACTGCACTTTTAGTAGAACTGTTTGCAAGCTCACAAGTTCACTCCATCCCCTCTCATATTAGGTTCTTACTACTCACCTGCACAAAAATCACTGCATAAGTACACAAACACCCTTATTGTTTAGAACAAATCACAGATGCAAATAAAATAAATATATTCTATATATACCAGAGTCACTGGACCACCATAAACCCCATCATTGTATTTTGCTGAAGTCTGAGCAGGAAACATTTTTTTTACTTGTTTTAGACATTCAAATGTGAACACATGCTATATTATATATATATATATATATATATATATATATATATATATATATATATATATATATGTTTTCTGGTGGTCCAGAACAGGTACTTCCTTCCACTTCTTTTGACCTGGGTTTTATTCTCAGTCAGAAAACCAAGAGGTCACATTACCCTGAAGCCGAGCAGGGTGAGGCCTGGTCAGTACTGTGATGGGAGACCACCTAGGAATACCAGGAGCTGTATGCTGTGGCCCACTGAAGAAGGAACTGGAAACCCACTCCAGTATCTCTGTCATGAATACCAAGATGATCAGCATGACCATGGACATAAAGATGTTCTGGTGTGTTATGGTCCATAAGGTCACGCAGACTCAGGAACGACTGAACGACGTAAAAACAATATGTATATTGTTATGAACACAAGGGGCCCACTGGACTGTTTGGGTTTAATCAGTTATTATATGTGTGGTTAGAAGGTACTAACAACTTGCTTAACAGTTATATCAAGGGTGTAATGCATACATGTAGTTATATCATGGATGTAATAAGTGCATATAGTACTGTCGTTGATTATCATTAAGATACTGTATCTGTATTAGAAGTAGGATAATAGAATATGCTTAGATAATAAAGTGAATGAACTCTTATCTGAGATATACAAAGGGTTTAATATTTTAAAGAATGTATATGGCCCTGCGATCGGCCGTGTGTGACTGCTCTGGCTTTAGTCTGAAAGGGGGAAGTTTAGTTTTATACTCCTGTAAGTTGAGATCTGGCAACTGGGGTATTTATCATGGGATAGACATCTCCCAGATGGTGAGAGTGTAACAAGCTTATGCCCACAAGAGGAGGAGTTAGGCATGTGGGGGAGTGAGATTTTTCTTTTTTTTTTCATATATCTCTGTAACAATAAAGAAGTTCCAGTCTGATTTTGGACACACTAAACAAAGGTAGTGTCGGAGTCTGCTTGTACTAATCAAAGGTACATTGTGTGTGATTCTGAGATCCTAAGAAAAGGGGTCTTATGGTGCCTGTCTCTTCAAAAATTATGCTGTCTTCTGAAGTGCCTGCTGGTGTTGAGATCTGAACAAAAAGTTGCGACCCATAGAGAGGGAGAATTGGGGTGAGCGTAGTCCCCCAAATCTGGCGGGCGTAACATATATATTCTATATTCTTTATTTTACCAGCCTTCACAAGCATCAAACTATCCATTGATCTAGCTATCGATCTATCCTACTACCCCTATTAGCCAGCTATCCTGTAGATTATTCACTTAATTAATAACCATGAGGGCCACTGATGACACCTATTATTAACCCCTTATACCATTTGGTACATACAGACCTCCATGGAATATTATGTTATAACCATGGAGGTCCTTAGAACCACCATTGCAACTAAAATTAACCCTGTTACTATGTGGCTCTCACATGGTATTCTAAACTATAATCATTGGGGACCCTATGGACTCCCATTGCACCCAATTTTAACCCCTAAAACATATGGGTCCCCATGGCATTCAAAACTATAATCATAACAGTCCCTATGGTGCCCTATGACACTTAATATCTATGGTGGTCCCTAC
Source organism: Discoglossus pictus (assembly GCA_027410445.1). Taxonomy (NCBI): domain Eukaryota; kingdom Metazoa; phylum Chordata; class Amphibia; order Anura; family Alytidae; genus Discoglossus; species Discoglossus pictus. The sequence goes on along the minus strand of CM050170.1, from coordinate 45,667,002 downwards.
TGATTTGTGCATTCTGATTTGTTAGACATTTAACCAATCAGCAATATGGCAGGATAAATGGTGGTAGATAGGATGTCATGGGAGTCCTTGAGGACCCATATGGGATAGGGTTCCTTTTAGGTGCAATGGGGTTCCATTTGACTCCTCCTAGTTATAGTATAATATTCCATCAAGGTCCTCAGGAACCCAATGTATAGAAATTATTATTAGGAACCATGGGGTCCATAAGGACCCCCATGGTATAGGGGTTAATATTAGGTGCCATGTGGTCCATGGCTATAGTTTACAATACCATAAGGTCTGTAGGTACCACCATGCTATAGGAGTTATTGTTTGGTGCCATCAAGGTACATAAGGATGCCATGTACATTGGGAATCCCCTGCGATACCTGGTCTCATTGGGGTAGTGATCGGAGATCCCGGGATATACTGGCTCATAGGAGGCAGCTGTATTAACCCCTAATTGTGTCAGTTTTGAGCAATAAAGTCTAAAATTTGACACAAGTTGTTAGTTCCTTCCTAGCGACAGATTGGAAACATCCAGGCTTCTCAGACACATTTTATCTGCCTTTACAGAGGACTCAATGTACCGTTAAGTTTTTTAAAAAAAATTTTGGACACTCTGAATGACTTCTGAGTAAGCTTCAGAGAGAACAGAAATCAACGTGATAGCGATTTTTATATCAGTTATGGGACAGGTACTCGGGGGCTTTGGATATTATGGAGATTGCGACCACTCAGATGTCATTTGTCAGAGGTTAGATTTACACGTGTCATGTGATAACGCAGTAGTGTACTTTACTCTGTTACATAGTTACATAGACATTGAGGTTGAAAAAATACTTTCAGTCCATCAAGTTCAACCTTTTAATATCTGTCCTGATCTGCAATATGCAGATTAAATGTTAATTGTAAATTGATCCAGAGGAAAGCAAACAGAAAGAAAAAAATAAGTGAGACTTTGCCAATTGTCTCAAAAGGGAAAAAACATATTTCCTTCTTGACCCCAGATAGTAGCAATCAGATTCCTCCCTGGATCAATACTCTCTCTCTAATAATCCAGGATAACCCTAAATGCCTTTTATTTACAAACTAGTAACTTGCCCGTCGTAAATGATGGTATCATATGCTATGTCCAATTGTCTGTTCCATCTCTCTCTGTGCACCCCCCCTCTCTCTCTGCAACGTCTGCACGCTGTGTGCTCTCTGTCTCTTCCCCTCCCTCTCTCTCCCTCACTTTCTCTATCTCCTTCCCACTCTCTCTCTTTCCTTACCTCTCTGCCTCCTCTCTCTCTCTCCTCTCCTTTCTCTGCCCCCCCTCCTTTACTTTCTTTGCCTCCTCTCAACCCCCTCCGTCTCCCTCTCCCTCCCTCTCTCTCCCTCCTCTCTCTCCCCCTCATTCTCTCCCCTCCTTCTCTCTCTTTGGCTCCCCCTCTTTCTCTGCCTCCCCCTTCTCTCTCTCTCTCTGCCTCATCTCCCTCTCTCCCCTTCTTACTCTCTCTATCCCCCTCTCTCTTTCCCTTTGTCTCCCCCTTCCTCTCTCTCTTTCTCTCCCTCCCACTCCTTCTCCCGCTCTGCCTCTTCTATTTTCCCCTCCTTCCCTCTATATGCCTCCCCATCCTTCTCTCTCTCTGCCTCCTTTCTTCCTCCCCTCCTGGGCCAAACCTATTCTCTTCTAAACAATATAATATTTGGCCACAAGATGGCAGTAGAGTACTATCAGATACATTGTGGCATTGTGGCATTTGCAGTTGCTTTATTTATTTAGTACATATAATGCCCCTGTGTGTGCTCTGTGTGTGCCAGGTCAGTAATATGATGTGTATAGAGGTTATAATGACTTATAAGAAGTGTTCATGCTCTAAATAATATAAATGCATGGTGTGTTTTCTTAGTCTCACCTACTAACAAACTAACAGAATATGTCGCTGTCTCACTAACACGTCCTCATGACTCTCACCCACGACTGCTTCCAGGATGTCCCTGTTCATACCTATATTACTCTCCCTGTGTAAATATTTCCTCTGCTCTCTGATCTTAGTGTATCTGTTATCAAGGGTGAATTCAGGCTTTGTTATTGTTTAGTCATTCAGTCAAGTCTGACTCTCTGTGACCCTATGGACCGAAGCACCCCAGGCACATCTTGTCTCTGGTTCTGCTTATCCATTAGGTTTTCTTGGCAAAGATACTGAAGTGGGTTGTCAGTTCCTTCTCCAGTGGATCTCTCTGCTATGACCTGCCCATCTCTGGTGACCTTACATGGTATAGCTCACAGCTTCATTGAAGTAGACAAGCCCCCTCACAACAACAAGGTAGCAATCCAGAAGGGGGATTTCAGGCTAGTTATGTATTAGACTCCCCCAGATGTAGCTCTTATAGTAACTATTAATGGGACACAGTAATAACACATGGGCAGAGTTTTCCTGATACAAATATTACAAAGATGGTTATCTAAACTGATCTCATTGTAATAAAGAATAACAATATATTATAACAATTATTTGTAACTAAAATGATTATTGTACATTTTTTTGATGTAATATTCACTACAAATTAAACCACCACAGTTTGTTATTTTTGTATCTTTATTGTAAGATTTAACTGGAATAAAATATGGAGTTATGGTCATGGAACCAATATATAACCCTCCATGTATTTAATAGAATTTATATTTTATACTCATATTTTTTATATATTATATATATATTTTATATATATATATATATATATATATATATATATATATATATATATATATATACATATATATTTTAATCTATTTTAATAAATATTTGTATACATGTTCATTTTTCTCACTCATTTCTTTATGTTAAAATTTTTATAGTCATATTCCAGAGCACCTAACCAAACATACTATGATTTTGTTGTAAAAATGCGTGATTATAATGATAATAAGGAAAAGGTAGTGCAATATAATCTCATAAATAAAGTACTTTTTATTACTTATGTTTTTATTCATTTCTACTTGAAACCTCCACTGTGTCACTTAATGGAGACAAATCCCATAATCTAGAGGATAAAGACTAACAATTTTTGTCCACAATACTGATATTATTTTATCTACTAACTCTTAATAATAAGGTAATTAAATCATTGCAATGACAAAACCAAGGTTATTACAATATTAGTTTGTTATAATCCTACTGATCATTGGCAATGAAGACCTCAAGCGCCCTCTTGTGGCTGGTCATTGCTTTCTCAGTTAACCGATACGTAGATGATGTCCTTAAATGATACATAACCTTTACAAATATGTGAGGCCTCATAAGAACTTACATTTAGTTATGAAGGTTATATGGGCCAATAGAAGGAGTTATAGGAAAATGTATGATGCTAAAGCGTTTCTTAGGAGAGGTTATATGGAGCAAAAGGATTTGTTATCTGGATACACAATGTGAAAGGACAGCATATAGGGGTTCAGTTATGTGAAGCAATAGGTGGAGTTGTTGTTAAGAGGATTTATATGAAATATTATGAGAAATTGTAGCAAAATGTCATATGGAACAATAATATAAGTTATAAGGAAGAGTGATATGGACCAATAGAAGGTGTGGAATTGTAGCATTATCAACCATTAAGTGACAGAGAAGTTATATGGATTAATTATAAATAGGGATTATATGGACAATATGTGGACCTAAATACATATATGGATTAAAAGGAGGAGTTATAGTGGGAGGTTATTTAGAGAAAACTGTGGATTTATTGGTCGTAGTTATACCATGCAGTTAGTGGAGTTATATGGAGGGTCATACACAGCAACAAGAAGGATTATAGGAGGAAATAGTAGGAATTATAAGATGGGTAGGGGCAGTTACAGTGAAGGGTTATATAGACCATTATGAGTTGGTAAGTCCTATTGTTCTGGGTCATGGTGCTATGTCATCTATTTTGGGTAGCAGTAACTCGTATGTAACCATTAAAGTGGCAGAAATGGGGTGATATCGGCCTCTGTAAGTCCAGTTGTGTCATTATGGTGAAGTTCTGGAGGATTTTTCTGAGGAAGAGAAATATCTGAGCGTGTGCCAGTTCCTCCCTGAGGCAGATCCATTTACCTAAGGAGAGATAGAAAGGGTTTGAAAGGGCTAAACTCAGGGTACCGAATTTAGAAAATCTGGTAAAATATAAATTGTATATATTGTAAATGTAAATTTTTTCCAGAGTAGCAAAATGTGTTGGGTCACCCAGGACTGAACATAAAAGAACACACAGTCCAGTGCCCTAGAAATGAGACAAGAACTATTTATTATCTCTTCATTTCACTCTCATAGTTTTGTTTCCTTTGTCTTTCATGTTTATGGACAGAAGTGAAGTGACTGTGGTATCAGTGGAGGAATAAAAATACTCCCCCCATGTTTATGGCTAGAAGTGAAGTGACTGTGGTATCAGTGGAGGAATAGAAATAACCACCACCCCCCTCCCATATTTATAGCCAGAAGTTAAGTCATTGGTGGTAGCAGTAAAGAAAAATAAATACTCCCCTCATGGGTATGTCTAGAAGGGAAGTGACTGTGATAGCAGTGAAGGAATAGAAATGTTTCTTCCATACTTATGCGCAGTAGTGAAGTGACTGAAGTAGCACTGGGGTAATAGAAATACTCCCCCTATGTTTATGGACAGAAGTGAAGTGACTGTGGTATCAGTGTAGGAATAGAAATAATCCCTGCATGTTTATGGCTAGAAGTGAAGTGTGTGTGGTAGCAGTGAAGAAGAAAAAAGAGGTGCTCATCTGAGAATGAACCAACCTTAATAGATTAGTTCTATGGCCATGATAAGCCACTCTGAGAGCAACCTCTTTTAAGAACAGGAGAAACAGCAAACCCCAGACTTATTTTGGCCTTTATGGGCCTCGTCAGTGAGGTGCAGCTGAACTCCTTAAGGCACAGTGAGCAAGGGGTCCAGGTCTGGAGTCCCCTATTACTCTTAGGGAGACTGAACCCTAAGGGTAATTTGCATAAACAAAAAAGCTAAGTCAGAGGCGCTCATCTGAGAACGAACCAACCTTAATAGATTAGTTCTTTGGCCAGGATAAGCCACTCTGAGAGCAACCTCTTTTAGCTCACTTGTGCCCTTCACAGGGAGAAATATCCTGTAGTATATCAGTCTGGTCCCACGCAAAAGAGTGACCCAGCCCCGAAATACCAGGCAATGCTACCCTGAACAGGAGAAACAAAAAACCTCAGATGCATTTCAGCCTTTATGGGCCTCGTCAGTGAGGTGCAGCTGAACTACTTAAGGCACAGTGAGCAAGGGGTCCACGTCTGGAGTCCCCTATTGCCCCTAGGGAGACTAAACCCTAAGGTTAATTTGCATAAACAAAAAAGCTAAGTCAGAGGCGCTCATCTGAGAACGAACCAACCTTAATAGATTAGTTATATGGCCATGATACGCCACTCTGAGAGCAACCTCACTGGTAGCAGTGAAGGAAAATAATTGCTCCCCTAATTTTTATGGCCAGAAGTGAAGGGACTGAGGTTGCACTGGAGGAATAGAAATACTCCCCTCATATTTATGGCTAGAAGTGATGTGACAGTGGTAGCAGTGAGGGAATAGAGAACGTGGGGGGGGGGGGTTGAGTGGGAGGCATCCCTTCTGGAAGGCAGCAGCACTGGTGGAGGCATGGAAGGATGCAAGGATGGGCAAGTTGGGGGTGATCAGGGCAAGGAGGCTAGATCCAGTGTAATCACCAGGCCTGGCATTCTGATGATGGCCCCTGCTTGCATCATGGCCTTCAACATCCTCTCCTACTGCTTGTAGTGGACAGTCATATGATATGGCTCCTCTGGCGTCCTCCTCCATCATTCTTCTGATCTTTGCCCAGCTGTTGTTATAAATTTGCCTAACAGAACCCACATCCTTATGACAATAAATAATACATAATAAATAAACACTGCAGCTTCTACCTCCTTCCAGGCCTTGCCCCTGGGGCTCACCGTAAGTTCCCTACCCAGTAATAATATGGACACCGGCACTGCGGGCATTGAGTAGTACCACCATCTCCTTTGGTCTGTAGTTAGGGGCCCTATGTATCCTCTTGTCCTTCCGACTACCCCTCTCCTGAGATCAGGCCCTCCCCCATAAACTATGGGTGTTTGGTCTATTGGCTCATTCCACCCTTCCTCTAACTCACCTCCCGCCCTCCTCCCCCAGAACTATTACTCCTAGCCCTCCCCCTTCACTTCCACACTCTCTATGTTTCACTCCCTCACCCCTCTGCCTCCTTCCCTCCCACTACCTCCCTCTAGACCCTGGGGCCCACTCTCTTTCCTCCTCTCCTCCCCTTCATTACCCTCCTCTCTCCTCCACCACTGAGAAAACTAAATATAAGGATAAATAAACGAAAATACATTTCTATTTTTTTTTTTCTATTGGGTATAGGGTGTGGTGTGTGTGTATGGTGTGTCCTATTTATAAGTGTATCTATGTGTTTCTTTATACTATGTGTCTGTACATTATGTGATATGGGTATTTATGTGTATTATAATTTAAGTGTAAAATACTATAATTCTCTATAATAATTAAAATAAGATAAACCTGCACTCCAATATAATTATCTCCTGCTCTCACTCTTTCTCTAGAACTGAATCTCCAACTCCAGGACCTGCGTGCTATCTTGTAAAAATCTACAACACAGTCAACGCTGACGCGCACACATATATACAGTATGTCTGTCAATCATAGTTCCATTAGCCATTTGCCATAGGCTGCTATGGCTGTGGTGCAGCAATATCCATAACAGCTAGTGTATTGGAGAACTGTTGTGCAGCTGCCATAATCCAGCCCCTTCAGTGCCTCTGCCGGAAGCATGGTTTACGGAGGTGACCTGAGTGTCGCAATGCAGGGGACCTAAACATTAGCATGGTGTTGTAAATTGGGTTGGAATATCTCGGGCAGCTGATTTACGCCAGTGTTGTTATATAGAGCTCCTGATTTACATAGGGCTCACTGTACATTTACACTGGGCACTGATCCCAGGAGTAAAGCAAACATTTGTAAGAAGGTCTTTTTTTTGACATAATTGCCTCTTCCAGGGTGTAAATACTTTGATGATTTAAGAAACATGTTTTTTACACAACTTTGAAATTAACCTTTAAAACATGTTTATATTACTTATTTAAGATTAGTTGTCATGACTCCCCAAGACTCACTGACTTTTGGAACTGACAATAAGACTGATGGACTCTAGCCATGTGGCTACCTAACCCAAAAGCCATAATGACATTTGAGAAGACTTTATCACTTGCTGAGTTGTGTTATTGTATAATGTGTTTCCCCCTAGCCCTAGCTGTATGCCCTGGACCCCTGAGATCCCTTTTCACAGGGTCATTTGAGCCTAGAGGACTCTGGGTCAGGTTGCCATTTTTTGAACAGCTATTTTGAGTGTGGAGTGTGTTTTGAGGTGTAACTATTACATTGGACTAATACAAATATTTTGGGGTAAGTACCACCTTAAGGGTGACCAATAGAGGCTTCCAGGAGCCAATCTCAATACCTAGTTTGCCCTTAGTCCCAGACCTAGGCTAGGGTCCTTGCCGCATTCAAAGTTGCGTTAAGTGGTAGATTAGGCTCCATAGACTTCAATGGGAGATCCACAGGGCTAATTGTCATCAAGCATTCTTAACAAGACTGGCAAAACCAAGATTGAAACATTTGTTTCAATAGATAATGAGCAAGTGGTGTCAAGTGCTTTTCAAGTGATAACCCTTCGATCCTTTGTCTTGTGGTTAACCAAAAATTAAGAAGTACTTGACCTTAGTCATTGTTTGTAACCCCCAGAATCTCCTAGCCAACTGTAGTCTGACAAAACAAAGATATCTCTATCAGAAGGGTGGTTTGCTAGGGAGCAGATAAACACAAAAGCATACTTCCCTATACTCACCGGGCTTTGCCACTGTCCCCTCCCTGCTCAGGAGGTGCACTGAACCCACTAATCAGCCCTGCTACCTTCCTCAATTAGTGGATCACCATCACAGATCGGACCCTGATGCATCACCCACACACTCTGTCTCCAGCAAGTACAAAACCTAATGAACCCCTGCTGTTCCCAGATCTTGCTTGGAGGTAGCTAATAGCAGGGTCCTTAGCAGCTAGTTGGGGAAGTAGAGAAGCTGGCACAAGGTCCTTGGAGATAGACTTGACTCATGTGGGAGAGTTAAAAGAGGGCAAAGTGTGTCAACTTTGTGTTTATCAAGAGAAGTGTCTTCAGTGATTGGTGAAAGAACTGTATAAAAATATGAACTTATAAATAAAGTTTATGCTCAGTTTGGGACACATATGCATGGTGTGTTCTATTTAGAGGGAAAGTGTTTATTACTTAAGTTTGCTGGATTATTAATGCATCGGATAGAGGAGAATTAGTAGTGTATGAAAATATTTTTTTTTGCATTTAAACACTTACCTTGAAGTTAGCAAAATGTCTTCTAATTTCTGTAAAAATTAGGTTTAACACCCTCGAAACCCAGGCTAAATTAGCATAAAATGTAATAATTTGTTTTGACTGCAATCTTTGAATTACCTCTGGGGTTCCTATTTGTGTTGCAAAGCGGACTGGGATATGTAGTGTGGAACATAGCACACATCACAGACAGGAAGCTGCAAGGGGATTGGCTGAGGAAGCAACAGCAGGTGAATAATAGATCAATATTTATCCCCTGATGCTGCATGATTGGGAGGGATCATATGCCTGTGTATACACCCCGGGGGTGTCAACATAATCATTAGAGTAATTTTTAGGTATTAATAAAAATGAAATGTGCTGTAAACATATAGGCTGCTTTTTGCCTATAGAGTGCAGAAATGTATTAATCCATTAAACGTTGATATCCCTTTAATTAGAAATTAATTCCTGCAATTTGTCCAGGAACCTGATACTAGGCCTGAGAATCTGCAAATTGTCCTAGAATCTGGTTAAACTGTCTTGTGGGTATTGGATAAATCCTGCGGGTAGTATTAGTATCCTTGGCCTTTGCAAGCCCAACAAAAATTGTCTTGTGACGTAAGGGATGAGGAAAATAACCCTTTTCCATTTGTAAAGATTACAATAATTTCAATTTCAACAACACCCCATATCATTAATCTTGGATATATAAAGTTACCTTATTCTCCTAATATTGAACTTAATTTTCAGTTGGGCAGGAAGAAATTAGTTTGGTTTGGTTTGGATACTTTATAGTCAAAGGTTTTATAATTCACCAAAACATTGGTACACACATTAGTATTATTTGTGCACATTTCTATATCTTTTCAACAGCCTGATACCTTGACAAATACATGTATATTCTATAGAAAATTCAACATCTCTTCAGTTGCCCAATACCTTGATACACAACTCACTGGAAAGGTTTGTGTAATTTCTACATATCTTTATCTATCTGATACCTTCATACATGACTCCATATGGGCACCTCGTCTTTTTGGCGCACGAGTTGTGAGCATCGTCGTGTGCTCACCAAAAAATGCGTGCACACACACCAGGAAGAGACAGTGAGTAATGAGACCTGGGGTTAGAGGGTGGGTAATAGGGGGTGAGACAGAGAGTTGTGGGGAGAGAGAGAGCATGGGAGAGAGGGTGAGTACTGAGGGAAGGAGGGAGAGAGGGCGAGTACTGAGGGAAGGAGGGAGAGATGGTGAGAGAGGGTGAGCACCGGAGTGAGGTTGAGTACCACGGTTGGTGAAACAGGGATTGGGTGAGTACAGGTGAAGACCTGGTGCGTACTAAGGAGGGATGAATACTGGAGGAAGAGAGGTTGAATACTGGGTGGGTGAGTACTTGGGGAGTGAGTGATTAGGATCGGAGAGCTGGAGACGGAGGGGGACGAGAGGGTGAGTGCAAAGTGCTGTACTGTCGCACTGGTGTGGGTGCGCACATTTGTCAGCCTTTGTGGGCACGCACATGACAGCTCGTGTGCCCAAAAGTCATGCTACCCTCCATATGTATTTGTGTGTATTTCTCCATCTATCTGATACTTCATACATGACTCCATATGTATTTGTGTGTGCATTCTTTATCGCTTTGTTGGATACGTTGATACACAATTTCCTATGTATTATTGTTTATTTCTCCATCTATCTGATACTTCATACATGACTCCATATGTATTTGTGTGCACTTTCTTTATCTCTATGTTGGATACTTTGATACACAATTTCATATGTATTATTGTTTCACTATGTTTTCTTGTTTAAGTTCACTTCTCTCCACCTCCTGTATACCTTGATACCCAACTCTATGTCATTAATTGCTAAAGATGGGTTAAAATGTACTTTCTGTATTTGGAATTTAGGTAAACAATGTTTGACCTCCATTTTATTTAAGTTATAAGAGGTGCCCATGTCATTGTGAAATCAAAATTTAGAAAAACATGGCAGACAAGCATTAACCTACAGTATCTAAAGTTAGGAATTTGCTTACGCACCAGCTAAGTTATTGAACAGTGTTTAACCCCCTCCCCCTTTGATAAATAGACTCCAAATTAAACATATGAATTTGTGATTACTTTTTAAAAAAAACTAAATATTGTCATACATTTATCAGTATTATAGATATGAAATGATCAGCTCTTTTTATTTTCCCAAAATAAATCACTTGCTCAGTTTTGTAAAACAACATGGCACTATTAAAACTGAAGACAAAAACTTATAAAGGTGGAGTATGTATGAAAGATCAGCTGAGGACCTTCTGCTAAAAATATGGTGAAAGACTGACCATATCGACTTTGGGCCAGTCCAAGGTCCTGGTAGATGTTACCAGTACAGGGACATGTTGTGGTCTGGAAACGTTATCTAGAATTCCAGTGTACTTAAAGTCAAGGGCAAGGTCGAAATATATAAATTATGCTAAAAGTAAAATGTTATGCTTTCTAATTTGCAAAGTCAGATATTTATTTCTAGAAAAAATAAAAAACAAAAATATAAAGAAAACAGAAATAAAAGACTAAGAAATACTGACTGAAGATTGGATTTTTAAAACATATCATCTATATTCTCATAGTTCCTACAGGATAAGATGCTTGGTTTTGACCTGGTACAAAGGCTCTGTGTAAATCATTACACCCTTGATGTTACTCCACATGAATTGGCACCCCACGTGGAAACCCTTTCCACCCATTTGGACAGATCAGCCCCTGTCTGGGCTAAGAGAGTGACTGTGTTTGATAGACTATGGATAGATTTAACAAGTAATGTGGGGTAGATCCATGTAGATAGCTTCCACAAGGCCCACAACACAGATTTATAGCACTGAACCAACACAGTAAGAGATCAGAATTATATATATTGAGACCCAGGTAGAATAATAGTCTTGTTATCACCACGATGTCCTGGCACAATTAAACATGAAGCAAATAAACATTAAATCCTCTCATTACGTATCCTTCGTCTCAGTGCTGATTTCACATCTTCATTTTTTAAGCTGTATATTATTGGGTTTAACATGGGGACGGCAGCCGTGTTGAAGAGAGATACAAATTTATTAGACTGTGAGCTGTCCTTCAGGTCTGGCTTGACGTATTGGCAGATTAGAGTCACATAGAGAAGTACAACGACTGTGAGGTGTGAGGAACATGTGTAGAAGGCTTTACGTCTTCCGGTGCTGGATTTGATTTTAAGGATAGTGAAGATAATAAATACATATGAGGTGAAGGTGAGGAGAGGTGGACAAATAGCAAGGAATGTTGTAACAATTAAAAATGAAAGATCTAAGAAATGCGTGTCACTGCAAGTAATTCTTACAATTGGTCCAATGTCACAGAAGAAGTGGTTTATCTCCCTGGATAAGTAACAAGTGAAATTTGATAATAAAATAAAATAAGGTGTAGTTTCTAGAAAACCCAATAGCCAACAGAAACTGGCCAACAGAACACAAACTCTCCAGTTCATGACATTGTTATAATTCAAGGGGTTATAGATGGCAACATACCGGTCATAACTCATGGCTGTCAGTATATACAGTTCAGAAGCTGTTAATGATGCAAACACATAAAATTGTGTGAAGCACCCGAGACGAGGAATTGTGTTATCTCCTAATAAAAAAAGAGCAAATACTTTATGCAGAGTAATGGTAGAAGAGGACATGTCTATGGTTGCCAAGTTCCCCAGGAAGAAATACATGGGGGTGTGCAGGTGATGGTCCAGGTAGATGAGCAGAAGAATGGTCATGTTACCACCAAGAGTGAGGAGATAAATGAGAAGAACCAGAAGGAAGATTGGAACCTGAAGCTCAGGAACATCAGAGATCCCCCTCAGTGTGAAATAGGAAACTATACTTTGGTTTGTAAGATCCATGATCAATATTGGAAATATGGATCTGGGTGAGAAAGTTTCTACTGTTTTTATTACTATAATTATTTTATTTTATTTGAAGAGCACATCACACCTCCATGGTGCTAGGGGTACATTAAACATATGGATCAAATTATATTATAAATATATTTATAATAAGATATGGCACATTTGTTAATGCACATTGGTAAAAGTGCAGTTGAAAGCAAAGACAACAAAAAATTAAAGTAAGCAAATATAAAATTAAAATTACACTGGACAGAGTGCTGGTATGTAAATCCAAAAAAGTATAGGTGTAGAGATTGTTGGAGACGCCTTTAAGAAGACTAAAAGTCCATATTAAATGAGAAAACTATGGGAACTACTAGTTTATCTTAAAACGAAGACCTCATGGAATAAAATACAGTGCAAGAAGCATCGTCGGGTAGTCGGTCAGCTGGTCATCAGGCCAAAACAGAGAATGCTCTACTGTGTTATATGACACAAAGCAATGAAAATAGTTGTGTAACTTTTGTAGTGTAACTGAATGCTTCTATCTACTGAAAGATGAACCCATTCACAAATCATCCAACAAATCTTTCCCAACCCTGAACATAAAAGTAATGGCAGAACATATCCTTTCATGTGACAGACCAACAAGCATTGCTACGAAGGTCTACGTTGGGGAGACATAGTCACAGAGTCTGCTACAATTAGCATTATCTATAAAAATATATCTTTGTGCTCATACTCCAACATATGTTTAAATACAAACCTATTTAATGATTAATAGCTAAATGTGAAATGGGGGTTTAGTATGTAATCTAAAGCTACTCCTTGGGATTAATATGCCCGGAATTGTCATTACTTAGTAAAAGAAAAGGAACATTCAAACTACCCTATAATTGTTTTTATATTAAGACCTTCTTACCACCAGCTCATGTGTACGTGATCATCTCCCATGATGCCCTGTGATTGTGCTCTCATATTCATGTGTTATGGTACAGCAGCCATTTTTATTGCTAACCTGTATATAGGACACAGTTTTAGTCAAAGGGATGATCTGTTCCAAAATCTCAAAATTAAATACATAATAATAATAATAATATCAGAGAGAAAAAAACAGAGAGAGAAAGACATAAAAAAGTAAGAGAGAAATAAAGACTGAGGTACAAGGGAAATTAACAGAGAACAAATAAAGATAAAAAGAAACAGCACACATGTGAAAGATAATACATAAGTAAAATATTACAAGAAATAAACAGAAAGCAAATACATAATAGAGGACTAAGAAAGAGATTGAAAAGTAGATAATAAGAAGATGTCTATAGTAAATTTACTATAACTCATAAATGTTTGTTTGTTTTCTAATTATTAAAATAAAATGCATATGAACAAATACTGCTTCAAAAATGTTTTTGCAAATAGCATGACAAAACCTGAAATAAAATATATTTGGACCATGATGATAGACTTGTATGTTACAATATAACAGAATCTGTCATTCCCAATCCCACCACCCACCATCCAGCCCCCAGTACAGATCTCTGTTTTATATAAAGTGTGTCCAATGATACATCATTGTGTCTCCTCACAAGATATGTATAAATACCAGATTAGAGTGACAGGAGGGCCCTCCTGGATAAGCCCAGCAGAAAGGTGACATGATGATAGTGACACATATACAGGAATATAAATATGGCTTCTCCCCTACCTGCTACTGATCCTGCAGCTTACATTGGTTGCAACTTACACCGGGCTGAGGACTTTATTATCTGTCAGTAGATCTGGGACAATGTCTCTGAGGGGCTGAGAAGCTCAGGAGATGTAATTGAGGTGTAATGTAGAAATTTTGTTTTGTAAGTTTAATGATGAAATATTTATAAATGTTGCATTATGTTATCAGACATAAATATAAATTCCAGGTCTCAAAAGAGATTTATAGAGTTCCATTCGGGGAATAATGATATCATGGTCTGGAAATGGCTTAAACTGAAAACTGAAAATAGTAAAAAGATCTTGGTCCATTTTCCAAAGCCCTAGTTGGGCAACTTAACCAAACTCATGTTGGATCCAGGAGAAGTATGGAAACAAGTAGGGTAAAATGGGGTAATCAGAAACATTAATCCATTACATTGGTCAACAAATATTTTTTCTCAGAGCAAAAAATGGTTGTGCTATATGTAATTTATCCCACTGATATATAATACATTGTGATATACAACATGTTCATACAGCATCAAGATATGTTAATTTTTCATCAGTAAAATCCTAGTATTATTTTTAATTGTTGTAAATTCTACTGATTAGTCAATGTAAAAGGGCCCAGAGTAATAAACAGTTGTGTCATATTCTGTCATGTGATGCTCTTGAGGCATGATGAGTCACATGTTTGCTTGTTTACTATATGAGTCAGTGTTCCTGGCCAGTCGGAGGAAAGAGTTCAATCTTGAAACATCTAATGCTGTATCTGTTATTTGTGTAGTTCTATGTTCATGCTATGTTCATAATACGAAGTTGAACAATGCCAAGAAAGTGTATTAATCATCCGGACTCATTTCGCTACATTTGCAGTGAGGCGATATTTAAAAATCATAAACGTGGTTTTACTCCACTTATTAAGAAGTGTTATGAGCTTTACTGTAGATGGAAGTTCGGTAACCACGATAAAAGTTGGGTCCCTCATTTTTGTTGTTGTACCTGTGTCAGATTTCTCACCAGTTGGTCAATGGGTTCTTGGCAGATGAATTTTGCTGTTCCAATGATTTGGCTAAAACAAAAAGATCACTCCACAGTTACTTATGTCTTACATACATTTCAGGCATCAGTTCTAAATCAAAGCACACTGTGGCATATGCAAATTCACCATGTGACATCAGACCAGTGCTGCATAGTGAAAAATTGCCTTAGTCAATGGCTCCAAAAGAAGTAATACTTAGTGATGATGAACAAGAAAAAGATCCTGCAGAACATGCTGCTGATGATGATATAAGGCTTGATCAAACTTTTGAGACTTCCTGTTCATCGTTACAACCACATTTCCTTACCCGAGGAGATCTCAATGACCTCGTCCGAGACTTGAACCTATCTAAATTGCAAGCAGAGCTTTTAGGCTCCAGGTTGAAAGGTGAATATTCTCCATAAGAAAACTTTTTTTTTTTTTTTTTCCGATAGGCATAGTGACTTTAAGGATTTATTTTCCCTTGAAGATGAACTTGTTTTTTGCTATGATGTTTATTCTGTCATGGAAGTACTTTCTCATGAGTACAAAATAGAGGATTGGTGTTTATTTATCGATTCTTCTAAAGTTAGCTTGAAAGTTGTGCTGCTCCACAAAGGTGATACGTTTCCATCAGTGCCACCAGCTCATGCTGCCAATATCAAAGAAACTTATGAAAGCATGAAACTCCTGCTTGAAAAAATCAGATATGAAGAATACAAATGGAATATCTGTGGTGGCTTGAAAGTAGTCACTCTTTTTCTTGGACTACAACTTGGTAACACAAACTACAGCTGTTTTCTTTGTGAGTGGGACAGCAGAAACCAAAAAATCATTACACTCAGAAACAAATATCACTAACTCCAGGACAGACAAATGTTGTCAATACACCACTCATTGATCCAGAAAAAAGTCTATCTACCAATACTCCATATAAAGCTTGGTCCTATGGAGAACTTTGTCAAAGCGATGGGTCGAAGTGGACCTGGATTTACTACTCTCTACAACAATCACCACACAAACCAGACACTCACACCATACTGAGGATCGGCAGTAACCGTGAAACAGTAATGTATGTGGTTAAGTGACCTGGTTTGTGAAAAATCCCTCCGTTGCTATGCCTAAAACTGTGAAATACAGTAAGCATATGCTTAAAAGGAGCCATGTTTAAAATTGTTTGGATTGACAGAGTGATGGTGCATTATGTGGCCTCATTTGCATGTCCCGACAGTTTTCCCAGACTGCAGTGAATATACTGTATATCTGAGAAATTTGAGCAGGAAATAAGTTTTCATCAACTTATTTTTAGACATTCAAATAGAATCACTAATGTACTATTCCTTATTTGTACTACTGTACTTTGTACGGTGGAGGCCTTCTATCACTCTTAAATGTATCAAGTCCTAGGAGATAATTCCCTTATAGTGTTTGCCACTAATTTAAATAGAAGTATAATCTGGGTATATTTACAATTTGGCCAACAAGTTAATTATAATTTTATTTAATCCAAGATAACAACGGCGAATATAAAAAGGAAGGTTAAAAACACTTTAAAAACAATGGAAAAAGAGAAAAAGCTCCTCTGAGAGATAGTGATATGATTCACTTATAAACAATATATAGAGATATGTACTTTCTCTTTATTCATAGAGGAGAATTTATAGTATTCCACTGAAAATAACTCTATTTGCACATGTCTAAAGTCTATTGTATTATCCTTGCAATAGGAAATCCCATATAGACTATCTGTCATGCAATTGTTGGAGATAGTATGGTGTAAAAAAGGCAATATTATGAAGTCAATAGGCAGCCAGAATTTATGGGAGACTTATTTATAAAAATATCTCCTATTAGTTAACTATGGGATTGTAATATACCAATCCTAATATATTGGGACATTTTCTACCCACATGCTGGTCTGTATTAGGTATAGACGATACTCTTGTCTTTGTTAGTAAAATAGACCCTATTATGGGTTGCTGTGTCCTTACTTATTATCTATTTAATTGTGAAGGTATCCAATCGTGGATTACCAATGCTTGAACGGGCTCCCTATTGTTTCTCGTAGCCTATATATTGCTCCTAAGAACTTCTACAAGACACCATACTATATAGTATCAGAGTTATCTAACTAGTGCCATGCTTCTTGCTGAGAACGCTACTGCTGCATGGCTTCACTTCCTAGTTTAGCGTGGACAGCGTCGTGCGTGATGACGCACGTATGCGTGTATACGCCTAAGAGTATCGTCTATACCTAATACAGACCAGCATGTGGGTAGAAAATGTCCCAATATATTAGGATTGGTATATTACAATCCCATAGTTAACTAATAGGAGATATTTTTATAAATAAGTCTCCCATAAATTCTGGCTGCCTATTGACTTCATAATAGTTTACACCATACTATCTCGAACAATTGCATGACAGATAGTCTATATGGGATTTCCTATTGCAAGGATAATACAATAGACTTTAGACATGTGCAAATAGAGTTATTTTCAGTGGAATACTATAAATTCTCCTCTATGAATAAAGAGAAAGTACATATCTCTATATATTGTTTATAAGTGAATCATATCACTATCTCTCAGAGGAGCTTTTTCTCTTTTTCCATTGTTTTTAAAGTGCTTTTAACCTTCCTTTTTATATTCGCCGTTGTTATCTTGGATTAAATAAAATTATAATTAACTTGTTGGCCAAATTGTAAATATACCCAGATTATACTTCTTCTATCACTCTTAGCCCACCATATGTGAAACAATTGCTGTATAGAACATATTTAAGATACAAATTCCCAAGGATCAGTGATGCAAAGATCAAAGAGGGGATCATTGTAGGACCTCAAATAAGAAAACTGATTAAAGATGAGAACTTTGATAGTCAGTTGAACCAGGCTGAAAAGGTTGTATGGAAATATTTCAAGAGTGTTTGCCAGAACGTCTTAGGGAATCATAAGGCAGACAACTACAAAGAAATAGTGGGTGATCTTTTGCAATCTTACAAGACCATGAGATGTAACATGTCTTTGAATCCATTTCTTGGATTCGCACCTGGATTCCTTCCCAGCAAATCTTGGGGGAGTCAGAGATGAACATTCCAAAATGGAAAAGCGTTATCAGGGCAAGTGGCGTCCAGCAATGCTTGCTGATGATTACTGTTGGACCCTTAAGAGGCAGGTGAAAAAAATCTGGAGAAAACCTAAAACTTCCACCTTTTAGGGGAGTTAGTCCTTTACTATGTACTTATTGCAAATATATGTAATACTGTAAACTTAAAACCACTGTCTCTCAAAATCCTTATGTGATAGATAAAATCAAAAAATATATTTGTATTCAGAAATACCAAAACTGCAACTTAAGCTGGCTCTAGGTGTAAAAAGGTTCTGGGAGGAATAGAGGTGCTACTAAGGATGAAAATATGTAGAAATCAAGAAAAGAGAAAAAGCACAGGTATCCTTTAAAATTTTAGTGCACACCCTCTGCCTAAACTACAATATAGAGAGAACTCAAAGTTTAAAACTGAACATTTATTAGTGAAGTTTAAAATGACTGGTATAAAATCCTAACACTCTGACATAGTAATGAGAATATGGGAAGTGTATAAAAATGACCATATTAATTAATACTCATGTTATTAGACCATATATATCCTTGGGGTAAATGTGATTAAATATAATAGTGTCTAGTGACAAAAGATAACAGCTTATGTGGCCGTATGTGATCAAAAATATAGTGCTGAGTGCTAACATTCATCATACAATATACCAGAATGTAAAATTGTATTAAAGTGCCAGTATCATAATTATATCAGAGAGAGAAACTTCCCCCAATATAATGTAAACAAGTGCTAGTGCTAGATATGAGGATATTGGGGTCTATAAACAGATTGATAAATAATTCATTTAAACTCGACATTGAAATTTACAAATGTCGCCACTTCCACTTCTCAAACTTAGGAGCCTTGGTGCATGATATTGTATCCCTGATAGAGGCTATATAGGGCTAAATAGCTAATTTTAAATATAGGGGATAACGGTAACACTGTGTAGCATAAATAGGTGGTGAGTCTATATTATTGAGCGCCAAAGCTCCTAGCTAACTGTGCGTCGCCTATGCATCTACGTATGACGTCATAGGTCAGCGTCGCAGAATAGCAAAGTGTGCAAACCGACGCACGTTTCCAAGAATTTTATCAGGGGATACCGGGGATGTATCAGAAAGGCTATTTAAGCCGCTTTAGTTGCCATGGCAACTGATGTAGAAATAAATGTTGATAAAATCAAATAATATCAGAAATAAATTAGAGATAGAGTGGGAGAAATAGAGAGACATATAATGCTCCATGTCAGATTTATATAACTGGAGGCTTGCAACCTCATGATACATATTGAATACCAATGGGTAATAGCCCAAGATAGAATATGGCATCTTGCATAATGATAGTAACTCTTTATTATATAAACTAAACAAAGTTGTTTGTTTTTATCTAGATGTGATATAATGGTATCCCAAGTGTATGTACCTTGTTATTTCTGAGAAATACACTAGAAAAAGAAAAATATAACCACATCTATATAGTTGATGATATTGTTATAAATTTGTCACCCATTTTATAAAGAGTCTATATGAATTTCGATTGTTAACATAACATGTATCACCCTAAAAATGAATTCATCCAATATTTGAAAGAATTAAACAAAGGTAAGATATAGAAATGTGTATTATAGTCAAGGATATAAAGTAATTATATGCTAGGCCTTTTATATTCCTAGGGCCTCCTCATTATCGGCCGTAGGAGATGCGGGGCCGCAAGGACCGGCCGCAAGCTATTCTGCTATTCTATTCCCTTCCGGCCGGGGATTCCGGCAGGCTTGCGGCCGGCGCCTTGCTATCCCTTGCGGCCGCTCGCGCCGGAGGAAAGCCTTTGATCTTAAATGGCCGCAAGAGTTTCGGCCGCAAGAAAATCCTATTTGCAATTCAATTGCTCCGGGAACCCTCTCTGCAAGGCTAAAAGCGAGCCGCAGCTTACTTGCAGGAAAAAGGTCCCGCTAGCACCAATTAAGCACATTATAAAGCCGAAATAAAGCCATCCTGCACTCTGAGGAGACTATAAAGTGATTGTAGGTGTTAGCAAAAATAGCACAACATTCCCCTACACTCAAATCTGTAAAAAAAATATTTTTTAATTTATGTCACATATCCATGTAAAAAGTCCAGAGGGCTTGGAGCACCTCAGACCCGCCCACGCTGCGGCCGCAAAATAAACAGTTAATGTAAACTCGGATTTGGGCTGATGTGCAAGCTTGAGAGGGGTTGCTATTAATCCTCATATCCCCCAATATGATCCCTAGCATTTACAGAGCTTTACAGTGCCGTCTTAAATTTATTTTTGCGTTTAAAGTTTTCTGAGCTTACGGCCGGTTGCAAGATATACGGCCGGCCGTAAGAGGAGATCCTTGCGGGGCCGTATAATTGAATTGCAAGGTAACGGAACCCCCGCAAGGAATCGCATCTTTGCGGACGTTTTACGGCCAATAATAGAATGAGGCCCCCTAGTATGTTAAATATCCCTTAAATAGCTATTATATATGGCTCCATTTACAGGTAAAGGTGGTATAGTAGAGAGGAACAATAAAAGAAAATTAGATAAATGGTGTAAAAGTGAAGCCATCATTGAGGCCCCAAGGTTTTTTGGTCTTAAGTATATAAATCCATTGAGCTTCCTTTTTGAAAAGTTCTTTATCAATATTGCCTCTTCTAATATTATGCTTTACCCCAAGGATATATTATTGAGCTCTCCATTATGTTTTAAACTCACATGATTAGCTACCGGTGTATCATATTCCTTAGTTATACTGTATATATATATATGTTCCAATATTCTGCGTCTGAATTCTCTGCAGGTTTTACCTACATACCTCATACCACATTTGCAAAGCATAAGATATATGACCCCTACTGATTTACATGTCAGTAATTGTTGAATTTTAAAATGACTGATTCTGTCTTTAGAGGGAAATGTTTTGGTGGTGTTTACATACTTACAAGCTTTGCAAGACAGACACTTGAAACAGCCCTTAGTTTTATTTTTATTTTATTTAGCCAAGTCTTGTTTTTAGTAACTTCCAAATGACTTTTAGATAGCATATCCCTTAAATTTGTGGGCCGTCTGCTTGTGATTTGGGCCTGATTGCCTAGAAAAAGTCTAAGATCATCATCATCTAGGAGAATTTTCCAGTGATCATTGAATATATCATGCCACTTTCCATTGTATGTGCCGATGCATCTTACCACATCATCCGACTGTTTGTTTTTGTCCATCAAAAGTGAATCTCTGTCCACTGCTTTTGCTTTTTCATATGCTCTTTTGAGGGTTTTGTTCTTATATCCCCTTTTATTAAAGCGATGTTGAAGCTCCTTGGCTTCTGTCTCAAAGTCACTTGGATTGGAGCAATTTCTTTTAACTCGTAAATATTGCCCCACAGGTATCCCTGAAATTAGGGCTTTTGGATGGCTACTATTGGCTTATAATAGACTATTTGTAGCTGTAGGTTTCCTAAATGTTGTGGTTTGAAGTTTCCCATTTTCTAACTTTTCAATTTTTAAGTCCAAAAAAGTAATCTCACCTTCATTGATTTCTGATGTTAAGTATAGTCCCATATCATTTGTGTTAAGTATGCCAATGAAATCTTGTAAATCTTTGTAATTACCATTCCATACTAACAAAATATCGTCAATGAAACGCACCCATAATTCAATGTGTTCGGTGTATTTATCCAATTTGTCAGCAAAAACTATTTGTTCTTCCCACCAGCCAAGATATAAGTTTGCATATGTTGGCGCACAAGCTGTGCCCATGGCTGTGCCACATATCTGCTGGTAGAACTTATTGAGAAAAACAAAATAGTTATGAGTCAACACAAACTCCAATAGTTTTAATATGAACTCATTATGATTGAGGTATTGAGCACCTCTTTTTGACAAAAAGTAACTCACAGTTTCTACACCTCTAGTGTGTTGGATGTTAGTACATAGAGATTCAACATCCAATGACACTAATAATGCTTTGTTACTGATTGAAATGTCATTTAGTTTTAGTAAAACATCTTTTGTGTCTTTAACATATGATGCTAAGGTGATCACAAATGTATGTAGCATAGAATCAACATATTTTCTAGAGTTTTTTGTGAGACTTTCAATGCCTGACACTATCGGTCTACCTGGTGGTTTCTTAGGATTTTTGTGTATCTTGGGAATGTTATAAAACGTGGCTATTCTTGGATTTACATTGATAAGAAAATCAAATTCTGGTTTATTTATACCCCTAGTTTCTAGGCCACTTTTTAAGATGTCTTGAAGTTCTTCAATGAAATCCTCTGTTGGATCGTTTTCAAGTTTTTTATAACTTATTTTTAACTTTCCAATTCCAAAATATAGTCTACCTTATCAAGTATGACTATATTACCTCCTTTGCCTGAATTTCTAATGACTATATTAACATAGTTACATAGTTACATAGTTACATAGTATTTAAGGTTGAAAAAAAACTTTCAGTCCATCAAGTTCAACCTTTTAAGATCTCCTTTGATCTGCAATATGCGGATTAACTATTAATTCATTAGTTGTTAATTAATTATTAATCAATTATTTAATGTTTTTTTTTATTTTTATTATTATTAATTAGTCCAGAGGAAGGCAAATAGGAAAAAAAAAAACAAGCGAGACTTAGCCAATTGTCTAAAGGGGAAATGTAAAAAATTGGATCATTTCTGTCTCTCTAATTATCCATGATAACCCTGAATACCCTTTTTAATTAGAAATAAATCTAGTCCCCTTTTAAAGTTATCTATCGAATCCGCTGTCACCACCTCCTCTGGTAGAGAATTCCACAGATTAACCACCCTTACTGTGAAGAACCCTTTTCTTTCTTTGAGGTGGAATCTTTTTACTTCTAACCTCAAGGGATGTCCTCTTGTCAGTTGAAAACCTCTTGGCACAAAAAGCTCCCCCGACAAATCTTTATACTGACCCTGGATGAATTTATATAAGGTAATCATATCTCCTCTTAGACGCCTTTTTTCTAGAGAAAATAAGTTTAATTTGGTTAGTCTTTCTTCATAACTTAGCCCCTCCATTCCCCTTATTAGTTTGGTTGCCCTTCTCTGTACCTTTTCCAGCTCTAAAATGTCCTTTTTATGAAGTGGTGCCCAAAATTGTACTCCATATTCCAGATGAGGGCGTACTAGAGATTTGTATAGTGGCAGAATTATATTTGCTTCCCTGGCTTCTATACCTTTCTTAATACATGCTAATATTTTATTTGCCTTTGCAGCTGCTGCTTGGCTTTGAGCACTGTTACCTAGGTGGTTGTTCACAAGCACTCCCAAATCCCTTTCAATATCTGATACACCTAGATTTGCTCCATTAAGATTATAAATTCCATGGCTATTTTTCCTTCCCAGATGCATAACCTTACATTTATTCGTATTAAATCTCATCTGCTATTTAGATGCCCATTCCTCAATTTTATGTAAATCCCCTTGGAGGGAAAGCACATCATTTTCTGATTTAATTACCTTGCACAACTTTGTGTCATCAGCTAAAATGGAGACCCCACACTCCAATCCTACCTCTAAGTCATTAATAAATATGTTAAAAAGGAGAGGACCTAATACTGAACCCTGAGGAACCCCACTTACCACATTAGTCCAATCGGAGTATGTTCCATTTACAACAACCCTTTGCTTCCTGTCTTTTAGCCAGCTCTCAATCCATGAACAGATATTTACTGCAATTCCTGTATCCCTTAGTTTGCCCAATAGTCTCCCATGTGGCACTGTATCAAAAGCCTTTGCAAAATCCAAAAAGACTACATCCACTGAGTTGCCTTGATCCAGGTTCCTACTAACCTCCTCATAGAAACTAATTAGATTTGTTTGACATGACCTATCCCTCATAAACCCATGTTGACTCCTACTTATAATCAACATCTTGTTGTAGTTGTTTTAATGACATTTTTTCTGTTTTTGTGAGATATTTGAATGTTTTTCCATATCTCGAACCACATTGTTGACAAAAAATTCAATGTTGGGACTTATATTTAGTGGTGGTGTATATTTACTTTTTGGTTTGAAAGCAGAATAGGGGCCTACTGATTGAAATTCTTCATCTCTCTGCTCGTAGGCTTTTAAGATCTCTCAGAGTCCTAGAATGCAGAGGTTCTTGTTGGGTTCCATTCCCTTTTGTTGAAAAAAAATGTGTATCCTTTACCCATTCAAAAAGGTTACAATCTCCTGTAGGTGAAAAATTCAATTCCTTTTTAAGAACTTATAAATTGTCATTGGATAAGATGTTTTTAGATAAATTGAATATTTGCAAGGAGTCTAAGTTTTGCGTATCCTTTTTTGTGGTTTTTATATTTCCTGATTTTTTCTTACCCCTCCTAGTCCTGTTCTGGAATCTAAAACAGTTTTAGTTGATCTCTTCTCCATTGGGGGATTAATTGGACCTGATATATAATTTGACTCCAAGTCGGACCACTCTGATTCGGAAGTAAGTATATTATCAGGGCCTGTTTTGGGGGCATGTTGTTTCCTAAATCACCTAAAAATATTCCCATGCTGGAAATCATTCAAAGCCCTTTGACATTTCTTTTGTTTCCTGTCTACCAGTAATTTCTTAAAGTTTTCTATATCTTTTTGGAGTTTGTTTTCAAGTTCTATAAAACTTGGATCTGTGTTGTGTTCTCTTATTTTTTTCACTTCTTTTTTCAATTGTGGATCAATTTCCTTAAATTATCTAAGTGTTCACACTTTGTCTATAACCAAACAAAGCATCAACTCTTAAGAGTATTGAATAAACATGGATTGTTTGAGGATTTTCATCATTTAATTTACAGAACATGCCCACAACTTTGAAGATGTTTTTTTTTTTTATTGTGAACCAAACATCAAATAGGACAAAGTAACAGAAAAAATCAATGTCTATAACTATTCACCCCCCTAAAGTCAATACTTTGCAGAGCCACCTTTTGCGGCAATCACAAACCCAAGTCGCTTTGGATAAGTCTCTGTGAGCTTGCCACATCTTACCACTGGGATTTTTGCCCATTCCTCATTGCAAAACTGCTCCAGCTCCTTCAATTTGGATGGTTTGTGCTTGTGAATAGCAATCTTTAAGTCTTTAAGGTTTTGCTCAAGAATATCCCTGTATTTAGCTCACTCTTAGCCCACCAAATGTGAAACAATTGCTGTATAGAACATATTTAAGATACAAATTCCCAAGGATCAGTGATGCAAAGATCAAAGAGGGGATCATTGTAGGACCTCAAATTAGAAAACTGATTAAAGATGAGAACTTTGATAGTCAGTTGAACCAGGCTGAAAAGGTTGTATGGAAATATTTCAAGAGTGTTTGCCAGAACTTCTTAGGGAATCATAAGGCAGACAACTACAAAGAAATAGTGGATGAATTTTTGCAATCTTACAAGACCATGAGATGTAACATGTCTTTGAATCCATTTCTTGGATTCACACCTGGATTCCTTCCCAGCAAATCTTGGGGGAGTCAGAGATGAACATTACAAAATGGAAAAGCGTTATCAGGGCAAGTGGCGTCCAGCAATGCTTGCTGATTACTGTTGGACCCTTAAGAGGCATGTGAAAAAAATCAGGAGAAAATCCAAAACTTCCACCTTTTAGGGGAGTTAGTCCTTTACTATGTACGTATTGCAAATATATGTAATACTGTAAACTTAAAACCACTGTCTCTCAAAATCCTTATGTGATAGAGAAAATCAAAAAATATATTTGTATTCAGAAATACCAAAACTGCAACTTAAGCTGGCTCTAGGTGTAAAAAGGTTCTGGGAGGAATAGAGGTGCTACTAAGGATGAAAATATGTAGAAATCAAGAAAAGAGAAAAAGCACAGGTATCCTTTAAAATTTTAGTGCACACCCTCTGCCTAAACTACAATATAGAGAGAACTCAAAGTTTAAAACTGAACATTTATTAGTGAAGTCTAAAATGACTGGCATAAAATCCTAACACTCTGACATAGTAATGAGAATATGGGAAGTTTATGAAAATGACCATATTAATTAATACTCATGTTATTAGACCATATATATCCTTGGGGTAAATGTGATTAAATATAATAGTGTCTAGTGACAAAAGATAACAGCTTATGTGGCCGTATGTGATCAAAAATATAGTGCTGAGTGCTAACATTCATCATACAATATACCAGAATGTAAAATTGTATTAAAGTGCCAGTATCATAATTATATCAGAGAGAGAAACTTCCCCCAATATAATGTAAACAAGTGCTAGTGCTAGATATGAGGATAATGGGGTCTATAAACAGATTGATAAATAATTCATTTAAACTCGACATTGAAATTTACAAATGTCGCCACTTCCACTTCTCAAACTTAGGAGCCTTGGTGCATGATATTGTATCCCTGATAGAGGCTATATAGGGCTAAATAGCTAATCTTAAATATAGGGGATAACGGTAACACTGTGTAGCATAAATAGGTGGTGAGTCTATATTATTGAGCGCCAAAGCTCCTAGCTAACCACGCGTCGCCTATGCATCTACGTATGACGTCATAGGTCAGCGTCGCAGAATAGCAAATCATACAACCCGACGCACGTTTCCAAGAATTTCATCAGGGGATACCGGGGATGTATCAGAAAGGCTATTTAAGCCGCTTTAGTTGCCATAGCAACTGATGTAGAAATAAATGTTGATAAAATCAAATAATATCAGAAATAAATTAGAGATAGAGTGGAAGAAATAGAGAGAAATATAATGCTCCATGTCAGATTTATATAACTGGAGGCTTGCAACCTCATGATACATATTGAATACAAATGGGTAATAGCCCAAGATAGAATATGGCATCTTGCATAATGATAGTAACTTTTGCTTTTTGATATGCTCTTTTGAGGGTTTTGTTCTTATATCCCCTTTCTTTAAAGAGATGTTGAAGCTCTTTGACTTCTGTCTCAAAGTCAGTTGGACTCAAGCAATTTCTTTTAACTCGTAAATATTGCCCCACAGGTATCCCTGAAATTAGGGCTTTTGGATGGCTACTATTGGCTTATAATAGACTATTCGTAGCTGTAGGTTTCCTAAATGTTGTGGTTTGAAGTTTCCCATTTTCTAACTTTTCAATTTTTAGGTCCAAAAAAGTAATCTCACCTTCATTGATTTCTGATGTTAAGTATAGTCCCATATCATTTGTGTTAAGTATGCCAATGAAATCTTGTAAATCTTTGTAATTACCATTCCACACTAACAAAATATCGACAATGAAACGCACCCATAATTCAATGTGTTCAGTGTATTTATCCAATTTGTCAGCAAAAACTATTTGTTCTTCCCACCAGCCAAGAAATAAGTTTGCATATGTTGGCGCACAAGCTGTGCCCATTGCTGTGCCACATATCTGCTGGTAGAACTTATTGAGAAAAACAAAATAGTTATGAGTCAACTCAAACTCCAATAGTTTTAATATGAACTCATTATGATTGAGGTATTGAGCACCTCTTTTTGACAAAAAGTAACTCACAGTTTCTACACCTCTAGTGTGTTGGATGTTAGTATATAGAGATTCAACATCCAATGACACTAATAATGCTTTGTTACTGATTGAAATGTCATTTAGTTTTAGTAAAACATCTTTTGTGTCTTTAACATATGATGCTAAGGTGATCACAAATGTATGTAGCATAGAATCAACATATTTACTAGAGTTTTTTGTGAGACTTTCAATGCCTGACACTATTGGTCTACCTGGTGGTTTCTTAGGATTTTTGTGTATCTTGGGATTGGTATAAAACGTGGCTATTCTTGGATTTACATTGATAAGAAAATCAAATTCTGGTTTATTTATACCCCTAGTTTCTAGGCCACTTTTTAAGATGTCTTGAAGTTCTTCAATGAAATCCTCTGTTGGATCGTTTTCAAGTTTTTTATAACTTATTTTTAACTTTCCAATTCCAAAATATAGTCTACCTTATCAAGTATGACTATATTACCTCCTTTGCCTGAATTTCTAATGACTATATTAACATCTTGTTGTAGTTGTTTTAATGACATTTTTTCAGTTTTTGTGAGATATTTGAATGTTTTTCCATATCTCGAACCACATTGTTGACAAAAAATTCAATGTTGGGACTTATATTTAGTGGTGGTGTATATTTACTTTTTGGTTTGAAAGCAGAATAGGGGCCTACTGATTGGAATTCTTCCTCTCTGCTAGTAGGCTTTTAAGATCTCTCAGAGTCCTAGAATGCAGAGGTTCTTGTTGGGTTCCATTCCCTTTTGTTGAAAAAAAAAATGTGTATCCTTTACCCATTCAAAAAGGTTACAATCTCCTGTAGGTGAAAAATTCAAGCCCTTTTTAAGAACTTATAAATCGTCATTGGATAAGATGTTTTTAGATAAATTGAATATTTGCAAGGAGTCTAAGTTTTGCGTATCCTTTTTTGTGGTTTGTGTATTTCCTGATTTTTTCTTACCCCTCCTAGTCCTGTTCTGGAATCTAAAAAAGTTTTAGTTGATCTCTTCTCCATTGGGGGATTAATTGGACCTGATATATAATTTGACTCCAAGTCGGACCACTCTGATTCGCAAGTAAGTATATTATCAGCACGTGTTTTGGGGGCATGTTGTTTCCTAAATCTCCTAAAAATATTCCCATGCTGGAAATTATTCAAATCCATTTGACATTCCTTGTTTCCTGTCTACCAGTAATTTCTTAAAGTTTTCTATATCTTTTTGGAGTTTGTTTTCAAGTTCTATAAAACTTGGATCTGTGTTGTGTTCTCTTATTTTTTTCACTTCTTTTTTCAATTGTGGATCAATTTCCTTAAATTATCTAAGTGTTCACAATTTGGCTATAACCAAACAAAGCATCAACTTTAAGAGAATTGAATAAACATGGATTGTTTGAGGATTTGCATCATTTAATTTACAGAACATGCCACAACTTTGAAGACAAAGAAGAAAAAGTAAATGTCCATAACTATTCACCCCCTAAAGTCAATACTTTGTAGAGCCACCTTTTGCGGCAATCACGGCTCCAAGTCGCTTTGGATAAGTCTCTGTGAGCTTGCCACATCTTACCACTGGGATTTTTGCCCATTCCTCCTTGCAAAACTGCTCCAGCTCCTTCAAGTTGTAAGGTTTGTTCCTGTGAACAGCAATCTTTAAGTCTGACAACAGATTGTCTATTGGATTGAGGTCTGGGCTTTGACTAGACCATTCCAACACATTTACGTGTTTCCCCTTAAGCCACTCAAGTGTTGCTTTAGCAGTGTGTTTGCATTGTCCTGCTGGAAGGTGAACCTCCGTCCTAGCCTCAAATCACGCACAGAGTGGTACAGGTTTTGCTCAAGAATATCCCTGTAATTAGCACCATCCATCTTTTCCTCAACTCTGACCAGTTTCCCAGTCCTGGCGGCTGAAAAACATCCCCACAGCATGATGCTGCCACCACCATGCTTCACTGTGGGGATGGTGTTCTTTGGGTGATGTGGTGTGTTGGGTTTGCGCTAGACATAGCGTTTTCTTTTATGGCCAAAAAGTAAAAATTTTGTCTCATCAGACCAGAGCACCTTCCTCCATACATTTTGGGAGTCTCCCATGTGCCTTTTCACAAACTCAAAACGTGCTATTTTATTTTTTGCTGAAAGTAATGGCTTTCTTCTGGCCACTCTACCATAAAGGCCAACTCTATGGAGCGTATAGCTTATTGTCATCCTATGTACATATACTTCAGTCTCTGCTGTGGAACTCTGCAGCTCCTTCAGGGTCTGTGAGTTTTGGTGGGTGGCCGTCTCTTGGCAGGTTTGCTGTTTTGCCATGTTCTTTCCATTTGTTTATGATACATGTGGTGGTGATCCTGGGGATCATCAAAGATTTGGATACTTTTTTATAACCTAACCCTGACTTGTACTTCTCAACAACATTGTCCCTTACTTGTATGTTGAGTTCCTTGGTCTTCATGGCAGTGTTTGGTTAGTGGTGCCTCTTGCTTAGGTGTTGCAGACTCTAGGGCCTTTAAAAAAAGTTGTGTATATGTAATGACAGATCATGTGACACTTAGATTGCACACAGGTGGACATCATTTCACTAATTATGTGATTTCCTAAGGTAATTAGTTGCACTGGAGCTTTTTATGGGCTTCATTACAAAGGGGGTGAATACATACGCACATGCCAATTTTCTGTTTTCTATTTCTAAAAAATAGTTTTATGTATATAATTTTCTCGTATCACTTCACCTACTTAGACTACTGTGTTCTGATCCATCAAATGAAATTCAGATTAGCAAAACATTGAACTTAAAAAGTCAAGGGGGTGAATACTTTTGCAAGGCACTATATATATATATATATATATATATATATATATATATATATATATACATATATATATATATAAACCCTAGGCTTTAAAGAGCACATTCCAACAAGTCATTTGAGTCTACCAGACTCAGGTTAATTTTTGTAATTTTTGTACATGTATTTTAGGGTGAGAACCTGTTTCAGGGCATAACTGTTACGTAGGACCTTGCACAAAAGGTACCCAAAGCCTGTTAACCCACAACACTACTATACTCTAGGTTCCCACATAAGGAATCCCCAACCCTCGTAATTCTAAGAATGCATACCGCAGGCTCCTAATTTCCCATGTAGGGTAAAGACACAGGCCCATCGCTCTGACTCTCTGTCTCCAGCATTTACATTACCTAACTATTCCCTATTGTGCTCAGATACTGCTGGAGGTAACTGATAACCAGGACCTTAGAAGCTTTGGCAACTAGGTGGAATATGAGACAGGATGGCCCCAAGTCCATGGAGTCCGTCCTGACCATGTGGGGTAGTTCAAAGGGGGCTTAAGGTGTGAAATGTATATTTGCCCAAGGAAGGGCCTACTGTGGTTGGTGACTTCTTGTGTCCTGGTACCCGGTAACATGACCTGGGTAGATGAATCTGAAACTTGGCCTAGCCTCTGATTAAGATATCCTGTGGGTGGGGATCGAAATAACTGGATTGTTCTTGGCTTTTTCAAGCTCAATGAAGAGTGGGTTGTGACACAAGATAGGTAGCAAACAAGGTATTCTCAAACTCATATGCATAATAAAAAACAGGTAAATTACATTCAGAACAAAATTGAAGTAATGTTCTGGAATTATACTTTATATATGGAAATACACGGGTGGCAGTTTGGTACATACACAGTCCAACCAATTGTATAAAACACATTACTGTCCAAACCTAACACTTTCTCATTCAAGCACATCTAAAATATACAATACAAAAGGAAGCCACTATGTTGAAATGCTTGTACTGCATACTAACATGAATTGGACACTGGCCTGTAAACGTTTCTTATTTAGTCGTGATCTAGAGAAAATATTAAAAAGTATGAGGAGGCAGAAAAAAAGAGAGGACTAGCGATGTAGTAACTAAAAAACCTTTCTCTATAACAAACTAAGTTATAGCATTGCTATAAAATTAAGTCACCAATATAATTTTTTTTAAAGATGTTGATTCCCAGTTGGCCTCAGGCAAACAGTATAGATAAGTTAGATACGTTTTATTCCACATTAGAATTGCAAGTACTTTATACAACTATGCATCTTGTATAAAAGAGCCTATCTGTGTCAAATCAGGTAGTTTTCAAAGACAGTGCACTAGTCTCCACTCATTTCACCTACTAGAGGCTTCATCCTCCATTTAATCACAGATATTTCCTTTTATATTCTCCTCATCCTTATCGATCCCTGTGGCACCTAATATTAACCTCTATACCAGCACTAGTATGACTGTCATGGCAGTTCCCAGGCACTAGTATGATATAAATGATGGCAGATCTCAGGCACTAGTATGACGCATATAATGGCAGCTCCCAGGCACTACTATGACTGTCATGGCAGCTCCCAGGCACTATTATACCTTTCATGGCAGCTCCCAGGCACCAGTATATGATGTAAAGAATGGCAGCTCCCAGGCACTAGTATGACGTATATCATGGCAGCTCAAAGGCAGTAGTATGATGTAAATAATGTCAGCTCCCAGGCACTAGAATGACTGTCATGTTACCTCCCATGCACTAGTATACCTGCCATGGCAGCTCCAAGGCACTATTAGGATGTATAACATGGCAGCTCCCAGGCACTAGTATACCTGTCATGGCAGCTCCCAGGCACTAGTATGACTGTCATGACAGCTCCCAGGCACTAGTATGACGTATATAATGGTGGCTGCCAGGCAATAATATGACTTACTTTGTGGCAGCTCTCAGGCAGTAGTATGACGTATATCATGGCAGCTCCCAGGCACTAGTATATCTTTCATGGCAGCTCCTAACCACTAGTATGACAAGGCACTAGTATGATGTAAATAATGGCAGCTCCCATGCACTAGTATGACGTATATCATGGCAGCTCCAAGGCACTAGTATACCTGTCATGGCAGTGCCCAGGCACTACTATGTCTGTCATGGCAGCTTCCAGGCACTAGTATATCTTTCATGGCAGCTCCTAACCACTAGTATGACAAGGCACTAGTATGATGTATATAATGGCAGCTCCCATGCAGTAGTATATCTGTCATGGCAGGTCCCAGGCACTAGTATGATGTATAACAAGGCAGCTCCAAGGCACTAGTATACCTGTCATGGTAACTACCAGGCACTAGTATGACTGTCATTGCAGCTCCCAGGCACTGGTGTGACTATCATGGAAGCTCCAAGGCACTATTATGATGTATAACATGGTAGCTCCCAGGCACTAGTATACATCTCATGGCAGCTCCCAGGCACTAGTATGATGTATAACATGGTAGCTCCAAGACACTAGAATGACTGTCATGGCAGCACCCAGGCACTAGTATTTCTTTCATGGTAGCTCCCAGGCACTAGTATGACTGCCATGGCAGCTCCCAGGCACTAGTTTGATGTAAATAATGGCAGCTCCTAGGCACTAGTATGATGTATATCATATCAGCTCCCAGGCACTAGTATACCCGTCATGGCCGCTCCCAGGCACTATTATGATTGTAATGGCAGCTCCCAGGCACTAGTATGACTGTCATGGCAGCTCCCAGACACTAGTATGACATATGTTATGGCAGCTCCAGGGCACTAGTATGATTTTCATGGCAGCTCTCAGGCTCTAGTATGATATATATCATGGTAGCTCCCAGGCACATGTATACCTGTCATGGCAGCTCCCATGCACTAGTATGACTATCATGGCAGCTCCAAGGCACTAGTATGATGTATAACATGGCAGCTCCCAGGCACTAGTATATCTGTCATGGCAGCTCCCAGGCACTAGTATACATTTCATGGCAGCTCCCAGGCACTATTATGATTGTCATGGCAGCTCCCAGGCACTGGTATGACGTATATAGTGGCTGCTCCAAGGCTCTAGTATGACACATAAAATGGAAGCTCCCAGGCAGTAGTATGACGTATATCATGTCAGTTCCCAGGCACTAATATAGCTTTCATGGCAACTCCCAGGCACTAGTATGACTGTAATGGCAGCTCCCAGGCACTTGTATACCTTTCATGGAAGCTGTGTGGCCAGAGAGAGGTCAGGGAGACCTGGAAGCCAGTGAGGCTGTCTTTAGTGTACAGCCAGCACAATTGAGAGACACAACACTGAGAAGAGTGTCCAGTATGACCAGAGAGGTGAAAGAGACACAGCTCCTCTGCAGATGCATTGCAGACCCTGAAGGGAGTGGACTCTAAAACAGATAAGTGTACAGGCCTGTGTTGCTGTATGATTAGCCTGTATTTCATATTACTGTAGCGCAGTGAGGGAACTGCATCTAATGTGTAGTGGGTACTTTAAAGAAGCTAGGTGTTATTTTTGTTATGTTTTGTTTCTTTTTTTTAAGCTGACAATATACATTAAAGCCTGTTCAAGCGTGTCAAAGCTTCCAGAGTCCTCCATTTTGCTGAAAACTAAGGCACGGATCCCGAGCGTGACAGTGGATCTGTCACAGTGTGTATACAACACTGTGCAGATATAAGATTTATAAATTTCTCATAAGAAACTCCCCTAGTTTTTATATCTTCTCCCCTTTATACTAATGACATTAATATAGTAAGAAACAGATTTAATGACCCTCAGATCCTACAATGCATATGAAATGAGGGAGATAACCCTACACATTTTGCCCTTGATAGGACATTCTCAGGTAATCCAGTAATTGAAGATGTTCTATCAAAGACAAATTGCTTATGTTGATGTACAAACTAATTATCCCCTTGTTCAAAGTTCTTCTGAGGTAAAGAATCCAGTGTAGAAACTTAAGAACTTTGGAAAATTAATCACCTCTCACCTGAGAACTCCCTGCAATCCTGTTTCTTATTCTTTTGTCAACACAGATGTTTTGTGGGTTACAGGACTAGGACTAGTTGTGATATATTTAATCATTCAAAGACTTGAAAGAATAAAGACTATTTAAATTAGAAAAAAAATATACAAATTTATTCATCTCCATTTTTCTTTCTTCACAAAATTAATTGTCATAATTTTAGGGATTTATTACACTGTATAAGGATAATATTCTTCTAACTAGTGCTTCATAATATTCCTCTACTTAGTTCCTCTTATAGTCCTCATATAGCTCAAGGCCTTTCATTTGTTGATAGACTAGGCTACAAGGAATATAATGTGACAGTATGTTGAAAAATGCATAAAGTAGTAGGGTGTGTTAGAATTATGGGATTTATTTTTTAGATTTTAGGGGATTCATACACTTTTGATAGCACCCAGGAACAGCAAAGTATAATATAATATTTCTAGACATGACTTTCAAGCCAAGGACAAAGGGTTTAGATCAAAGAGTCATCGGAGCTACAATTAATTTAGAATAAAGACTCAAAAAGCTTAAAAAGCACAACAAAAGTGTTTTATTTTGCATAAATCAAATGGTGATAGAGAAGATGGTTATGGGATCATATATTTAAATATCTCTAGGTCTTCCCCAAAAAAAAAGATAAAGTAAAAACAAATATACTCCCTCCCCTTTAAACAGTGGAGAAAATAAAACGTAATTATAATTTATTTACAATATATTCCTTTAACATCCCTATATATTTTAACTGTTCTGTTTTATATTTTTATAATATATTTATATGGATTTATGAAGGATATGTTGTGTCAAACAAATCTAATTAGTTTCTATGAAGAGGTTAGTAGGAACTTGGATCGGGGCATCTCAGTGGATGTAGTATTTTTGGATTTTGCAAAGGCTTTTGATACAGTGCCACATGGGAGACTATTGTGCGAACTAAGAGATACAGAAATTGCAGTAAATTTATCCTCATGGATCGAGAGCTGGCTTAAAGACAGGAAGCAAAGGGTTGTGATAAATGAAACATACTCCGATTGGACTAATGTGGTAAGTGGGGTTCTTCAGGGTTCAGTATTAGGTCCTCTCCTTTAACATATTTATTAATGACCTAGAGGTGGGACTGGAAAGTAATGTCTCCACTTTTGCTGATGACACAAAGTTGTGCAAGGTAATTAAATCAAATAATGATGTACTTCCCTCCAAAGGGATTTACATAAATTAGTGGAATGGGCATCTAAATGACAGATGAGATTTAATACGAATAAATGTAAAGTGATACATCTGGGAAGGAAAAATAGCCATGCAATTTATATTCTTATTGGAGCAAATCTAGGGGTATCAGATACTGAAAGGGTTTTGGGAGTACTTGTGGACAACCACCTAGGTAACAGTGCTCAATGCCAAGCAGCAGCTGCAAAGGCAAATAAAATATTAGCATGTATTAAGAAGGGTATAGAAGCAAGGGAAGCAAATATAATTCTGCCACTATAAAAATCTCTAGTACGCCCTCATTTGGAATATGGAGTACAATTTTGGGCACCTCTTAATAAAAGGAAATTTTAGAGCTGGAAAAGGTAGAGAGAAGGGCAACAAAACTAATAAAGGGAATGGAGGGGCTAAGTTATGAAGAAAGACTAACCAAATTAAACTTAAGAGGAGATATGATTACCTTATATAAATACATCCAGGGTCAGTATAAAGATTTGTCAAGGGAGCTTTTTGTGCCAAGAGATTTTCAACAGACAAGAGGACATCCTTTGAGGTTAGAAGTAAAAAGATTCTGCCTTAAAGAAAGAAAAGGGTTCTTCACAGTAAAGGTGGTTAATCTGTGAAATTCTCTACCAGCGGATTTGGGTGACAGCGGATTTGATAGATAACTTTAAAAGGGGACTGGATTTATTCCTATTTAAAAAGGGCATTCAAGCTTACCCTAGATAATTAGAGAGAAAGTAGTAATCAAGGGAGGAATCTGAGCGCCAGTATCTGGGGTCAGTAAGGAATTAATTTTTTTCCCCTTTGAGACAATTGGCTAAGTTTCACTTTTTTTTTTTTCTGTTTGCTTCCTCTGGATAAATTAATTAACAACTAAACCACATACTGCAGATCAGAGGAGATCTTAAAAGGTTGAACTTGATGGACTGAAAGTCTTTTTTCAACCGCAATTACTATGTAACTATGGAACTATATTTGCATGTAATTTGACCATATAAACCAAACTGTGTAAACTTTTATTTTTCATGTAAAAATTGTCCATATGTCAGTATGTCCTGTTATTTTTATGTGGTGACCTATACACATTTGGTATCATATTTAATAGACAAGATGTTTTAATATTTTATATTTTTCTGGTATCTTATATGGAGTCTGACACCCCAAAACTCCTTAACTTTATTTTCTTCCTGCTGGTTTTCTACACCAACTGGCATTAAAGCAGTTCTGATTCAGCCTATCCATAGACAAACATGGATATGACCATATCCGACTTTGAGGTAAACGTTGCTTTCTTTCTGCCAAACATGGAATTGAGAAATGATTTCCTACCAATTATCTTTAGCTTGCAAATTAATTAGTATAGTTTTGAGGTGTCATCTTCACTTTAAGATAATGATTTATTTTGTTCGTGCAGTTTAGAAATTCTTGAGAATCCTTGAGGACTATTTTTGGGTTCTCCACTGTTTTGATCCTGTATATAAAGGGCTTATCTATTAGTTTATCCTTTAATGTTGCTCCTTTGTGTCACGTCTTACTACACAGTTTAGCTAGAAACTAGGAACTTCAGTGAATGTAGCCAAAACTTTTCATTATATTTACAACTCGGAAAGACAACTGTGAAGAATGGCTTTTGCCCTCACCCATTGTGTGTTTAGGAGAAATGTTCATATGTAAACATTCAGATTATTATTTTACTGAAAACTTGAATGTATTTCTATGATTCGTGGGGGTTCTTGAATAAATTTAAATAAATATATTAACGGTTCTGAAGATATATACTGTACATATATTGATTAACAATGCATTTTAATATATAAGAGTTTAGCTATTTGGAAATGTATTTAAAATAGAATTTTATTTTGAGGAAAGTTTTGAGCCTAAAGTTTTCATGCAAGACCTATCTGTCTCTGAATCTTCTCACTCTGTCTCTGTAGAGCCTCCTTGACTTCTTTATTTCTAAGATTGTAAATAAAGGGGTTAAGCATGGGGATACAAGATGTGTACAACACAGAAAACACCTTGTCTTGTTCTATGGAATATGCAGACTTGGGTCTCATCGACATGGACAGAATGATTCCAAAAAACAAGGTGACTATGGTAAGGTGAGACGAGCAAGTGGAAAATGCTTTTTTCTTCCCCTCGTTGGAACGAATCCTCAAAATAGTGGAAATAATGAAGACATAGGTTAACAGGATAAAGAATAAAGGAATGAAACCAAATAACGTCCCAGTAATTTGGACAGCTAGTTCGGTAATCTCAGTTCGGGTGCACGATAACTTAATGAGGGGTTTGAGATCACAAAACAAGTGGTTAATAACATTGGATTTGCAAAACGAATATTGTGAAATCAATCCAAATAGCATGAATGATTCTAGAAGACCAAAGAGACATGACATCAGAGCCATTTGGGCACACATCTTCATATTCATGAGATATGGGTAACGTAGAGGATGGCAGATGGCTACGTATCGGTCATAAGCCATCACAGCTAAAAGGAAATACTCTGCCACTAAACATATGACAAAGAAAAACATCTGGGTGACACAATCCATGTAGGTAATGGATTGGTTACCAGTTAGGCAGATGTGTAAGAGCTTTGGAAGGACAATTGATGTAATGGTGATATCAAGAAACGACAGGTTGCAAAGGAAAAAGTACATTGGTGTATGAAGATGGGGATCGATGAATATCACAGTGACTATAGTTATGTTGCCTGTCAGAGTCACCAAATAAATTATTAGAAACATCATGAATAAGGTGTACTGAAGATCTGGCCACTCGTAGAATCCTAGAAGTATAAAAACTCTTGGTCTTGTGGTGTTTCCAAATTCCATTTTTAGCCGTATTCTGAGAAAAGGGTATAGTAGATTTTGTATTATAGGAAATCATTAACATCAATATCCAACATTGTTTCTCCCATCTCTCTTGTCATCTATATTTTACACTCTATTTTAGTATTTTTTCTTTAAAAGTCACATCTCCTTCACTTCCCTCTCTCTCTCTTTCTCTCCCTTTATCAGTCCCATATGTTATACTGGGTGAAAAGCATTTTACAAGGCGTTGAATATATTGTCTTCCTGTTATAGGGTATAACCCCATATCTCTATCTATCTATCTATCTATCTATCTATCTATGTATCTTCTATCTTTATATAGATACACGCATGCACAGAAATAAAAGAAATAAAGCATGGGATGACTACCATACGGTACCTCCAACATGTGTATTCAGCATTCTATGGATAAATATCCTGTAATGTCCTTATTTATAAGTGTCTGGGATCCTATGAGACAAATAATCTATACCAATTCGTCCTTGCTCTGGTGTATTCCTCCATGATTACATTTCTTAAAGGATCATTAGAAGTCTGGCAAGAACTGTTTTATCTTTTTAGCTTTATTGTTAGTGGCAATTAACACTGGCAGTCTTTCAAAAGCAGTGGATAAAAATCTTATCTAAATATATTCCATCCACATATCTAATACTGTTAGAAACAAATGCGAAAGTATGCCACCATGACTTTGCATTTTTACTTTTTATACCAAATAATTATTTACTTCAGTCATCCATTTTCTTTTATCTTTTGTTACCTTTTCTCAGGCATGACCTTGTAAACTACTTGGGAAAAGTACACCGTTTTAATACTTTATTTCAAAAGGAATGTTTCTTATTATTATACTGTAAGAGACGGAAACATAAAGCTGCTAGGCTATGGTATTCATTCAACCCTTCAATATTATAATTAGGAAACTTAAGCCTCCATTTATTTGAGTAAATTCAACATACTGGAGCCTGCAATGGAGCTTGTTAAATATTTTGCTATTCAATTGGCGTCTTTTAGCTAGCTGCAAACAATTTAAAGGTTACAGGCTGAAAATCCCTGCGGTTGTAAAAATCGTATCTCCGACCCAGCTAAGTCTTTGATCTTTCAAGCCTGTAAATGTTACAATCACTAAAATTGCAAATCACCATTCAATTGCTACAATTAACCAAGGACACAATTGCCTTCAAACCCGCAAATGGCAAATGTGGCCAAATATATTACAAGTTCCAAATAGGACTCGCAAAGGGTTTACAGACTAGTTTGTAACACTGCAAAAGACAATCTAAACACCCCAATGGAGGCTGTGCTCACGTCCGTGGAGCAACAGCCAGCTCACCTCCATCAGGGACAATCTCCGCTACGCCCATCCTGGAGAGTCCCATGACATTGCTGGGGGTCATGTGCAATGATGTATACCCATTTAGTGAAAAACTCATCAAGTGTTTTACTATCCATTAATCAATTAATGGATA
This sequence comes from Discoglossus pictus, assembly GCA_027410445.1. NCBI lineage: Eukaryota > Metazoa > Chordata > Amphibia > Anura > Alytidae > Discoglossus > Discoglossus pictus. The sequence goes on along the minus strand of CM050170.1, from coordinate 45,627,103 downwards.
GTATCACCTGTCATATTGTTATCAGGCCTTCAGGGGAATGTTGCTACTCCACAGTATTACAAATTGGATCACTCATGTATATTAACCCTTTATTATATATATATATATATATATATATATATATATATATATATATATATAATATATTATTATATTATTATTATTATTATATTTACTAATCTATTGCATAGTAACTAGGGCTCATTAGTTTACTAATATAGGAATGTTACACAAATGCGATGTATGTGGATGTCCCAAAATGGTATTACGGTGTAACAAAGCTTTATTTCATACACAGAGCACACTCAGAAATGTACAAGACTATGCATTAATATCATGGGTGTGGTGTGGGAATATCCCGGAAAGGCAAGAGGCTTCTGATAAAAAAAGGGGATACCTAAAGGGGGTAATGTCATAGTCTAGAATAAGCATGATGTATAGCACCTACCAGGGTCACATGTGGTCACTACACCACTGCAACCGGAATCTGATGAAAAAAAGGATCATCACAAATCACTCCATTTAATCGAAGAAACCGAAAATGCGCATAGCACTTACTTTTGGTTAACATCTACTCAATTAAAAGGACGCATAAACATCTGGACTATCTCATCCAATCAAGTTTCAGACACACAGTGTGTTCCGAAAATAAAAAAAGTGGTAAAGAAAAAGCGGAGCAGGATAAAAATTAACAAAAAAAACATGCATGTACAGTACAGTGCCAAATACTGTAGCAATATACCAACTCACCTGATTCCCATCTACAAGCATTACTAACCATTAGCTTGTTCTCCGGACAACTGACTGGCCATGAACATTAATAATGATGTGTCATCTCACAATAAATGCTTAGCTGTGACCAGCGTCATCACATCCATCAGCTATACAGGTGTTTGCACATGTTTAGGGATAGCAATTTATACGGAGAGGACACAAAGTTCAGCAGCAAGATTCACTGCTACTTACATCAGACCCAAGGATCTGTTCTCAGACTGATATTGAGGTCAGGATCACAAGCTTCAATAGTGCATATATTAATGCTGGCTGGAATTAACATGCCATTGTGAGACTTTGCAAGTAGTGATGTCGCGAACATCAAATTTTCGGTTCGCGAAACGCGAACTCGAACCGCTGCAAATGTTCGCGAACCGGCGAACCCGGCGAACCACCATAGACTTCAATGGGCAGGCGAATTTTAAAACCCACAGGGACTCTTTCTGGCCACAATAGTGATGGGAAAGTTGTTTCAACGGGACTAACACCTGGACTGTGGCATGCCGGAGGGGGATCCATGGCAAAACTCCCACGGAAAATTACATAGTTGATGCAGAGTCTGGTTTTAAGCCATAAAGGGCATAAATTACCTAACATTTCTAAATTGTTTGGAATAACGTGCTTTAAAACATCAGGTATGATGTTGTATCGATCAGGTAGTGTAAGGGTTAGGCCCGCTTCACAGTGACAGACCAAACTCCCCGTTTAACGCACAGCAAACAACCACAAACAGTCCATTTGCACAACCGCAAACTCCCCATTTGCACAAGGTTGGATACCAAGCTAGCCATGTCCTAGTTCCTTGTCCTCACTGATGTCATTGAAGGTCTCTTCCTCCACCCAGCCACGTACAACACCAAGGGTCCCCGAAAGGTGACAACAAGCCCCCTGGGACGCCTGCTGTGTTTGGTCTTCCACCTCCTCAAAGCCACCTTCCTCCTCTAACTCCTCTTCTTCAGACTCCTCTCACTGCGTTGCCTCTCTCTGCATTATTATAAGGTGTTTTTAGTAGTACTACTCTTATCAGTTTAAAACCTGTTACAGCACATATCAGGGGGCGTGTATAATGCCTGGATTTTTAGAACCGGGAGATGGAAAAAGATGCTTTGTTGGTCGTATCACTTCAATTTTGGGGCACTTTGAGACATTAGCTTCTTACGCTCAAACATGTCCTTTACAGGCACCTGACTATGAGCATATGAGCAGGAACTGCTCAAGGCGAGAGACGCAGTGGCGGATGGTTGAGAGGGGGCAAGGAGGACAGCAGTGGTTGATGTGGCTGATGATGCTGGACCAGGAGGAGGATGGCGGCTTTGAGTTTGTGTGCTGCTTGTACTCATGTGTTGGTCTGGAGTCACCCAAACATTAGGTCTCAACCTGTAGAGGATAAGGGAACAAGGCTACTCTAGACCTCATTCATCATTACCGGTTTTGACAGATTGGTACTATGAGTCCAAGCTACTGTGACAACAGATATGAGTGGCACTGTGCACTTGCAGAAGTTGGCAGAGTAGACGCTGTAGGTCTGACACACACGCTTGCAGACAACTAACTGCTATGCAATCTATCACAGTAGAAAAAATGTTGTTTGTTTTAAATGTACACTACTGTTGCACCAGATATGAGTGGTGTGTTAAGAAGTACTACTCCTATCAGTTTAATCCCTGTTATGTGCCTTTTTTGGGGGTTTGGTTGTTGAAGGCACAGTGCAGCACCAGAGGCCAGAAAAATTAGGCATGTACACATGCCTGAAAAATTAGGTATTGTTGATCTTGCAGCGAGCAGAGAAGAAGGTAGGCCTGATTCAACGCCCCAGCCCGCATACCCACACTCAGAGATTGAGGGGGGGACCTGAGAAGGCCACGGGCCGGAGATATAAAGGGGGGCCATCCCAAATAAGCACACAAGCGGGGACAAAGGTAGTGAAGGGGACATAGAGGCCCATGGACTGACGGTCGCCATCTTGGCAGGAAAAGGGCCCAGCAATTAAGCCAAACTGACCCAGCACAGGCAGCTACTTGAGTCAAACGCTGTACAATTACACCTTAATAAAGCTGAAACATACAGCAGCAGGGATTCTAAACGGCCACACGGGGACAAGGAGGCTAACAGCCCCCACAGTCTCTGCACCACTCTTTTTAACAGATAACCCAATGGGCTAACCAGGGACCTTGCCCACATAAAAAAAACAGAATTTTATTGGAGGAATTATTAGTGTCTTTACCCCCCAAGAGAGGACATATTATATGTTATCTTTAGACTACCTGATGGCCAAACCTCCTTTAGCCCCAATGCTATCCAAGAAACATTTCAAAACTTTATCTGACTGAGGGTCTATAGAGTGACATTAGTACTGACCTTTAAATGACTGGGGGTCTATAGAGGGACATTAGTACTGACCTTTATATGACTGGGGGTCTATAGGTGACATTAGTACTGACCTTTATCTGACTGGGTGTCTATAGAGGGACATTAGTAATTACCTTTATCTGACTGGGGGTCTATAGAGGGACATTAGTACTGACCTTTATCTGACTGGGGGTCTATAGAGGGACATTAGTACTGACCTTTATCTGTCTGGGGGTCTATAGGTGACATTAGTCCTGACCTCCTGCTGCAGTATTATTACTCCCATTACTCCCAGGCTTGCTACTATTAGATATAATAACCTCAGTTTCGTTTCCTTATCTGTTGGTAACATCAAAATATGATTATTAAATATTTCATATTTGTTTGTTTTTTCTCCCAAAGTGAACCCCTTTGTGTGTGTCCCACAGATGTGGCGTTTCCGCTCTGCGTATGTTGGATTTGCACCGCTCAAAAAGTATGAAAAGAGATCCCCCCCCCTTGAAGCCCATTAATGACATCATCAGTAAATTGTATGTAACAGATTCCAGTGTTTAGGGTTTATGACCCAATACTGCGATCATATCATTTATGACAAAAATCCGTATTTGTCGTATTATTCAGACGCGCATGCATCTTTGTGTTACATTTCCTGATACTTTTATTATCTTGATCTTTATATATTTACTAGCGACTTGCCCGTCAAAAAATGGCTGCAATAAGATTGTAAGGCAGGTAATGGTGTTTGGACGAGACATTCATTTTGTTGGCGGTCGGAGATCCCTCGGCGCTCATTCTGTTGGTTGTATTTTTTTCTGAAAGGCGCTTTTGCTGTTATTCTTTAGTCGGCGGTGATGTGTTTTTTGCGCTTATTGCAAGGCTTTGTGTGCTATGAGTAGCGTTGGCGCTCGTTGTGAGGCGCGCAGTGAATGGCTTTTTATGTTTAATGTTGTTTGTTTTAAATGTACACTACTGTTGCACCAGATATGAGTGGTGTGTTAAGAAGTACTACTCCTATCAGTTTAATCCCTGTTATGTGCCTTTTTTGGGGGTTTGGTTGTTGAAGGCACAGTGCAGCACCAGAGGCCAGAAAAATTAGGCATGTACACATGCCTGAAAAATTAGGTATTGTTGATCTTGCAGCGAGCAGAGAAGAAGGTAGGCCTGATTCAACGCCCCAGCCCGCATACCCACACTCAGAGATTGAGGGGGGGACCTGAGAAGGCCACGGGCCGGAGATATAAAGGGGGGCCATCCCAAATAAGCACACAAGCGGGGACAAAGGTAGTGAAGGGGACATAGAGGCCCATGGACTGACGGTCGCCATCTTGGCAGGAAAAGGGCCCAGCAATTAAGCCAAACTGACCCAGCACAGGCAGCTACTTGAGTCAAACGCTGTACAATTACACCTTAATAAAGCTGAAACATACAGCAGCAGGGATTCTAAACGGCCACACGGGGACAAGGAGGCTAACAGCCCCCACAGTCTCTGCACCACTCTTTTTAACAGATAACCCAATGGGCTAACCAGGGACCTTGCCCACATAAAAAAAACAGAATTTTATTGGAGGAATTATTAGTGTCTTTACCCCCCAAGAGAGGACATATTATATGTTATCTTTAGACTACCTGATGGCCAAACCTCCTTTAGCCCCAATGCTATCCAAGAAACATTTCAAAACTTTATCTGACTGAGGGTCTATAGAGTGACATTAGTACTGACCTTTAAATGACTGGGGGTCTATAGAGGGACATTAGTACTGACCTTTATATGACTGGGGGTCTATAGGTGACATTAGTACTGACCTTTATCTGACTGGGTGTCTATAGAGGGACATTAGTAATTACCTTTATCTGACTGGGGGTCTATAGAGGGACATTAGTACTGACCTTTATCTGACTGGGGGTCTATAGAGGGACATTAGTACTGACCTTTATCTGTCTGGGGGTCTATAGGTGACATTAGTCCTGACCTCCTGCTGCAGTATTATTACTCCCATTACTCCCAGGCTTGCTACTATTAGATATAATAACCTCAGTTTCGTTTCCTTATCTGTTGGTAACATCAAAATATGATTATTAAATATTTCATATTTGTTTGTTTTTTCTCCCAAAGTGAACCCCTTTGTGTGTGTCCCACAGATGTGGCGTTTCCGCTCTGCGTATGTTGGATTTGCACCGCTCAAAAAGTATGAAAAGAGATCCCCCCCCCTTGAAGCCCATTAATGACATCATCAGTAAATTGTATGTAACAGATTCCAGTGTTTAGGGTTTATGACCCAATACTGCGATCATATCATTTATGACAAAAATCCGTATTTGTCGTATTATTCAGACGCGCATGCATCTTTGTGTTACATTTCCTGATACTTTTATTATCTTGATCTTTATATATTTACTAGCGACTTGCCCGTCAAAAAATGGCTGCAATAAGATTGTAAGGCAGGTAATGGTGTTTGGACGAGACATTCATTTTGTTGGCGGTCGGAGATCCCTCGGCGCTCATTCTGTTGGTTGTATTTTTTTCTGAAAGGCGCTTTTGCTGTTATTCTTTAGTCGGCGGTGATGTGTTTTTTGCGCTTATTGCAAGGCTTTGTGTGCTATGAGTAGCGTTGGCGCTCGTTGTGAGGCGCGCAGTGAATGGCTTTTATGTTTAATTTGATAATGTTTTTTTTTGTGTATATATTTTTGTATGCTAATGAAATAATTACTAAATGAATATACTTTATCTATTTGTAAGTAATATATGCAGGAAGCATTGTGCTGAAGAGCTGACAATCTGTTTTCATGTTCCTGCAGCATACAATGTAGGTTTTCAGTGCTGTGGAGCTGCTGTGTAAGTGTCAGCAATGTGTGCAGTGTGTAGTGTAAATAGGCTGCGTGCGCGAGGGGAAGCTGTTAGGGTAGCTGGGTACTTCCGCATTGTGTAAGTTAGTGTTGTAAAATGGCGGGGAATGTGTATGTCGTATGCGGGTGTGGATGATTTAGCATCCTTGTTAATAGTGTATCTTTACCTCGTACGTTTTTTTAGGAAAATCCGTATGTGTTTTGCGGGTCCTGTAGCCTCGTTTTCTTTTTTTCAAGGGCCATTTTTTCTCTCACTTATGTGATTTTCGGGTGTCTAAACTCATGAATTTGGACTTAAATGGAGGTGTAACTTCACTTGCAGAGGTCCTCGGTGCCCGCCTTGCTGTGGGTAAGCTTTTTATGTGTTTTTTGTGTGTATTTATTGTGTTTTTAATGTTTTTAAGTGCGCGCGGTTCGGGCGTTAAGGTCGTATTTTTGTGAGCTCGTAATGTTTTTTTTTCTAAGTCCTGTATTTTTGGATGGTAAGTCCGTAAATTTGATGGTGTAAGTCCCGCCTGCGGCTCATTGCAGCCGACGTGGGAGCCTTCGGCGCTCCTTGCCAGCAACTCTGGCCCTCTCTTCGCAAGCCTGCAGCGTTGGCAACAACCCGCCTGCTCACAACTATATATGTGATATCTGTAACGTCTTCCCCAGTTGGCACTTGTAAATCGGCTAAGCGACAAAAAAAATGGCGTCCGGAAAAAATGAAAACGAGGCTACACGACCCCAAACCGCGCAAAACATCGCCAGCCATGTACGACTTTTACCTAGGAACAGACGAGGTACAAAATACACTATTATAAATAATGGAAACTGCTGGGGAGCCGCGTAACACATACACAATCGCCGCCATTTTTTACTACACTAACTTGCAACTAATAACATTACAAATCTAAAATGGCGCGTTACACGACTATACAAGCGGTTTCCCCTCGTGCACTGCGCACATTGCTGACACTTACACCTCAGGTCACCAACAGTCCAAATGTACACTGTTAGCTGCAGGAAAATCAAAACTGATTGTTAGCTCTTCAGGTTATTGATCACTGGATATATTAATTACAAATAGGTAAAGTATTTTAGTAATTAATTAATTCATTATTATTAAAAAAAAATATATATAAAAAAAATACGCTTAATAGCATATTTTACACTGCGGTTACTTTACATACATTAACGCTTCGCACTTCCTAATACATTTGTTCATTCACAATAGTTATTATCGTGCATTCATTTAATAAGTATTAATTAGTAATGGAAAATAAAAATGTAGACTTTACACTACACTAAAATGTTTTACTTTTTACTCTGCAGTTATATATCTGGATTACTGCTCATTGGCTGCCAGCGATAGCACTCTCAAAGCAGTTACAAATCTAAATCACTTTATTATGCTCTGAGACCTGAATACATTTTTTAATTTACACTGCACAAAAAAAATTATATATTTAACACTTTACTTATATATCTGTCTTTGCGATGAGCGCCGAAGATTGATCGTTGCAAAGCACGAAACATGAAGGACACGAGGGAAGAGACTCACAATGAGCGCCGAAGGTCCTCAGAGTTAGTGATATAATATAACATAATGCAATACAAAATTATACAGTACACATGGGTGTTGGAACTGCGGGGGGGGGGGTAAGGGGCAACCCCCCCCCAGATTTCTTATCATATGTATGTATGCGTATAGAAGCTAACAGGGGAGGAGAGAGGGGGAGGAAACACAGGGGAGAGGGAGAGGAAGACACAGGAGAGGGGAGAGGGGGAGGAAGACACAGTGGAGAGGGGGAGGAAGACACAGGGCAGAGGGGGGAAGAGAAACAGGGTAAGGGAGAGGTGAGGGGAAGAGACACATGGGAGGGGGGAGAGACACAGGAGAGAGTGGGGGGTAGAGACACAGGGGAGAGGGGGGAAGAGACTAATGGGAGGGAGTGGTGAGGAGACACCGGGGAGAGAAAAGGGGGTAAAGACACAGAGGAGGGGGGAAGAAACACAGGGGAAGGGAGAGGGGGTAGAGACACAGGGGAGAGGGGGTAGAGACACAGGGGAGAAGGGGGAAGAGACACAGATGAGGGGGGAGAGACACAGGGGAGAGGGAAGGGGGGAAAGACACAGGGGAGGGGGGAAAGAAACAGGGGAAGGGAGAGGGGGGTAGAGACACAGGGGAGGGGGGAGTGACACAGGGAAGAGGGAAGGGGGAAAAGACACAGGAGAGGGAGGAAAGAAACACTGGGGAAGGGAGAGGGGGTAGAGACACAGGCAAGGGTGGGAGAGACACAGGGGAGAGGGGGGGAGAGAGACACATGGGAGGGAGTGGGGGGGAGACACAGGGGAGAGGGGGGGAGAGAGACACATGGGAGGGAGTGGGGGGAGACACAGGGGAGGTCTTCTGCTTTATTATTATTCTTATTATTATTACTATATAATGTGTAATATGGACCACTTTGGCAATGAGCGCCGCAGGCGCTCATTGCAGGCGAGCCTCGCATAGCGAGGCGAGCCGTTAATACGGACCACTTTGGCAATGAGCGCCGCAGGCGCTCATTGCAGGCAAGCCTCGCATAGCGAGGCAAGACGTTAATATGGACCACTTTGGCAATGAGCGCCGTAGGCCTCTATATATCATTCCTGGCTTATTCAGATATATGGAGGATGAATCCGTGGACGTACCTGAATCCCACAAGAGAGTGGTCGCCATGTTCATGTGGTGTTTATTATGACACTAGCGACTTGCCCGTCAAAAAATGACGGCAATGTTATTGTAACTGAGCTAATGTTGTTTTGTGTGTAATAGTAAACATGTAATACATTAATAAATGAATAGACTTTACCTATTTGGAAGCATTGTGTTGAAGAGCTGTGAACCTTGTTTGCGCACAGACCTACAGCACCAAGCACACTGACAGTACACACAGACCCATAGCACCAAGTACACTGGCAGTGCACACAGACGTAAAGCACCAAGCACACTGACAGTACACACAGATTAACAGCACCAAGTACACTGACAGTACACACAGACCTACAGCACCAAGCACACTGACAGTACACATAGACATATAGCACCAAGCACACTGACAGTACACACAGACCTAGAGCACCAAGCACACTGGCAGTGCACACAGACCCATAGCACCAAGTACACTGTCAGTGCACACAGACCTATAGCACCAAGCACACTGCCAAGTACACACAGACCCATAGCACCAAGTACACTGGCAGTGCACACAGAACTACAGCACTAAGCTCACTGACAGTACACACAGACCTACAGCACCAAGTACACTGACAGTACACATAGACATATAGCACCAAGCACACTGACAGTACACACAGACCTAGAGCACCAAGCACACTGGCAGTGCACACAGACCCATAGCACCAAGTACACTGTCAGTGCACACAGATTAACAGCACCAAGTACACTGACAGTACACACAGACCTATAGCACCAAGCACACTGACAGTACACATAGACATATAGCACCAAGCACACTGACAGTACACACAGACCTAGAGCACCAAGCACACTGGCAGTGCACACAGACCCATAGCACCAAGTACACTGTCAGTGCACACAGACCTATAGCACCAAGCACACTGACAGTACACACAGACCTACAGCACCAAGTACACTGCCAAGTACACACAGACCCATAGCACCAAGTACACTGGCAGTGCACACAGAACTACAGCACTAAGCTCACTGACAGTACACACAGACCTACAGCACCAAGTACACTGACAGTACACATAGACATATAGCACCAAGCACACTGACAGTACACACATACCTAGAGTACCAAGCACACTGGCAGTGCACACAGACCCATAGCACCAAGTACACTGTCAGTGCACACAGAACTACAGCACCAAGAACACTGACAGTACACACAGACCTAAAGCACCAAGCACACTGGCAGTGCACACAGACCCATAGCACCAAGTACACTGGCAGTGCACACAGACCCATAGCACCAAGTACACTGGCAGTGCACACAGAACTACAGCACTAAGCTCACTGACAGTACACACAGACCTACAGCACCAAGTACACTGACAGTACACATAGACATATAGCACCAAGCACACTGACAGTACACACAGACCTAGAGCACCAAGCACACTGGCAGTGCACACAGACCCATAGCACCAAGTACACTGTCAGTGCACACAGAACTACAGCACCAAGAACACTGACAGTACACACAGACCCATAGCACCAAGTACACTGGCAGTGCACACAGACCTACAGCATCAAGCACACTGACAGTACACACAGACTCACAGCACCAAGCACACTGACAGTACACACAGGCGCTCATTGCAGGCGAGCCTCGCATAGCGAGGCGAGCCGTTAATACGGACCACTTTTTTATGGAGCAAACTGCTCCATATGTATATTAATAACTATACAACTTTCCAAACATACACATCTCATTGCAATACGCTAGTAATAATAATAATGCACAAGAGTCCTTCAGCACTGCACTGGACACTGAATAAACTTGCCTAGCTTTGGTTTTCCCTATTGAATTAGTATCACCTACACTGTCCCTCCTCTCAGTAAGACAGCAAGGTACTTATGATTCCAAAATGGCTGCTGTCCATGAGGTAGAAGGGTGTAGAAGGGAGTGTATGCTGCTGATTGGCTGGAATGTGTCTGCTGACTGTGACATGCAGGGTCAAAGTTTGCTCAATGATAAGGTATTGGGGGCGGGTCGAATCTCGCATATGTTCGCAGTTCGCCACGAACGCGAACATGCTATGTTCGCCGAAAAAAGTCCGCCGGCGAACTATTCGCGACATCTCTACCTGTAACCTGCAAAAAAGCTTGTTTCTTGCAATGGCTGATCACTTTGAGAGTCTTTTTCTCTCCAATTTTACGGATGCGGCTTATATTTGAGTACTATCTTTTTTCTATTGTTTCCCCTTGAACTTTACTGGTGCAGCTTATATGCGGGTGCGGCTTATATTCGGACCAATACGGAATATATATATATCCTAGAGGGTTCATGCTGGTGAGAGACAAATGTCAGGGTCAGATCAGGGAGGTCCGGTTTTCAATCTACAGTTGGGAGGACAAGAGGCTGGAGGCAAAAACAGGACCCCTTGGTATAGGCATGAGGATATAGTGGTGCTCCTCAACATCATCTGTCCCACATCTCCATATTTATATGGGGGAGTGAGTGAAGTAAGGCCTGGCCCCATTTCCAAGGCCTAGAAGGAGGTAGCAGCTGCAGTCACTAAGTTTGGATTTGCAGAAAGGGATGTGAGGTCAGTTAGGCACCATTATGATGACAGCCAGGCTAAGATCAGGAGGATGATGAAAGAGGGGGCCAGAGCAGTGAGAGCTTCAAGTAGTGGCCCCAGAGTGACCTCCAGTACAAGGATTTTGAGAAGTTACTTAAGGAGATGATGGCAAAAGGGATTGTCCCTGGAGCTCCAGGCTTGAGGACAACACCGGATCCAGCCTCTTTGTCAGGTGAATATCAGATATACCAACATACCCACACAAATGGATAACAATAATCCCATGGAAACACACCAATGAGACTTAGATGTGAGCTCCATCTCTCTAGGGATAGATATATCATCTATATCTCCTCAAATCCAGGCTCAGATACATAATGATTTTCACTTCTTGTGGATAAAATTCAGATAAGTTGGTTTATTGTTACACCAACAGTATTTACAACGGTACTGTACATACAGATTTTTTTATTTTTTTTCTTCTCTTCTGCCTTTTTTTTTTTTTTGCTTATGACCTCCTTTTTGACATGTTTGATATTCTGAACACACTGTATGTGTGTAATTAAATTGATTTACATAATCCATGAGTTAATGCACCTATATAATGGAGCAGATGAAGACATGATTTAAGCGCTATGCGCGTTACTAGTTACATCTATTATATGGAGTGATAAATTACATTTTTATTCATTTGTTTGTGGTTCCTGTGGTGTAATAACCACATGTGACTCTTGTATGTGCTACGCATCATTATTATTATACAGTACATTATTATTTATAAATTATTTCATTGACCCCTTTAGGTTTATCCATTTTTTCCAACTTCTTGTCCTCTCAGGTCTGCCCGCGCGACACCCATGATATTAACGTGCAATCTCTTCAAGCACTGGATGATACCAGAACATTTCAGTGACACAAATGTGGTTTACAAGTGATCACATATCTTAATATTTCCAAAATGAGTTCAAACAGTTTTTGAAAAGTTATCATCACCATTTTCTAGTGCATGGGTGAATAAGATCATTGCTGATTATTGGGAGTTAATACTTTGATATATATATATATATATATATATATATATATATATATATATAAATATATAGTGTCACTGATGTGGCTCATCATTCCACTGAAAGGTTGTTAATCATTTCACATGTCTAATTAATAATTAAATGATACATTAAGACTAGCACTAATTGTCACATGATCATTATTGGTATACATGTTGCCACAAGAACCACAGCAATGGTGTGGGACTTTCTGGGTCAGGTGTACCCATGACTCTCCTTGATGGAGGTGAGATTCCTGGTGCTCCGTGTACCTCTCCACAGCCTTCTGTTTGTTGGTCCTTGTCAATAGCTTCAGGACATTACTGTAATCCTCCTTGTCACGATTTGTCCCTATATGGCTATGTCCATGTGTGTATAACATCCTGTTCCTTACAAGCTCCATGTGAAGATCCAGTGACCTGTGCTATCTGTTGATCCACATGTGGTGGTCACCTCCCTCTTGTATCCACCCTAAGTCTGTCGGGGTAGCTCTCTTGCAATGATTATGTGAGGGGTGAATATAAAACATAGCAATATTTACTTTGCTCTTAAAGATATAGGGAAACATATTAGGGCTATTGGTTTGTAGGTGAATCAGAAAGGCTGACTGACAGCTAAATGTTACAAACCTTAATGTTATTTTACTGTCATGCATTTTTTTTAAAGTTTGTAATAATTAGCTATCAAAAAGAGTAGAGGTGCTCATCTAAGAATGAATTTGTCCTATGGGTCTGGTTTTAGTCACTTGTGGCCTTCCCATGGAGAACTATCCTGTACTATATGAGTTTGGACTCAGAAGAGTGATCCAGCCCCGAAATACCAGGAAATTTTACCCTGAACAGGCTGGCAGTCAGCCTTTCTGATTCACCCACAATCCAGATATTTTGTTAATAAGAGAACATTGAAGTCGCCTTGGTCTAACCAACATTAGACTTCTGCAGATGGCTGCACCAAAACATTGGCCCTAATTTCTCAATGACAATAATCTGTCATTAATAAAATAATATAATCTTGGGTTGTAGGTGGATCAGAAAGGCTTACTGACAGCTCAGAATGACAAACTGGGTAATGGGCTAAATGTTCCTAGAATATTATAATTATTCTTTATTGTAGATCTTAATTTTTATTCCTAAAAAACATATACTCATCAGCTTTCCATTAGACCCACTAAAAGTACTGGCAGTTTTAGCTGCCTCATTCTTACTGTGCACATAGAAGCCTCTTCCACATTCATTCTCTTCCTACCTCAGGAAGTAGATCAGCAGAAACCACAATGGTGAACTCACTGCAGTATAAATGTATATAATAGTATAACTACAGGACTACAGTGGCCCTGTAACCATTTAGAGGCTGGTTTAGCCACTCTGGCCGTGTCCTGACCATACAGACATTATATAGTTACTGTTACACGCGGTGACAATGACCACCAGGTTACACAATACCAGGTAAATACAGATATAAATGGCATGTTTAGTGATAGTATTAACACTGATCTTCACTTCTGTAACTGGAAGTTAATCGGCTGGAATTGTCCTCTAGAGATGAACATGATATAGAATAAAGAAAAAAGCACAAGAAATATGGCGGCTCTGCACTAGACTTAGTGATGATCTATTATCCTCTGGGCTGGGCCCTGTCCTGTGTAATATGTGTAAGCAGGTCTGTATCATTAGTATCTTTACTGGGAAATGTATAATCGCTGGGAAGTAATTACAATAATTAAGAGGCTGCTGTAAACAGCTGGTGGGATGTTTGTCTGTCTGTGTATAAATAAAGATTTTGTAGTTTTGATGAATTGTAGTCCTTTATCTGCCTGTGATACCTCAGCTCCAGCTGTCAGCCATCTTGTGTTATATAACGTGTCTCTGTACCTCATATAAGTCACACTGGTGAGTTCTGTCACATTTATACAGATTTCTCCATCACATTTACACAGACAGTTTATAGTATAGATCTGTGTTGTGTATAAATCAGATCTGTGTCACACAATAAGTGCAGTTTAGGTGGTGATTTCTTCTCTTTCCTCACAAATGAAGCTCAACATCTCATGACTTAAATGTGATATTATATGTCATATGTAATATATAAACAGTGCTATTAGGCAAATTACAGTCATATTACACTAGAAATAATCATGTTATACTAGACATAATCATGTTAGATAAGAAATAGGACACAATCCTCTGATGTATTACTTTTCTTTGTATTTATGCTACTATGGAATTGGCCATTCTGTATTCAGTCACCATTTTGTGTTCAGTCAACATTTTGTGTTCAGTCGGCCATTTTGTGTTCAGTCACCATTTTGTGTTCAGTCGGCCATTTTGTGTTCATTATCTCAGCTGCCTGAGGTGTGAGGAGACTATAAATATGCAGGAAGTTTCTATCTGCATAGTCCCAGCAGCATAGATAACATAGATATATATATACACACTTAGATTTATAGGTTTATGTTCCAATATCTATATATATATATATTTACAGAGAGAGAGAGAGATGTATATAGATAAATATATCACTATATACTGTAATACTCTGATTATATATACATAAATGAATAGATGGATATTCATTAAGATGTCTGATGTGTAGTATAAATAAAATAATGTTTTTGTTAGTTTTATTCATATGAAAGTATATAAATGTTATCAATATAAAGATAAACCCCTATGTACTGTATACAGGGTGTGATAGGCGGCCTCTAATCAGTGAGATCACATGACACAAATGGGGCGGAGTCACAGACATCTCAGGTACAATTGCCTCTAGTCTTAATGATACTACTATAATCTTATTGGGTCTGGGGGAAATAATACTCAGAGTTTAGATACAGATCTTGGGAGATTACACAGACACTTATTCCTTATTTCCTTATTTGATGGGTCTCAGGTATAACTGATCCTGTTAATGTGGAGCAAGGAAGCTTCTATCTGCAGCCACCGGAGGAGCCCAGCCATTGCCATCATGGACCCACTCTTGTCATGTGAGTAGAGCAGATATTATACTGCATGAGATCTGCAAGGAGGAAATATCTGGGGAGCTTGTGGTTCTGTAACAAACCAGACTCCTGTATGGAGAGGGGGAGGGGGAAGAAGGAGAAATGTGTGGAAATGTGGGAAAAATGGAGATAAATGTGGTGAATGAGAAGGAGAAAGAGAGGAAGATGAGAGCAGGGACATAGGAACTGGAGAAGGAGCCACATTTTATATTTGTTATCAATTCCATGGCACTAAAACTACTTTATGGTCCAGCTCTCACATCTGTGTGTAACTACTGGGAATACCATAGTTCAAACTATGTGGACCTTTGTTGATATTGTAATATTGTTACTTTTTACTAGCTTGTCCACACTTGCCATAGCTTTTCTTTACATAAGCAAACGAGATCTTCTAGGACAGGAAAACAAAATCTGTCACTGCCTCCACTTTTCCCCAATATATTTGCCAGGAATTAGGATTACAATTTTGCTCTAATCTTTGTATTTTTAACACTTAGCAGCAGGCCAGCTTTTGCACTTTCTTCTTTCACCCTCATCAATATTTGATTCTGACTTTGGATTCACCCAGCCTTGATTTACACATGATGTACTGCGCTTATAGGTTTAATAAATAAAGGTGGAAAAGTACAAACTTGTCAAACTGCTTTCCTAAACTTAAACCATTCTGTTGTCCCATATTTGGTTCTGATCGTGAGCTCTTGGTCCACATACAGATGCTTTGATCTCTTGTGCCTCTTCCTCTGCAGAGCCCGGCTTGTACATCCGGTAGTTCCCAGTCCATATATTATTGGAGTTGAGCTTGTAGGATCTTAAGCATTACCTTGCAAAATGAATGCAATTGTTTGATAATTGGAGCACTCCTTGGTACTGGATTTTCTGGGGATTGTATCGGCCACTGCTAAATTTGTTGGCATAAGGCAATATATATATTTATATATATATATATATATATATATATATATATATATATATATATATATATATATTTTTTTTTTTTTTTATATATATATATATACTGTATATATATATATATATATATTTTTTTTTATATATTTATATATGTATATTTATATATATATATATATATATATATATACTTTTTTTTTATATATATCTTTTTTTTGTAATATATATATATATATATATTTATATATATATATATATATATATATATATATATTGATATATATATATATTTATATTGATATATATATATATATATATATATATATATATATATATATATATATATATATAAAAATACAAAAGAAAGGAGGGATCCTTTGTTACAACAAATATGTTAAAAATCAATAATTTTAATAATATTTATATATATATATATATTTTTTTATATATATATATATATATATATATATATATATATATATTGATATATTTATATATATATATATATATATATATATATATATATTGATATATACATATATATATATTTTTTTATATTTATGTATATATATATATATATTGATATATTTATATATATATATATCCTAAAAAATCTATTGCACAAACCAGAATCTACCTCATACTGATGATAGCCAAAAGCTTGAAACAGGCCTGTATATGAGTGATTCTTGGTTTGTGTAAAATCCAACCCGATGCTTTGCTTAAAAGCTGTTTAATACAGCGGGCATATGCCTTAAAGTTGCTATTTTTGGATTAAAAGAGTGAGGTACATTGTATTCTCATTTGCATGTCCCCGCCTTTTAGACATGCAAATGGGCATATTAATGTATTATTCGTTTTCTGTACTTTGTACGGTGGAGAGCTTTTCTCACTTTTGTGCTCACCATACACTAAATGATTATTGTGGAATACCCAATCCTACAAAATCTATTGCACAAACCAGAATCTACCTCATACTGATGATAGCCAAAAGCTTGAAACAGGCCTGTATATGAGTGATTCTTGGTTTGTGTAAAATCCAACCCGATGCTTTGCTTAAAAGCTGTTTAATACAGCGGGCATATGCTTTAAGGGAGCAATGTATAAAGTTGCTATTTTTGGATTAAAAGAGTGAGGTACATTGTATTCTCATTTGCATGTCCCCGCCTTTTAGACATGCAAATGGGCATATTAATGTATTATTCGTTTTCTGTACTTTGTACGGTGGAGAGCTTTTCTCACTTTTGTGCTCACCATACACTAAATGATTATTGTGGAATACCCAATCCTACAAAATCTATTGCACAAACCAGAATCTACCTCATACTGATGATAGCCAAAAGCTTGAAACAGGCCTGTATATGAGTGATTCTTGGTTTGTGTAAAATCCAACCCGATGCTTTGCTTAAAAGCTGTTTAATACAGCGGGCATATGCTTTAAGGGAGCAATGTATAAAGTTGCTATTTTTGGATTAAAAGAGTGAGGTACACTGTATTCTCATTTGCATGTCCCCGCCTTTTAGACATGCAAATGGGCATATTAATGTATTATTCGTTTTCTATATATATATATATATATATATATATATATATTGATATATTATATAAATATATCAATATATATATATATATATATATATATATATAAATAAAAAATACAAAAGAAAAGAGGGATCCTTTATGTTACAAAAAAGATGTTAAAAATCAATAATTTTAATAATTTAAGATAAAAAATTAAACTTGTCGCTAATTCGTTAAAAGTTCAGGAATATGGTTACTAGAATTAATTGGGGTCTACGCTTTCGATATGTTTGGTAAATTATGAAGCTAAAAACTAAAAACTAAAAATGAATGACTGTGTGATCAATTGGTAAATGTGAAAACTAACCTAAACAGTGCACAGACAGGACCCTAGAGGTAGGATTACCAACACCTTGGCTCCCAGTGTCCTATTAAAGGATTACCGGGAGATTAAAGAGGTGTATGGATCGCTACCCCAGGATATAGCTGATACAGTTGTTTTGAGAAATATATTGTGAACATATTGTGAAGTGTATGATATAATAAAGTGATAATATATAGGTGTAGCCTAATCAAGTATTAGGAATATCAAATTCCAATCCTAAAGAAAAACCAAAAAATAACTATATATATAATATGGGAGTGTTATGAGTAAAAATTTAAATATATAATGCGTGTAAATATATATTGCTTATAAATATATGAAATTTGAGTGTATAAATATAAATATATGACATTTAAATTGAATTTTATAATGTGAACTAAATCGTGTCTCCAAGGATAAACTATTCCTTGTATCTCTTATGTATATCTAGTTAACTATTATGTATCCTGTGTCTAAAACATAATATCTAAAAGTTGTTTATAAATAGCTTATAAATAGCCAATAAATAGCTGATCGATAAATAAAATTAAAAAATTAAATAATGAAAAGTGAAAAAGTGTAGAAAGTGTATAAGGTTTATAATTGAATAAATATGTGATATATCATAATAACCATCCTAGATGTTGCCCCATATACTGATGAAATATATCTATACAACTAACCCTAGACGGTTGGAGTCCTAGTCAAGGGAAGAAATAGATTGTAATTATTAATTTGTATTGCTAATGCAGTTTAGCGCAGATCTATAAACATTTGACCTAGGGCATGGGATTCAAACAGTCTTACTTGTTATTGTATCCGATTTGCTGTGCACTGTTTAGGTTAGTTTTCACATTTACTAATTGATCACACAGTCATTCATTTTTAGTTTTTAGTTTTTAGATTCATAATTCTCCAAACATATCGGATGCCTAGACCCCAATTAATTCTAGTAACCCTATTCCTGAACTTTTAACGAATTAGCGACGAGTTTCATTTTTTATCTTAAATGATTAAAATTATTGATTTTTAACATATTTTTTCTAACATAAAGGATCCCTCCTTTCTTTTGGATTTGATATCAACTTATTAATGTTAAGCACCATATAACCCTAGCCGGGGTTTAATTTAGGGCTTTTTGTCTTTATATATATATTTATTTATTTATTTATTTGTGTATATATATATATATATATATATATATATATATATACATATATATATATATATATATATATATATATATACATATATATATATATATTTACCCCACTCCAGATGAAGCAGAAGTGTGAAACCGGTTGAGTGATTAAACAGTTCCATCTGTGACTACCAAAGCAGGAAACAGAACGACAGCACGTGGAGGGCTGCTGCTGCTGACCTGTGGAGATAAAGACACAGAGGACTGAAGGAAGTTATCTTCCATTTGTGGACATTACTAAACCTAATGTAAGCTTTTTATATTATTTTTTACTTTGTATTAAAACTTTATTGACCATACCTCTCTCTCCCTGATGACTGCATGCATAAAGCTGACTGCACACATAACCCTGCACAAGGAGAGCAGTGACAGGATCTGAGGGCCTGAATAATCTGACATAAATGTAAGGAGATTACCTACTTTTTAAAGAACTTTCCTCATTTGCAAAACCTACTTCCTTAGAGGAGCCTCTTTTCTCCTTGTCTATAATTCAGCACTAAGGAAATAGAAACTGAAGATAAGCGCCAAGCATCTAGAGACACAATATAAAGACATAGAAAAAGATTTCAAAGGGATCTGAAAAATTGGATCAGGCTGCTTGTTTTAAGAATATTGTATTTGGTACACAACACAATTGCTTTTTAGAATTTTTATTTAATTTTTTAAAAGTGTGTTACAAAAATGTTCCTGCTTTTTTATCCAGAAGCGCAGCTAGATACACAATTGACTTATTTTTAAATATATATATATTTAAATATATATATATATATATGTATATATATATATATATATATATATATATATATATATAGTGAGAGAGAGAGAGAGTTATATATATCTAGAAAGAGAGATCTTATTATTGTGTATGCAACACTAAACATGTTATTTCTTAAATGGATATAGCAAAATGTATAAATATGACAATTTAATTCAGGTACTTTATCAGTTTACATTTGTTTTAAATATATATTTTCCATTATACTTACATTGGAGTTTCTTATTCTTGTTTGTTATTTGAGATCTCAGATTCCCCAGCTGTATATTTTTGCCTTTGTCATAGATAAATATCATAATCTAATAAAATGCTGTACCACTCTTGGCCTCCCTTTTACCCTTTTCTGTTTGCATGTTTACTGTAGAGCAGTATTACTCCTCATGTAGCGTTATTACTCATTTTCATTTGATCACTGCTTGATTCCTTGTCTTCTCTATTGGGTGAGAGGATGGCAAGAGAAAAAAGGGAATATAGAACGGCGACAGGGTGAAGAAATTTGGGGCTGGATGGCCATTAGCTACCCCTGCCCACGGAGCTACTCAAATTCCTGAATTTGCATCTCACAGAGGTAATTGTGAGATGCTGAATATGGTCTCCTTGATGAAAAAACAACAAAGGAGAAGAAATACTAGCATAGACTGCCCGGTGGAGACCCTCATGGGCAAGCAGATGGCGTCCCTAGGGATCTGGCTGAAGGTGCTTATAAAGGAGTGGATCATGCTGCAAGAGCGATAGGATGATCTTGATATGCATGCTATCTTGATGGCATCCCTACATTAGCCTGGGCTTGTTTGATTGGCTCCAGAAGATGCTGCGCTGTGATCCAGAGTGTGGCAATGGAAAAGAGCAATGCTGGAGAAGCCTGTCAGATTAGCGCTATCAGCAGCTGATGAGAGAACCGCGTAAATCAGCAGCTATACTTCATCAGCAGATAGCTTTAAAAAGGGGTTGGATGTCATTTTCTTTAAAATGACTTCAGGGTAACGTTAAGTAGCTATAATATGTAAGATATAAATGCAGGTGCAGTCCAATTACCACTGTTTAGAATAAGGAGGCAAGTTTTGCCCAAATGAGACAATTGTCAGGGTCTGGCATTGAAGTGCCTGGCATTGAAGTGCTACTGTTTGCGCCATTGTGTATTTTCTAACTTCTGCGTGCCTGGCGTTGCTGAGCCTTTTCTTTTTTTTTAATCCGGTTTCAGAATTTTTTCGTCCGACATTTTTTCCTTTGCTTAGCCGATTTTTGAGCGGCGGAAAATGGCAAATATGGCTCTAATTCTTTTGCAACTTCACTCCTAGGCTTCCTGACTCTCCCCCTGTGCTGTGTGTGAGTGTGTTATTATTTTTTTAGAATTATTTTGGTGGGTTTGGGGTGTTTTCTAGTTACGCGTTTGAACAAACTGCGTGCTTTAATTGCTCTCCTCACATTGCGAGGCTCGCAGTGCATTGAGCACCTTTTAGGCTCCAATGAGCAGCAGTCACGCGCGGCTGAACTGCTTGCCTCACTTTGCGAGGCTCGCGTCCAATGAGTGCATTAGGAACTTATTGCAGCCTAAACCGTTCCTGCATCAATGGCTCGCCTCGCTTTGCCCATTTCTTCCTGTTCACTCGCATGTAGGATGTCAGCTGTGACCTAAGACCATATATTTTAATTTATTTTAAGCTTTGTCCAATATCAAGTCAATTTCTTCACTAGAGCATACTATGAATATGACAGATTTGTGGTAATTTAATGTGTGAGAGTACAATGGTGAATCCCTTTTGGGTTCCCCACAGATACTTGAGGTAGAGATGTCTACAGTTACAACAACTTTCTTTTCGCATTTGAGGATATGGAACTTCTACTATGGAAATGACGTAATGCTTACAATATACTCTGTATAAAAATAATTATTGACTATCATTAAGTGCAAGCAATAAATGTGATCTGATCAGAAGACATTTACTTCCATAGACATGGATGAGATGGACCAGACCAGAGTGACATATTTCATTATAAAAGGGATTTCAGACATCCCTGAGTTTCAGGCTCCCATTTTTTTGCTGGTTCTTCTCATTTATCTCACCACTCTTGGAGGAAACTTGACCATTGTTCTCCTTGTCTGTCTGGATTCTCATCTGCACACTCCCATGTATTTCTTCCTGGGAAATTTGTCCTCCACCACTGTCTCACTACTTAATGTCCTCACTAGTTTTATAACAGGAGATCGTACTGTTTACTTTGGTGCCTGCATGACACAGATGAGTTGACTGGGGATGAGTTGATGTTACTAAAGACCATGAGTTGTGATCAATGCATGGCCATCTGTAACCCATTATATTATCACATGATGATGAGCCATCGGGTCTGTGTTTTGTTGGCCATTGTTTGTTGGTTATTGGGTTTTATAGAAAAAATACATTTTCTAGTGTTATTAAGTATTTCTTGTTATAGATCATATATTATCAACCACTTCTTCTGTGACTTTGTGCCACTTCCAAAAATAACTTGCAGTGAAATATTTATCATGAAGGTCTTCCTCTTCACCCTAGGACTATTTGTTCCATTTAATATTCAATTTCTTCTTACTTTCATCTCTTATGTTTTAATTATTACCACCATCTTGAGGATCGGACACGTTCTGGGAGACGTAAAGCCTTTTACACGTGTTCCCTCACACCTTTCAGTTGTCAATACTTCAAACCATCCACCATGGAAAGCTTGGAGTCCAACAAACTCTTCTCTCTCTTTAACACGGCTGCCGTCCCCATCCTAGACCCAATCATCTACAGCTTGAAAAATAAAGAGGTCAAGCCAGCCTTCAGGAGACTAATGAAATTGTCTTAAATGTCAGCTTAAAAGGAAGTCATTAACACTGCTCCCCACCGACATGTAGAGCAATCATGGTCAAGTGGAAAATGGGTAAACTCTCTTTTAATTGAACAAATAGTTTGTATACCAAAATGATACTCTTACATCACGTAATCATTGGGTCAGTAGAAGTCTTCTTGTACTGCAAGATTTATTGAGCGTAATAGGACATTCTCTCAGGTCACTTTCTCCAAAGGTTTCTAAGAAGTATGTGAAGTATCCATTTGTGCATGATATTGCGTAATTACTTCCTTGGCGTATGGATATGAATGAACACAATACATTCAGTGCCTAATTGGCAATTATAGGCGATCATTATCGGTTAGTAACAGATTCCACCAGGTCCTTGTTTACTGGATCAGAAATGCTAATTGATTCATCCACACAACTACAAGCAGATCTGTTAGATAATGCTCAGACTTGACCATTATCATTGCTCTAGTGTTATTATAATTACTACGTCTTTATAATACTTTAAGACTTATTTGTACAATATATGGAGGCACCTGGTTAATATTTGTAGGTGCCATGGTGAACTGGTGCCTGGAATTTGTCAAGCCCTGTTCTGAAATTGTATTTACAATGATCTGTGATGGGTGCAATTTAATTAAAGAGATCATAAAGTGATGTTACAAAGCCTAATGAAGTTGATATATGCAATGCAGTGGTGTGAATATATATTATATTTATTTTTATAAATATGTTGAGTTATGTGTATATGGGAGAATGTTTGTATTTGGGGCATGGAAACCTAGAAGACTTTCCTTAACTTAAAAAAAAAACCACATTGACACAGGAGATGGCTTTTTATAAAGGGTCACTGTGTTTTCTTCACTTTGGGATCTTGGGTCTTGGCTGATTTAGTTTAAAGAAGGGAACAAAGAGCCTCATTCAGTTGAGCTTTCGGGAGATCTGGGGGTTCGGAAATGTATCTCACAAGTTATTTTGCTATTCAATTGGCGTCTTTTTGCAGGCTTTGATCGAGTTACGGGCTCCGGCATCCGATTCACTGTGATGGTTCCCATTGCAAGTTAATGTCCCTCCAAGCCTTTGATCTTTCAAGGCTGTAAGATTTGCTAAAATCGCAAATTGCTCCGATTCCCCCTCGCTAAACACTCCGTCAAGCCAGCAAGTTGCAAAAATGTCACCACAAATTACGGGTACCAATGAGGTCTCACAAAGGTCTTAATGACCTGTCCAGAGCACTTTAAATGCACATATACACACACTACTGTACTTTTATTAAAAGGGAAAGTGATGTTAGGTCTTAGAATTAACAGCACAACATCTCAAGATCTCAATTTCCATGTTTAATTTCCACGTTATATCGATCCCGGCAATCACTGTGTTAATTCATATACTGTAACTCACATGTAGTAGAATATCATATTAACTGCTTTGACAATATTGCATTACATCTGTAATGTGGGTCCGATCATAACTCGTAATTGCACCCCGTAGGACTTTGAAATCCAACCTCCATTTTTCATTGAAGTAATGATGACGATCTCTGTTTCCATTGGCTGTTTCTAATCAGGAGTTACGGCCTTGCTTGATTGCTCATGTTCATGCTCGGAAATGTTACATACAATGATGTCACGGTTTCCAAATTTCTCTATTGGCCCAGAACTTGCGGTCTTCCCGAATTGAATAGCACCACAAGTTGCGGACACAGCAGGCCCACAGCAGCCCCGCAGACTTACCGCCTACATCCTCGCGTGCTTCCAACTAAATGAGACTCATAGTCTATGGCTCATAAACAGTTTTAGGGGCTGTGGAGAACTTTTTACCACAATTATACAATGGCAGTTTCATTTTTATGTGCTTTCCTTTGGTTAAAAATCCACAATATACTTAGGAGAAATTTAAAAAGAGATCTAAAAAAGTTGGATTTAATCGCCTTAATGTACTACTGTAATGTCTTAACAATATGAACTAGGTTTTTAATTAGGCATTCATCATTAATAAAAATCATATTCAATATTTTAAAGGAAACAATATTCAATATTAAACTTATTTTTAATGCTGCTGCTGGTATCCACCTCTATACGGTCAATAGGGGAGGTCTATTCATATACAAGGCATCTCGTAAATGTTAAGACACAATGGGTACCATCAACACAAACTCCATGGGCTGAGACTAGTTATGTTAGAGAGTCCACATTGGTAACAAAAACATGTACAGACTTTAAAGAGGTATGTGGTAGACAACCAGGGACCTCATTATCTATACAGTCTCTTCAGGGAGGAGCTTCAAGGGTTAACCACCAATCACTAAAAATGACTATACCTCAGTAAATTCCTGAACTGTTTAGTTAAAAAAAGCTTTCTCACATGATTTTCAAATATATATTATATATGTTGTGTGTTTAGATCCTGGAGTGAGTTGCCAGTTCCTTCTCCACAATTTGTCTGACCTCTCTGCTATGACCTGCCCATCTTAGGTGAACCTTCCTGGTATAACTCACAGCTTAATTGAGGCACACAAACCCCTTCATCCCGATATGATAGTAAAAATCATATATAAATATCATACATACATACATTAAGAGTAGGATTTTTGCATTTTGTATTTAAATAAGATAATTTGCCATTATGTTTCTTGTTTTATTGTACTTGAAGTGACTTAAATAACTTGATAGCTAGTAACTAAATTTTTCAATTGCTTAAATAGACTCTCTTGGTATTTTATTTTTTTTAAATGTCCTAACAAAGTTAATTTAAATACATTTTTCCTCCTCAATACAGTTATATATAAAGTAAACTTCAATCTAACAGCCTCTCAGTTTCTGGAACAACCGACTTTCTTCTTGTTTACTAACCTCCATGCTGCCATATTTCACATCTGTGGTACAATGCATTCTGGGTGCTATGCTTAGCTAACCAAACACCCATAGAGGTCCTGCAGTTTAAATTAATAAGGCGTTCTTTATTTATTCTAAATAATAAAAATAGCAGCTAGGATGCCTAAGAGGGAAGTTGCAAACAATTTGGAGTCATATTTGCCATTTTCCGCCGCTCGGAAATCAGCTAAGCAAGGGACAAAATGGCGGATGAAAAACTTAAAATAATTCTGAAACAGGATGAAAACGAGGCTCTGCAATGCCAGGCACGCAAAACTTAGAAAATACTTGACGCCAACAACACCAGGCATGCAGGACCTTAAAAATAAAACCAACATGGTGCTCAGAGGAGCAAAACCCTCACATTGTGTGGCAAACAGCATTGCCAGCCTTACGACTTAATTCCTGTCATTTTTGACTGGCAATTTCCTAGTATATATAGTAGTACATATAAGGAATAGTACATTAGTGATTCTATTTGAATGTGTAAAAAATAAGTTAATAAAAACGTATTTCCTGGCCAAATTTCTCAGAAATACAGTATATGCACTGTACTCTGGGAAAACTGGGTGGGGCATGCAAATGAGACCACATAATGCACAATCACTGTGTCAATCCAACCCATTTTAAACATGGCTCCTTTTAAGCATATGCTCACTGTATTTCACAGTTTTAGGAATAGCAATGGATGGATTTTCCACAAACCAGGTCACTTAACCACATACATCACTGTTTCACGGTTACTGCCAATCCTCAGTGTGTTGTGAATGCCAGGTTTGTGTTGTGATTGTTGTAGAGAGTAGAAGGTATCACTCTTAGCCCACCATATGTGTGCAGTGAGAAATTTGAGCAGGAAATACGTTTTTATTAACTTATTTTGTAGACATTCAAATAGAATCACTAATGCACTATTCCTTATTTGTACTACTGTACTTTGTGAAACAATTGCTATATATATATATATATATATATATATATAATATATATACATATATATATATATAATATTACATATACATACACACAGCTCCTTTTAGGCACATGTTCCCTGTAGGCAAAGCATAGGATGGATAATGCACAAACCGGGAGACCCTACTACCCATATTATATTATACTATATATTATATATAGCTGTTTTTTAAAGTAAATAATAAATTGATGTGTCTTTAATAAAATCTTACACCAGTATGGACTTTTTGTATTTATTAAAGCATCATGTAGTACTTAATGAATACATTTTTAAAAGTTTTCTTTATAAAAATGTTAGTACCAAGGATGCATTCCATTTAATGCAAAAACTATATTGAGTTTAGATTATTAATAATAATAATAATAATATCTGAAAAATTAAAATGCCCTGTAATATTTTGCAATAATAACTTCTTATATCTAGAGCAGTCTATTATTTTCCAAACAAATTCAGTCAGATTTAAATGTATTTTTTCTTGATACATATCAAAATTGTTTTAATATTATGGCACTTAAAGGGGCAAACTGGAAGTATACATTTTGAAGGATATCCAACACTAGGCACTATGGGCCTCATTCTATTAGCGGCCGTAAATCGTCCGTAAGGCTGCGATTCCTTGCGAGGTTCAGTTAACTCGCGATTCTATTATACGGCCCCGCAAGGATCTCATCTTACGGCCGGCCGCATATCTTGGAACTGGCCGTAAGCGCAGAAATCTAAAAACGCCAAAAATAAATTCAAGCCTGCACTGTACAGCTCTGTAAATGCTAGGGATCATATTGGGGGACATGAGGATTAAAAGTAATCCACTCTCAAGCTTGCACATCAGCCCAAACCCGAGTTCAAATTAACTGTTTATTTTCCGGCTACGGCGTGGGCGGGTCTGAAGTGCTCCAAGCACTCAGGACTTTTTACATGGATATTTTACGGATATTAAAAATAAAATATTTTACGGATTTGAGTATAGGATAATTATGTGCTATTTTTTCTAACACCTAAAATCCCTTTATAGTCTTCTCAAAGTTCAGGATGGCTTTATTTGAGCTATTTTATGTGCTTAATTGGTGCTAGCGGGACCTCTTTCCTGCAAGTAAGCAGCGGCTCGGTTTTAGGCCTTGCAGAGTGGTTTCCCAGAGCAATTGAATTGCAAATAGGAATTTCTTACGGCCGAACTCTTGCGGCCGTTTTAGATCAAAGGCTTTCCTCTGCCGCGAGCGGCCGCAAGAGATAGCAAGGCACCGGCCGCAAGCCTGCTGGAGCCTCCGGCCGTAAGGGAATAGAATAGCCGAATAGCTTGCGGCCGGTCCTTGCGGCCCCGCAACGGCTGCGGCCGCTAATAGAATGAGGCCCTATAGCTTTAGGAGACATATATGTTACATACCTTTATAAAATAATGCAGTGGATGTCTGGAAAAAAAGGAGTCTAACGATACATATTTTTCCATTAAAATTCAAACTCCTATTAAAATATAATTAAGTGATAATATTCATATTTTGATCATTTTACTTTACTTGTATACGTAATTAATTAAGGTGTGATTCATCATTTTTTTGTGTGAAACACAATATCCTATCTCTATTAATTATCTAAATTATAATGAATTTTATTATATTAAACATAATTTTTTATAAATATAGTCACTTTTTTTTATAAAAAGTAATTATGAATTTGACTTTTAAAATCACAATTCCAATAAATTTAATTAAACAGGGATTTTATAAAGAGATAAAATCATTATTAAATAGAATAATTATAATAAAATAAAATAAAATCATTATACTTTTATAAATACACTACTATAAATGTAAATTTTACAAGGTCCAAAGCATTGTGAACCCTTCTATTTTGCCAGGGAAAAATCAAATCAATAATAAAAAAAACAATTATCCAATTAAAAAAAAATATGTGGGAAATGTAAAACTTTTATGTTGTATATCCCAATTTCTTAAAAATTTAAATATTTTGTAAAAAAAATTATAAACCGATAAACAAACATTGATCACCATATGGGGCAAAGTTAGAAGGAAAGAACAAAAACAAATTGTAGAGGGCATTATAAAAGTTGTGTATGTGTATATATATATATTTGATAAGATATATTGGATAAGAGAATACAGACACCTTTCAATTAAAATAAAAATAAATGAAAATGATCTCCTTACTTAAAAAAAAAGAAAAGTGGGGAAGGAGAAAAAGCCTTAATTAAGTCCTAAGAATTATTATTTTGGCAACAAATATTGAATAGTATACATATAAAATATTAAATATAGTATATATTGAAAATTTAAAGATGAAATCATTTTTCAATTGTTAAATAGGATATAAGAAATAAAAAATAATTTGTGGGAAGTCTAAAAACATTTTAAATATTGTAAATTCCCTGAAACAAAGGATTTTGACAGCTCTCACCCTACTATCCAGAAATATATAATATTAATAATAATAATAATATAATTTTAGTAAAATTGGTATTTTTTATATTATATTACTCATTCTCTGAATGGATCCTACCCCATTTCTAACATAGATCACTGCCTCAAATACTAATACTGGTAAAGTATATGAATGAATACATTAAAATAATAACAATGAAACATAGTAAAGCCCACAAAGGCATTATTACTGTTTTTGCATCCCATATCCACTCACCCTCAGCCAGGTAAATCATTTACAGCTTCCACATTCTTTGTTCTTTAATAGATTTCTAGTCAGTGTGAGGACATGATCCAAATGTCTGTGACAACTCATACAGTTAATACCATATGTCATCATATCCCAGAAGCTCTGAGAACACTGAAGAATTTCATAATTAATTTGAAAACACAAAGGACCAAGTATACAAAACTTTATCTTTAATTAATTTTGTTTTACAATATATGTTTTAGCTTTAGATCCTTGGTATCGTTATAATTTACTGATGTGGTCATTTTTTTATTTGGTTCATTGAATGACTACATTTATAATGGGTAAATTGTCTTTACAAACCAAAATAAATATATAAATACACACAAATAAATAAAATACAATCTTTTATACCCAAGTATTCTTACTGCACTGATCCATTTTCGTTTATTAGTTGATTTTACCTCCTACCTTCTCAAGATTATGTATCCTTGTAAATTAATTTGCTTCCAATTAGACCTAATAAATGCACTAACAGTTGTAGTTGTCATACTCCATTTGTGCAAACAGAAACGTTGGGCCCTATTAAATTGTCAAATTTGCAACTACTGAAGCTCGTAATGTAGCCTGCAAAGGTTGCTGCTATTAAATTGGCCTCTTTTAGCTCCCTGCTCCACTGCGAGCTACAGGCTTATAAAAATCCTCTGACCCATCTAAGCCTTTCAGGCCCGCAAATCTCACAATCGCTAAAATTGCAAATGGCTATTAAATTGCCACAAGCCCGCAATTACCTTCAGACCTGTAAATGGCAAATGTAGCAAGAAATTCTACAAGTAACAGAGAGGACCCGCAAGGGGGTTATACACCTTTTTGTAACACAGTACAATACTGCACTTTAAAATTTGGGGAAATAGATGAAACATTAGAATTAATTGCCAACAGTCTCAACCTCGCAAATCTACAATAATATATATATTTTTTTCAAAGTGTATTTCATTGTTATATCAATCTCAGGAATCAAGGAGTAAATACATATCAGGCCACCCACATGGACTAGAACATTTCATTCATTTTTATAGATTTTTACATTGCTGGATTGCAAGTCCGATCGCATATCAGACGTCTAAACGCTAATAGATTAATGTTTAAACTCAATGTTTTACTGATGTCATGATGACTGTCTCATTTACTATTGGCTCTTTCTAAATTGTAACTTATGGGCTTGCTTAATTGATCATGATCATGCCCTGAAATGCTACAGTTTGGGCTTTCGGCCAGGTAGTTACAGACTTGTTTAATTTGATCGATTTGTAACTCTTGCAATTTTCAAGCCCGCAGACTTACGGCAGGTATAAAGTAAGCTGCAGGCCCTTAGTGTGTATTCAAAATCACCTCCCACCTTAGAAATTCAAACAGCAAAAAATAAAATGGTAGATCCCATTGCAGCATACTTGTGTAAAAGAGTATTCATTCATTCATTTATTTTTGAGTGGATTTTTTTTATTACACGTAAAACTTACTTTATGTTATGTTTTTTATAAGCAATTAAAAATAGTCATTAGTTTATTATCTATAGCCCCTCTAACCTGTCATAAGTGGGTATATTCCAATAAGCTACAGGAAATAAGAGAACACAATGAGTGATTGAGGCTGCACTATTTAGCAGCTGCTCATTCTTAGCTATGCGTTTATGTCTCCTTGTCTTGCATGCTAACCCCTTAGGGTCTCCCTACAGTAAAACAGCAATCCAAATATGGACCCTTTTTACTGAAGAAACATGTGATCTGCACTTTGAGTTATTTTTATATTTGCTTCTCAGCCTTTTGCATAAGATCAAATGTAACACTGTTGAAGTACCTGTTGGTAGGGGTCTAATCTAGTAAGACAATACTTGATCTTCTGACAAGTTGTTGAGTTGAATTTATATTTGAGGCGAGATATTAAGGGGGTGCTTCATGACCATTCTTGTGAAAGCACCACTAATTTGCATCAGAGCACTTGAAGACCTTTTCAGGCCATAGTTACATCTTATTTTTTATAAAAATGGTCTATTGGCCAGGAACCACTGATAAAAGACCCAGGGAAGACTAGTGACTACTGTCTATCTTGGTGAGATGGAACCAGGGAGGATAGAGGCAATTACACCCTGGGGGTGATTTGGAGGTCTCCAGCCTAAAAAACACAGCATTAAGCTTGGTTGGACCTTATGGTCCTGGATCTTATGGCCGGAGCCCTGAAGACTAGTTAAAGGGGTCCCAAGTCCTCAAGTCGGGGGGGGGGAGACTTAACTGGCTCTCATCACAAAGAGTGTATGTATTATTTTGTATATAATTATAAATGTATATATATAATGTGACAAGTCACCACCTCCACAGGGTTTGTGCCCTTGTTTTTCTGGCACTGTTGATGGAGGAACACATTTACAGGAGGCTTTAAATACCTTTCCAACTTAACTATATTGAATTTCACCAGTAATAAAAAAATGATACACAAGAAAATAAATAGAAAGTAGCAGTCCAATACTTTGTATCCAATTACTGGCTTATATCCTTTAAAGCCCACATCTCCACTCTTTGTCTATCCTTTAAAGTCCATGTTCTCACACTTTTTCTGTGGCTTGCTCATCAGCTCCAAGCTTCTTTATCTCTGTCTTTGTCTTTTTTCCAGCTTCATATGAAAAGCTTCTCTCGGAGTATATCTTTTCTTCAGCCCAAATAAACTCTGGTAATACTTGTCTGTGTGTTTATCGCTCTTAAACTCAGATCACTTGATAACTTGCAAATTCCTCTCTGCCACCTCAAGTAAATTGCACAGTCTCTTTTACAGCTTCTCCAAGGCTGCAGGCCCAAGCAAAGCCTTAGTCCCAAACACAGCCTGCAGTCTTCAGATCCAGCCCCTCACACTGCTAGGCTACATTGGGGCACACTCAATTCTCAGCTCCAGTGTTTTGAAGTATATACTCAGCTGAGCTAATTAATTTTCTTCCAGTAGTTAACACTTTTGCACCTCACTCTGTCACAACATATATAAATATGTATAGATGAATAATCAGAATATTGCAGTAGATAGTGATACCTTTTTTATTGGAAAACATATTCATAATTATTATGACAAGCTTTCGAGAGCCTCTCTTTATAAGTCAAAGGCAATACTGATTTTAACACAGTTTTCCGTGTATAAGACGACTCAATGTATAAGTCAACCCCTATTTTTGGAGCCCAAAATTCAGAAATAAATAAATATCCAAATGTGTATTTTATACATTTTTATTGTATTACACATATATTTAGGGGCACTTTCTGTCCTGATTTTCATTGATTCACTTATTACTCAGTCGTGATGTCAGTCAGGATCACAAAGATATTGAGCTGGAATGGAAATCAGTGAAAATCATGATAGAAAGTACCCTTAAATATATGTGTAAAACTATAAAAACTTATAAAATAAAAATTTCTATGCACACAAGCAACACGCATATGCCACACACAAGCTGATCAGCTAATTTGCGAGGTGTAAGTTTAACACAGGGATCACACAATAATGTTGCATCTGGTCACTAGATGGCAGGAGAAAAGACACACGTATTGGAAATTCTTGTTCCAATTAGATTGCATTACACTGCTTGTTAGCTTAGAAATTTGTATATTATAAGTCTTTACTGTGTTACACATATCTTTAAGGGCACTTTCTGTCATGATTTTCACTGATTTCCATTCCAGCTCCATATCTTTGTGATCCTGTGTTATAAACCAGAAAAATGCAAAGCACATCATGACTGAGTAATAAGTCATGTGATCACAAGGATATTGAGCTGGAATGAAAATGACAGAAAGTGCCCATTAATATATGTGTAAACCCGAGGAAATCCAGGAAACGTGAGACCGGTTGACGCTACGCAGCCCACGCTCCCTTAGTCGCTGGCCAATGACGTCATTACAGAGCGTCTAGGCAGCACATGGGGCTGCCAAGTTCCATTAGGATAGCCTTATTGTGATTATCTGCATCCAACTTCGCTAATGCCCATCTATGAAATACTTATTAGAGAGGGATAGATTCATGGAGCAGCAGACTTAATATTAGCATTAGTACTATCCTTGTGACTCCCTTAACTTTTGGCTTTTTATATAAACAACAATCATGTGTATGGACCGTAATTTAATATAAATTATCAATATAGCTTCAATATTAAGCCACTTTTAGCACTTTATCATTGTGGGAAAATCCCCAAGTAATCACTTCGTCCCTTTACAACTGATCAATCCACAGTTTATTTGTACAATAGGACCTCTAATTCCACCATTAGGATTTAGTTCTAGCTCTTAGCACTTTTTGCCTATTTTCTCTTCATCATTGTATCCAACCATCTGGTTGTTGTTATGATCAATTCAGTTTAGCCAGTAGAGCATTAATATATTTATTATTTGGCAGCTGTAGCGTCGTATCTTGTGTTTAGTTTTTTTACTTACTTTCATTGGTTTTATAATAACTAGTAAAAGCTAAGTTTTATCGGCTACTATTAATTATAGTAGGTTCCCAGGAGTGCACCACTACAAAGGGATTTTCTTTCCTTTTCTTTACCATTATGCATTACATTATGGATCCCTTGTAGCACCCTATCTTATCAAAAGTTACTGGGCTCAATGCTTAGAGCCATCTTACTTGTCCTTTTTAACACTATAAAAACGTATAAAATACA
This sequence comes from Discoglossus pictus, assembly GCA_027410445.1. Lineage (NCBI taxonomy): Eukaryota > Metazoa > Chordata > Amphibia > Anura > Alytidae > Discoglossus > Discoglossus pictus. The sequence continues at coordinate 45,593,085 of CM050170.1, read as the reverse complement.
CATATGCACACGTGCAGTGTAATGCAATCTAATTGGAACCACATGCATTTCCAAATAGGTGCATTTTTCTTATTGGTATAAATCAGCCTTGTAGATGAGGAGTGAGGAACGAGTTTATCAGAAGGTCCGGGAAAAGAATATTCTTGGGCTTCTTGTCTTTTTCTTCAGTTTTTGGGTCTTTTGCTGTTTTTCCGTTTCTTGGGCCTTCACCTGAGGCCTACTATATACTATTTCCAATCTTATTTGACAGTCCTGTTCTGAGAACAAACTGACCGTCATTCTTGGCATAAACATATGCCCCCTTCAAATCTTAAGATATAGTACTACATCTACCTTATCAATTCCTATTCTATCTCAACTATCTCTAACCCATCGAATCACACAAAGAGGTATTTCTCCAGTGAGAAGTGATTCTCCAGTCACAAGGGTCAGCCTGAAATTCCATACATAGGTAATATCTAACATGGTATTAACTATTTAGTTTGTAGTAGAGTTAAGCTTACCCCTATATATTAAAATTCTTCTGTTAGCCTTTTGGGAGTGGCCACAGACCCAGACAAATTAACATCTATATTCCGGACTGTAGATGTTAACCCAATTCTTTAATCTGTGCCCACATCCCCTAAAACAGACTGATTGACTTTATTCAATAATATAAGGGTTTAGCTCTGTTACAAAGATCAATTATTAAAACATCCACACAACCAACCATACTTTGTTATATTCAACATATATAATCTTGTATCACAGAATTAACAAACCGTTTTATCCCATTATTGAGTGAATTGCCCAACTTGATAAATGAAACTAAATGTAATCAATTCTGATGTGAGACCAACATCCAAATAACAGCTTGCCAACACCTAAATGCAAAGTTTATTAGCTTGAAACCTCACATACAATATAATCAACTCAGATACATATTGCTTCATATATCTACTTCTATACTCTTACTGCTATATAAAGTATCATACTATATATTACTGCTTCCTTAGAGTAATAGGTTATATTGCTAATTATTAATATCATATATATATATATATATATATATCATAAATAGACAGCTGTTTATGTATTCATAGCATTTCTGTATTGCACTAACCAAATATATAGACAGACTGTAACCAAACTTTACAAGATTATATTTACAGTTTATATACACCTATGTTAAACTAACCAAACATAGATTGTATTAACATATATTGTTAATCCATATTTGATAAGTTTGTATTCATTGCTTATTGATTGAGATATTGATCTAACCAACTATAAAGTATTTTAAGACTAACTTTTATCCAATCATCCAAAAAGATTGTAATACACATCATATAGTATGTATTGTAATCTAACTAAATATCAAAGCTTACAAGTGTAATCACTTATAATTGCTTATCCTTGATATTTACTGTTTTACCAATAAAAGCTATTTCTGCACACAGCGTATACTTGTCGATAACTTGATCTTTGAACCTAATCAACCTCTACACTGTAATACATTAAGAAACTATATTAATCTATACAGTGTAATATTTACGTCAGAACAATTGCACTGACAAACCTTATATACGCAGATGATATTGATGAAAGTGAGAAGGAACTAAAGGACCTATTGAGGAGGGTAAAAGAAGAAAGTGCACCAGTTGGCCTCCTACTCAAAGTTAAAAAGACGAAAATCAAGGCAAACGGCAATCTCACTTCCTGGCAAATAGACGGGGAAGAAGTGGAAGCAGTGAGAGATTTTATTTTCCTGGGATCCAAGATCTCTGCAGATGGTGACTGTAGTCATGAAATTAAAAAATGTTTGCATCTGGGAAGGAAAGCTATGGCAAACTTGGACAAGCTAGTAAAAAGTAAAGCTATAAAACTATCAACAAAGGTCTGAATAGTTCGAAATATGGTATTCCGAGTAGTAACATACGAATGTGAAAGCTGGACCATTAAGAAGTCTGAGCGCAGTAGAATTTATGCCTTTTGAATTGTAGTGATAAAGAATACTGCTTAGAGTCCCTTGGACTGCAAGAAGATCCAATAAATCAATACTTCAGGTAATCAAGACAAACTGTTCACTAGAAGGTATGATCATGAGGCTGAAGCTCAAATATTTCAGCCATGTCATGAGACGGCAGGATTCCCTAGAAAAGACTCTGATGCTGGGAAAGATATAAGGCACAAGAATACAGGGACGACATGTGCATAGATGGGAAGATGAAGTCACTGAAGCAATGAACATGATTTTTATTTATTCTTTTAATACCTTCCATCCATTAAATTTAAAATGGATTTCTCTGCAGAATAGGTGAACTTTCTGGACACTACCATTTCCATCACCAATGGCAAACTTAACTCATCTGTGTATAGGAAACCTATAGATAGATGCAGTTATCTCCACAGCTCTAGTTTCCTCCCACAGCAAACAAGCAGTTATCCATAGTAAAACCCTCAGACATCATTGCATATGTTCAAACACTGAGGACCGTGACAAACACTTAAAAACACTGTCGGACTCATTCAGACAAAAGGGTTAAAAACCCACTGTTAACACTCAGAAAATAATCTCTGCCATCAGAACACCCTGGAACACGTGTTACAGTACAAAACTAAAAAAACAACATCAAATACAGAACTGGTCACAACATCCCACCCGAGACTAGAAGGAATACTTAAAATATTTAAGGATTTACTGCCACTACTAACAGAGGATGCAGAATTGAAAGATATATTCCCCAAACCTCCCATTCTTGCATTATGACAGAGGCAAATATTGGTCAGCAGAAGATTGGCCAATGAAAGAAAATGGCACCAACCCTTAAAATTCACTGCACACATGTGTAGAGAGGATAGAGCCACACACAACAACAAGACCTATAACATCAGGGGATCATATTCATGTATGTCTTCCAATGTAGTGTACGTAATACAATGTACTGTACGTGAGGGGGGCTGTTACATTGGGGAAACCAGCCGGAGACTACACATAAGGATGAATTTCAAAGACTCTCCATAAAAAAGCACAATGAAGACAGTTACTGTACCCCGGTTGGACATAATTTCACCCAGAATAACCACTCCATACAAAACTTGAAAATCAAAATACTCAGAGAACATTTCAAAAGAGCAAAAAGCTTTTGATTTAAAAATAAATACTTGTTTTGATTCAAAACATACTGGTTTAAAGATGGATTTACGATTCTTATCTCATTACCAAAATGTTTTGTGACTCATGTTATATATCACATTCCACATGTTCAATTGGTGTTGTCCTTATCCCCAAAATGTGGTGACATTTACTGCTCTTAATTAGAGCTCTGCTATGTCCTTATCTAGACCTGACCTACAGACTTATATAGGACATATTTACAGTACTTGTCTGTGGCCCATCCTAAACTCTAAACAGATATATGAACTTTCTCTCATACATCTCTCAGTAATGCTCAAGACTTGATAAAGAGGAGGTAATTCTTGAAAGCTTATCATAGTAAATGAATATGTTTGTCCTATAAAAAAGGTAACTGCAAAACTCTGATTATTCAACTAGATTACTGGAAAAATCCCTTTAGGATCGCTACCTTGTTTTGGCTTGTGTACCTCAGTGATGTGTACCATGTAGGGTCACCCAAGATGGGCAGGTAACAGCAGAGAGACAAATTGGGACCCACTGGAGAAGGAACTGGGAACTAGCTTACTGTGGTCCATAGGGTCACAGACAGTCAGACCTGTGCAATATGGGAGTGGTGCCAGGGAAAGTAAGAGAGGGCTAAAGCTTGGGGAAAATACTAATCTAATATTTATTTTATATGTATATTGTTACGAACTGCTTCTTCTCAGTCGGGCTTGATAAGGCTGTTGTGGCCAAACCTACCCAGCAGATCTTTCAGGTTCTTTTGATCCCTTTACCAAGACAGCTGATATATCTTAAAATGTCCTTACTCTTTATGCAGTATTTAAAATAATATGAACTCAGACTCAGTATTATAAAAATCAGGAACTGCTGTAATTGTTGTTGTAATTCATAACAGGTTCAATAGATGTACATTTAAACTTGAGCTGACAACGTGTATCTTCTGGACTTTGTATAAACCACCATTGACAAGCTCTCATCTACAAGGCCTCACACCATCCACTTCAGTCATACAGTTAAATTACCTCCCTTTTCTTTAGGAGTGTATGTTTTTGGGATGTCAGCTTCCCTTTCTTTAGGAACAAATGTCTTTCAGATATGTCACCTTCCCTTTCTTTTAGAAACACATATCCCCTTTTTTAAGACATTCACCACAACAGTTTCTCCATTACATCTCTCTCCATGTAACTGAAACTCTCAACTGCAAAACTGACAGTTACAGCCTGACAACACAACATTCTAAACTATTTAACCCTTCATGAACCAAACATGCATCATACAGAATTACACATCACAAGTCAATCACACATAGGCAAGCAACCTAACATACAGTAATTAGCATAACATAACATAATATAACACAGCATAACATACAGTAATTAAGATAACATAGCATAACATAACATACAGTAATTAACATAACATAATATAACCCAACATAACATAACCCAGCATAACATAACATACAGTAATTAACATAACATAGCATAATATAACATACAGTAATTAACATAACATAATATAACCCAACATAACATAACCCAGCATAACATAACATACAGTAATTAACATAACATAGCATAACATAACATACAGTAATTAACATAACATAATATAACCCAACATAACATAACCCAGCATAACATAACATACAGTAATTAACATAACATAGCATAATATAACCCAGCATAACATAACATAATATAACCCAGCATAACATAACATACAGTAATTAACATAACATAGCATAATATAGCCCAGCATAACATAACATAATATAACCCAGCATAACATAACATAAGACAGCATAACATAACATACAGTAATAAACATAACATAACATAATATAAGACAGCATAACATAACATAATATAACACAGCATAACATAACATACAGTAATTAACATAACATAATATAACACAGCATAACATAACATTCAGTAATTAACATACATGTGGTAATCAACTTAATATAACATTAAATAACTATAAAAACACTTAGCCCAGTCCCACACCACTGAATTACATGAGTCCCAAAAACTGGTGTCAGGAGAATCATGACATATATATATATATATATATATATATATATATATATATATATATATATATATATATATATATATATAGGAGGAACTATTTTATACAATTATTATTTTAAAAAAATTGCATAAAATCACTTGCCTCTGTATTAGACAACTACTGTATTGGAGTACTAAGAGCCATTGATACAATCCTGGCCGTCCTCTTTCCCAGTGGAATCAGTCACACTGTATAGCAGAGTCATACAATTTATTCTATACAACACTAATAATACCGTGTTTAAAATCTCAGTGACAATTTACTTTAGAAACAATAATCAGTATATTTGTTTTTCATAGTTTTAAACTACTTGATTTTCTGTTGATCGAATCTCTTTCAGGACCCCTTTCCTTATGCCTCCATATCACATTACCTTTCAGATTGTAAGCTCTCAAACATGCAAGGTCCTGATCTCCTCCTCTAACAATTTATATATACAAATGTGCTGTCTTCAAATGGATATAAAAAGTTTGCCCATGTGTTTGTTCACACTACAAAAAATAATTATAGTAATGACAAATGTTTTTGATAATTAGTTAAGGTCCTTTAAATATCTCAATTACCGTCTACAAGTTGATTTCACTTCATTTTTCAAGCTATAGATTAGTGGATTTAATATGGGTACAATGGCTGTGTTAAACAGAGAGAAGAACCTATTGGAATTTAAGGTTTCTGTTGAGTTTGGTTTGAGGTATTGGCAGCTGAGGGTAAAATACAGAAGAACAACGATGGTGAGATGTGAGGAACATGTGTAGAAGGCTTTACTTGTGATAGAACTGATCTTCAGTATCATCAAAAGAATGAAAACATATGAGATGATGAAGAGAAAAAGTGAAATAACAATTGAAACCAATAGTCATTCTGTGAAGATCAGTATCTCCAAGGTGGAGGTGTCCCTACAAGGGCAAGCTCACAAAAAAATAGCTTGATGATGTTGGACAGGTAACATAACACACCTAATGATAACCAAAGATAAGGAAAAAGCTATTAACATGACAAACAACAAACAGAAAGTGGAAAAAACAGAGCATCAACTTTGAGACTGATGATCATTGAGTATCTTGGAGGTTTACATATGGCTGCTTATCTATCATAACTCATCACAATGAGTAAAAACAGCTCATTGGTGTTCAAACATAAAAACATGAAGAGTTCTGTCCTACATCCAAGAAAAGAGATGGTGTTATCTCTGGTAATAAAAACCACAAGGGTAGAGAGTAGAATAACAGTGGTAGAAGCCATGTCTATGATGGACAGGTTCCCTAGGAAAAAGTACATGGGAGTGTGCAACAGAGGATCCAGACATATGAGTAGAAGAATGGTCATGTTTCCACCAAACGTGGTGAGATAAATGAGCAGAATTATAATAAAGATTTTGTTTTTTAATAATGGAATATGTCACACTGGTCAGGTTTGTCTGGTCCATTTGCCTTATATATCAGTGGGTTCTGAACAGAAGATTTATCAAGAATTTATCAAATTAGTGATGGAATACAAATCAGTTACATTTGATATCCTACCTTATCATTATTATAAAAGATGAAGACATTTATTATGTGACTAATTAAAATAAAATATATCACATCTAAGGTCAAAGTTAAATATAAATCCCATTCTTAGTTAGTTAGTATTTATAGGTGTAGTAGAAGCCTAACTGAAAGTAAATTCATTTCTATAAGAGTCTGGAATAGGTGGACAATTAAAAGATAACAGTGTATTTAGGAAACAAGTTACACAAATGAACAGATAAAGCAAATCTAAAATAATGGAAAAATAATATACAGGGGACCTAAGGCAAATAAAAAAATTGGATGTACAGTCATATTAGGCTTAGATAATTTATGTACCAAAATATTGTCCTGTGGATCCTATTTAGGAATCCTTGAACAACCAACCAAGGTTGTACAGAAACACCTTTTATGCAGCCTTTATTTTAATTATTATTGCCACATACTAATTTAAAAAAAAAACAATCTTTATTTGTACATTTAAAATGTTGTTAAAAATGCAACGATTAAAAAAATCATGTTAAACCCAAGTTGTTTAATCCTTTGGGTTTTTTGACGTCCAGCAAATTATTAGAGGTTTATTTAAGTTTTATTTTTGTTGTTATTATATTCTTTGCTTTGATCACAGCTTTTTTATTTAATTACTTTATTATGCTCAAGTCAATAAAAGATTTGGTTTTTCAATTCAATTGTATTTGTGTATTTTTGGGTATGTTTCTTTAGTCAAATCCTTATCAGGTACCCTGGATTTTAATTTACATAATTAAATTTTTTACATAAGATTAAGATAAGGTTTTATAATCCTTTTGTCTGTTGTATAGTTTTGTTTATTCATACAGCACTTCACTGGAGTATATGTTTTAAGTGCCTTTGCATTTCTTTTGTGTTAATCTTTTGTCCTGTTTATTTATGTTAATTCGGAATTCTATTTCTTAAAGTGCATTATAATTCAAGTTGTGTTATTCAAAAATTCTTATCTTAAAGTGCTTGTGCTATTTGACTTAGTGCTTATTTCTTCTTATATTACCCTTTTACCTCGTGACTGTTAGTCTGTCACAGTCACTACTTTACCTTATTCATTTATAGTGCTAATACTGTGCTATTTTTAAACAATGTATACACTCCTGATTATGCTGTTTCTTAAACTATATATTTCCTAAATGCTTCTGTCTATTGTTTTTTAGAAGGAGGTTGTGTCCTCCTTTTTCTTCAGTTTTTTCTCTTTAATTATGCTTTTACTCCTTTTTCCTTTTTCTTGCTTTTCTATTTCCTTATTCTTGTATATTACTCTATTGTTACTATATTGAGACTTTAAGGTGAAGGAATTGGCTTTCTATCTTTCTTTTTAGTTAGTAGTGGACCTGGAGCTTTTGAGCTGTATCTATCATGCTCCACGCTATATTGGTGTGGTCTGCGCTGTGATCGCGCTTACTGATGACGTCACAATCTCCCGACGACGCGCATTTCGTGAGGCTCTATCAGTCTCTCACTCATCAGGGGCACCTTAGATAATTTAGTTGCAAACAAATGGGAGACAGTCAGGAGATTAATGGTGTTTCTTTAGGAATGCCGAATTTCAAAATTGATGAAGTAGGGATACTGAACAATATTATGAATATTTTTTTAACACAGATAGTCCAGAAGTAAAAAGGAGGATAGTGTCAGTCCTATAAACCTATACAAGAAGATTAGTACTTAGATTCAAAGCTGCTGAATATAAAATTGTATTTATACATATGACACATTTTACAAAGAGTGGTGAAATTTAGCAGTTGTGCAGAAATATTTAACTCTACCGTAGTCATAGAAAGAAATTAGAAGTTTAGTAAGTTCCTCAAATTTAAAAAATAAAATAATACATTTGATGATGTAGGATGATGCATACTCCTAGAAAGCTTTCTGCATATATTTAGAATAAATAAAAGATGGCGCATTCATTTATAGATCATTTTAGAGGTTGAACTTTCTCTATTGCTTCGATTATACCTAATATCTGGATTTTTTATTAATGCTGATTCATTTAAAGAACTGTTGATCATCTCTGAAAAAAATATACAGATTTTGAACCTAAAGTAATCAGATTAATTCAAAATGGGATCCAACAAATAATGTCAATTTAAATTGTACATGATTGTTATGATGATAAGTCTATGATATCATGTAAAAATACAATCCCAAACTTTTAGTAATTTCATAATTTAGCTACAATGAGCGTTAAATGCGGCGCTCATCACAAGGCCCTAGGACGCAGCAACTCCCTATCCACTCTCTCCTTACTATGATGAAGGAGCTGCCGAAGCTCATCTCTCCCCCCGCAGCATCTCTTCCGGCTGTGTCCAGCCTGGCATATGCTAATGACGTGACGTCACATGCACGTCACTTCATTAGCATATGCCAGTCCGGACATAGCCGGAAGACATGCTGCAGGGGGAGAGATGAGCTTCGGTAGCTCCTCAGATCATAGCAGGAAGTAAAAAGAGGAGAGAGGGGGATAGGAAGGTGATTGGAGAGGAGGAAGTGAGGAGGAGGTTATGGGGAAGCAGGAGGAAAATGATAAGGGGCAAGGGAGGAGGAGGTGGATAAGGGGGAAGGAGGGAGGAGGATGAAAGGGGGGAATGAGGGTGGAGGAGTATGATGATAAGGAGGGAGGAGGATAAGGGGGGAAAAGGAGGAATAGGAGAGGAAGGGGGGAAGGTAGTTGATTGGAGAGGGGGGAAGTGAGGAGGAGGATAATGGGGAAGGAGGAGGAGGATAAGGGTGGAAAGGGGGAGGATAGGAAGGGGAGGTGATTATAGAGGGGGGGTGAGGAGGAGGACAAGGGGGGAAAGAGGGAGGAGGATAAGGGGGAAGGGGGATAAGGCACAGGGGAGGGAGGAGGGGGGTGAGACATAGGATTGGAAGATGGGGGAGAGACATAGGGAAGGGAGGAGGGGGGAAAGAGACATAGGAGGGAGAGACAAAGAGTTGGAAGATAGGGGAAGAGACAGAGGGGTGAAAAGAGACACAGGAGAGGGAGATGGGGAAGAGAAATAGGGGAGGTAGAAGGGGGAGAGACAAAGGGATGGGAGAATTGAGGGGAGAGACACAAGGGAGGAAGGAGGGCAAAGACATATAGGGGAGGGAGGAGGGGGGAAGAGACACAGGGGAGGGAGGAGGGGAGAGAGAAACAGGGGATGGAGGAGAGGGGAAGAGCCACAGGGGAAGGAGAGGGGGGAAGAGACAAAGGGAAGGGAGAGGGGGAAAGAGACACGGTAGAGAGAGGGGGCAAGAGACACAAGGGAGGAGGGGGAGGAAGAGACACAGGGGAGGGAGAGGAGGGAAAGAGACACAGGGGAGGGAGAGGAAGTAGAGGGGGAGGTCTCTCAATGAGCTCCTTCCATCAAGTAGAGGGTGGGTGAAGTAGAGGTGGGAGGCCCGCAATGAGCACTGAAGACGTTCATTGAGAAGCTTGCGATGGGCTCCGAATGAGCTCATCGCAAGGCAGGGCAGTTTGGGGGGGGGGGGGGGAGAGCCTTGCAATGTGTGGCAAACAGCATTGGGAGGCTTCAAATTTTATTGCAGTCATTTTTGCCGGGCAAGTCGCTAGTGCCATAATAACTATTTGTTATTTGTTTTATATTACTAGCTACTTGCCTGTTAAAAATGACGGGAATAACATTTTAAGCCTGGAAATGCTGTTTGCCACCAATGTGAGCACCTTCATCGCTCATCGCGAGCCCCATGCTGAGCGCCTTCAGCGCTCATCGCTTGCCTCACAATGAGCGCCTTTGGTGCTTGTGACGAAGTGCCCTTCGCCACTTTTTCTTGTAGAGGACTGTTTGCCAGCCTCCTGCCCTGCGACTATGGCCCTGGGACATATTGCCCTTTAAACACAGTATTCAGCCATACCAGAGTGTATGTCACTCATTCTGGCCCTTTACATACAGGGGGGTCATTCGGTACTTGCCCTGTGTGAACCATGATACCACAGATAGCTATGCCATGGAGCCCATTCATATAATGAAAGACTATGGGAAAGACTTTAGCTACATGGCAATTGAACTGTGTGAATAGGATCTGAGCGCTATTCAGTAGTTTTGTGCGCTCAGATCCCAGCTATCGGGGGATATGTGAAATGTGAGTAAATGGGAATTGCAGTAATGCTGATGGGTTGTCAAACTAGATAATTGACCAACAAATACTTTTGTCCGGACATCCCCAGGCCGATCCTTTGGGATCAGACCGTGTATGCCGGCTTATGGTCACGGGGGAGGTGTGTAACGGAAACCCATCACTGTTTTACCCTGTTTTATGATTATTATGGTTAAAATATGATCCTACTATTATACTGCATGTACTGATGGTTTATGCTCTGCAGAATATCTGGCCCAGACTAGTGCAGAACTCTGGCATGGGAGATAATCCTGTTACAGAGACTCCGCATAGATAAGGAAGTCTATTGTTAAAGTGTTTCATTCTCAGATAAGAACAAAGAAGGTTGATCTAATCCATGTCTGATTGTATCCAAGTTGCCAGGTAGCCTCAGGGAGGTGTGACTCACCTATTGTCCCTATATGTGTATTGTGTGGCCAACTATGGGGGATATGTGAAATGTCTGTGTGTTATGTGTAAAAGATACTTTTACTAACTTTTGAACCCTGGTCTGATTCATGCCATTTTTTAATATGTTGTTCCCCTGGGTGAGAGCTATTGAACGGTGCTGAATTTAAAGGTGTACCCCTGTTTTTTGGGGTACATCCAGAATGTGGTTAAAATTGTGTCTGTTTTAATTGTGTTACCTGTTATCTGAGGGGAGGAGACGTGGGGGTTGAACCATGTATATAATTGGCTGTTGTGGGTGTAGCCCTTCAGAGGGCACCATTGCATAAAAGGAGATCCCCTGTCATTAAAGAGGACTACTTGACCCTTCAAAACGTCGCCTTGTCTCGTTCTTGGAGGGGATTGCTATATCATACTGGGGATTGCTATGCACTGCATACTCCCTGGGAGCTTTAAGCTACGGCGGTTGTGGAGTCTGTGGTAGTGTGGTGTCCGGTGCGGTGCTTGTAGGCCTCGACGCAAGCTAGGACGCGTCCATCAACGAAGGTACCCGGTCGGGGTGCCAGGAGATCCGTTACAGTGCTCATTGCAAGTCTCTCCCCCTGTCTACTTCCTGCCTTGTGTCTCATTTCGCCCCTCATCTCCCTCTCTTGTGTTTCCTTTACCCCCCTGTGTTTTTACCCTCTCCCCCCTGTGTCTCTCCCCCTATATGTTTGCCCCTCTCCCTCATGTCTTTCCTCCTCCTCTGTGTCTCTTCCTCTCCCTTTCCCTCCTCCTGTGTCTGTTCCCCCCCCCTCCCCTGTGTCTCTTCCCGCTCTCCTGTGTCTTTCCCCTCTCTCCGTCTCCTGTGTCTCTTCCCCCCTACCCTGTGTCTCTTCCCCCACCCTCCCCTGTGTCTCTTTCCCGCCTATTTCCCCCCTCCCTCCTCTGTGTCTCTTCCCCCTTCTTTTCCCCCTTATCCTCCTCCTCCCTTTCCCCTTCTACTCCTCCTTTTCCACCTTATCTTCCTTCTCCTCCATACTTCCCCTTTATCCTCCTTCTCCCTCCTTCCCTCTTATCCTTCTCCTCCCTTTCCCTCTCTCCTTACTATCAGGTAACGTCATTAGCATATGTTTGTAGTTTCAGTTACTGTCATAAACAGTGTTCTTTTTCTATTGTTCTTTCACCCAATTTGTTTACTTTTATGTGTGATCATTGTATAACTTACACATTTAAAAGTATATAACTTATATTTGTTACTTGAGGTTGGGTAGGATTAAAACATGGGGCAATCACATCAGATTTATGTAAAGAGGTGTTGAGACTATGGGTCTTTTTACATTTTTGCTCAACAGCCATTGACAATGGCCTCCAATTTCCGCAAGAGTTTTGAGATCCTCCTGCAATCTCCACAATTAAAAGGAAAATAATCAACTCTATTTCATATACGATTTAGCAGACCAATCTACAGTGTCTATCCACATATATATATAAAGCTTAAACTTAATGAATAATTTAATTAATACATTCAATAAAAATGTATCAAATGAATTATGCTGATCACTGTAAAAGAAGTTAAGTGCTCATTGGCTGTAACAGAACTGACAGATTATTAGCATCAAAAGCCTGTTTACATTAAAGCAATTGCTGGGGACCACCTTGGCCCCTTGTTATCCCCAGTGGCTCTCCTCTGCGGCCCTCTAGGGGAAATGTCATCCCCATGCAGGTAAGAGAAAATTTTATGTATGTGAGTACTAATATATATATATAATATTATATATATATATATATATATATATATACACCCTAGGCCTCCAAGAGCACATTCCAACAAGTCATTTAAACCTACGAGACTCAGGCTCATTTTTGTAATTTTTGTACATGTATTTCATGTTGAGAACCTGTTTCAGGGCGTAACTGTTACATAGGACCTTGCACAAGAGGTACCCAAAGCCTGTTAACCCACCATACTGCTATACTCTAGGTTTCCACATAAGGAATCCCCAACCCTGGTAATTTTAAGAATGCACACCCCAGGCTCCCAGTAAAGACACAGGCCCATCGCTCTGACACTCTGTCTCCAGCAGTTACATTACCTAACTATTCCCTGCTGTGCTCAGATACTGCTTGACATAACTGATAACCAGGACCTTAGAATCTTTGGCAATAGGTGGAAGATGAGACAGGATGGCCCCAAGTCCATGGAGTCCATCGTGACCATGTGGGGTAGTTCAAAGAGGGCTTAAGGTGTGAAATATATATTTGCCCAAAGAAGGACCTACTGTGGTTGGTGACTTAACTTGTGTCCTGGTATCCGGTAACATGTGCTGTAACTCTGCAACTTGGGTAGATGAATCTGAAACTGGCCTAGCCTCTGATTAAGATATCCTGTGTGAGGGGATCAAAAGAACTGGATTGTTCTTGGCTTTTTCAAGCTCAATGAAGAATGGTTGTGACACAAGATAGGTAGCAAACAAGAGATTCTCAAACTCATATGCATAATAATAAACAAGTAAATTACATTCAGAACAAGATTGAAGTAATGTTCCGGAATTATACTTATTATATGGAAATACACGGGTACCAGTTTGGTACATACACAGTCCAACCAATTGTATAAAACACATTACAGTCTCAACCTAACACTTTCTCATTCAAACACATCTAAAATATACAATAAAAAAGGAAGCCACTATGTTGAAATGCTTGTACTGTTTCCTAACATGAATTGTACACTGCTCTGTAAACGTTTCTTATTTAGTCGTGATCTAGAGAAAATATTAAAAAGTATGAGGAGGCAGAAAAAAGAGAGACTAGTGATGTGAAACCTTTCTCTATAACAAACTTAAGTTATAGCATTTGCTATAAAATTAAGTCACCAATATAATTTTTTTAAAGATGTTGATTCCCATTTGGCCTCAGGCAAACAGTATAGATAAGTTAGATACGTTTTATTCCACATTAGATTTGCAAGTACCTTATACAAACTATGCATCTTGTATAAAAGAGCCTATCTGTGTCAAATCAGGTTGTGTTCAAAGACATCCACGCATAGTCCTGGTGGCTTTGTGGGAAGCTCCATTACAGTGTAGTAGTCTCCACTCATTTCATACTAGAGGCTTCATCCTCTATTGAACCACAAGATATTCTCCTCATCTTTATCGATCCCTGTGGCACCTAATATTAACCTCTATACTGGGGGGGTCCCAACACACCCTCTTGGTATACTAAATTATGACCATGGGGTCCTCATGAATCATCATGGCATACAAATTAACTCCTACACCTATTGGACCTCCGTGGTAAACTAAGTTATCACCATGGGGGTCCTTAGGGACCTCCATGGCACTTAGAGACATATATACCATAATCTATATTTCCCCCTTACAGGTATACTTTTTAGTTTATTTTCTGTCGTTTTTTAAAATGTATTTAAAGTTAGGTACTATGGAGGTCCTTATGGACTCTCATAGGGTTAGGGTCCAGGGGGTTGAATATGGACCCCTGTTGTGGTAAGAAAGATGTCATGGGTGCCCTGAGACCCATTGTATAGGGGTTTACTCTAGTTGCCACGGAGGTCCATACAGACTCCCATGCTCATATCTTTGTATGCCATGAGAACCTATGGTATATGGTATAATATAAGGTGCCACTGGTCCATAAGGATCCTGTGGATTAGGGGTTAATTCATTGTGCCATGGGGGTCCATGAGGAACCCCATGGTCATAGTTTATTGTACCATGGGGTTTTATATGGAGACTCATGATTTAGGGATAATATTGGATACCATGTGACTCCACAGGGACCTTATGGTAATGGGTTATATTTAGGTGCAAAAAGGGTCCAAAGGGACAGACATAGTTATTCTTTAGATTACCATTGGGTCCTTTGGGACCCCTCTTGTAACGGGTTAATATTTGGTGGAATTTTGCTTTTCAAACTCCTGTATATACAAGTCAACCTTCTGCAATGGGAGCCGTGGAATATAGATATATAGGCTAATAGTAGCACAATATTGCTATATTATGATTATAATGTCTCTTTATTCTGACTAATAAACTTAACCTTGATGGATTCAACTGATTAAGAGGTTTGATAATTTGTAGACAAGTGATTGTAGACATGATTTGTAGCTTTTTGTAGATAATATGAATTTTAATGCAGTTTGTGGTGATTGCTTAAGTGGTCCATATATTATTTAGTAGGTGACCTAAGTCAGCTTTTATGGTTTGTATTGGAGAACACTTTTTGGTGCTAAGTTGCTATAGAGCATTTTTAAAACCTCTCAACCACAGTTTTTACAATTTGATAAACATTTACTAATGTGTCATTTATTTACATGCAGAGCCATATAGAGACAGCAGTGTTTATATCATAAAAAAGCAAAATACTAACCTATGTGGGAGAGGAATCTAATTTAAGAGGACAACTGGTGTTTCTTAAAGTACTTGCACCATGTATTTCAAGCTTAGTCCTTATTAGTTGTCAAGTTAGGGGAGGGAACTATATTCTGCAATTTTATTTTTATTTCTATGTTTTTTTAATATTTGGAATTTGTCTAAATATATTGAGAGCAGGAATACTGATCAAATAATACATCCAAGCAGCATATTTACTGGAATCAGTGGTGTTTTATTGTGTACTTGCAATTATCTAAGTTTATGGAGGGAAATATAGTATTTAAGTGGAATCACTGCTTCCTAAATGTTTCTCTTTTGAAAGAAAAGTGCCAAATTCTCAATCAGGTTCCTCAATTCCAGCCTTGAATATGACCCATCCTTTTATCAGTTCATCCATTTGTGTCCTTTTATACAGTATATATGTGTGTATACAACACTGTGCAGATATAAGATTTATAGATTTCTCAAAAGATAACTTGTTTTATATTTCATGATGGCCTAAACTTCAATACTAATTAATTCAATTTTTTCTATATTTGCCGCATAAGACTCTCCACTAGTTTTCATATCTGCTCCCATTTATAATAATGACATTAAATAGTAAGAAACAGATTTAATGACCCTCAGATCCTACAATGCATATGAAAAGAGAGACATAACCCTACACATTTTGCCCTTGATGGGATATTCTCAGGTAATCCAGCAATTGAAGATGTTCTATCAAAGACAAATTGCTTATGTTGATGTACAAACTAATTACCCCCTTGGTCAAAGTTCTTCTGAGGTAAAGAAAATTAACCATCTCTCATCTGAGAACTCCCTGCAATCCTGTTTGTCCACACAGATGTTTCGTGGGTTACAGGACTAGGACTAGTTGTGCTATATTTAATCATTCAAAGACTTGAAAGAATAAAGACTATTTAAATTAGAAAAAAATATATACAAATTAATTTATCTCCATTTTTTTCTTCACAAATTATTCATTGTTTTAGAGACTCCTTTTTATAGGGATTTATTACACTGTATAAGGATAATATTCTTCTAATTAGTTCCTCATAATATTCCTCCACTTAGTTCCTCTTATAGTTCTCATATAGCTCAAGGCCTTTCATTTGTTGATGACTAGGCTACTAGGAATATAACGGGACAGTATGTTGAAAAATGCATAAAGTAGTAGGGTGTTAGAATTAATGGATTTATTTCTATATATTGGGGGATTAATACACTTTTGATAGCACCCAGGAACAGCAAAGTATAATATAATCTTTCTAGACATAATTTTCAAGCCAAGGACAAAGGGTTTAGATCAAAGAGTCATCAGAGCTACAATTAATTTAGAATAAAGACTCAAAAAGCTTAAAAAGCACAACAAAAGTGTTTTATTTTGCATAAATCAAATGGTGATAGAGAAGATGGTTATGGGATTTTATATTTAAATATCTCTAGGTCTTCCCAAAAAAAAAAGATAAAGTAAAACAAATATATACTCCCTCCCCTTTAAACAGTGGAAAAAAATAAAACGTAATTATAATGTATTTACAATATATTCCTTTAACATCCCTATATATTTAACTGTTCTGTATTATATTTTTATAATATATTTATATGGATTTATGAAGGATATGTTGTGTCAAACAAATCTAATTAGTTTCTATGAAGAGGTTAGTAGGAACTTGGATCAGGGCATCTCAGTGGATGTAGTATTTTTGGATTTTGCAAAGGCTTTTGATACAGTGCCACATGGAGACTATTGTGTGAACTAAGAGATACCGAAATTGCAGTAAATTTATCCTCATGGATCGAGAGCTGGCTAAAAGACAGGAAGCAAAGGTTGTGATAAATGGAACATACTCCGATTGGACTAATGTGGTAAGTGGGGTTCTTCAGGGTTCAGTATTAGGTCCTCGCCTTTAACAGATTTATTAATGACTTAGAGGTGGGACTGGAAAGTAATGTCTCCACTTTTGCTGATGACACAAAGTTGTGCAAGGTAATTAAATCAAATAATGATGTACTTCCCTCCAAAGGGATTTACATAAATTAGTGGAATGGGCATCTACATGACAGATGAGATTTAATATGAATAAATGTAAAGTTATGCATCTGAGAAGGAAAAATAGCCATGCAATTTATATTCTTATTAGAGTAAATCTAGGGGTATCAGATATTGAAAGGGTTTTGGGAGTGCTTGTGGACAACAACAGTGCTCAATGTCAATCAGCAGCTGCAAAGGCAATTTAAATATTAGCATGTATTAAGAAGGGTATAGAAGCAAGGGAAGCAAATATAATTCTGCCACTATACAAATCTCTAGTATGCCCATATTTGGAATATGGAGTACAATTTTGGGCACCACTTCATAAAAAGGACATTTTAGAGCTGGAAAAGGTACAGAGGAGGGCAACAAAACTAATAAGGGGAATGGAGGGGCTAAGTTATGAAGAAAGACTAAACAAATTAAAACTTATTTGCTCTAGAAATAAGGTGTCTAAGAGGAGATATGTTTACCTTATATAAATATAGGGTCAGTATAAATATTTGGCAAGTGAGCTTTTTGTGACATGAGGACATCCCTTGAGGTTATAAGTAAAAAGATTCCACCTTAAAGAAAGAAAAGGTTTCTTCCCAGTAAAGGTGGTTAATCTGTGGTATTCTCTTCCAAAGGAGGTGGTGACAGCGGATTTGATAGATAACTTTAAAAGGGGACTGGATGTATTCCTAATTAAAAAGGGCATTCAAAATTATCCTGGATAATTAGAGAGAGAGTATTGATCCAGGGAGGAATCCGATTGCCAGTATCTGGGGTCAGGAAGGAATTATTTTTTTTCCCTTTGAGACGATTGGCTAAGTTTCACTTTTTTTTTCTTTTTGCATCCTCTGGATCAATTAATTAACAACTAATCCACATACTGCAGATCAGACTATGGAACTATATTTGCATGTAATTTGACCATATAAACCAAACTGTGTAACCTTTTATTTACATGTAAAAATTGTCCCTATGTCAGTATGTTCTGTTATTGTTATGTGGTGACCTATACACATTTGCTATCATATTTAATAGACAAGATGTTTTAATATTTTATATTTTTCTGGTATCTTAAATGGAGTCTGACACCTAAAACTCCTTAACTTTATTTTCCTTCTGCTGGTCTTCTACACCAACTGGCATTAAAGCAGTTCTGATTCAACCTATACATAGAGAAACATGGGTATGACCATATCTGATTTTGAGGTAAACTTTGCTCTCTTTCTGCCAAACTTGGAATGGAGAAATGATTTCCTACCAATTATCTTTAGCTTGCAAATTAATTAGTATAGTTTTGAGGTGTCATCTTTGCTTTAAGATAATGGTTTATTCTGTTCGTGCAGTTTAGAAATTCTTGAGAATCCTTGTGGACTATTGTTGGGTTCTCCACTCTTTTGATCCTGTATATAAAGGGCTTATCTATTAGTTTATCCTTTAATGTTGCTCCTTTGTGTCACGTCTTACTACATAGTTTAGCTAGGAACTCGGAACTTCAGTCAATGTAGCCAAAACTTTTTCATTATACTTACAACTCGGAAAGACAACTGTGAAGAATGGCTTTTGCCCTCACCCATTGTGTGTTTAGGAGAAATGTTCATATGTAAACATTCAGACTATTATTTTACTGAAAACTTGAAAGTATTTCTATGATTCAGTGGGGGTTCTTGAATAAATTTAAATAAATATATTAACAGTTCTGAAGATATGTACTGTACATATATTGATTTACAATGCATTTTAATATATAAGAGTTTAGCTATTTGGAAATGTATTTAAAATATAATTTTATTTTGAGGAAAGTTTTGAGCCTAAAGTTTTGATACAAGACCTATCTGTCTCCAAATCTTCTCACTCTGTCTCTGTAGAGCCTCCTTGACTTCTTTATTTCTAAGATTGTAAATAAAGGGGTTAAGCATGGGGATACAAGATGTGTACAACACAGAAAACACCTTGTCTTGTTCTATGGAATATGCAGACTTGGGTCTCATCGACATGGACAGAATGATTCCAAAAAACAAGGTGACTATGGTAAGGTGAGACGAGCAAGTGGAAAATGCTTTTTTCTTCCCCTCGTTGGAGCGAATCCTCAAAATAGTGGAAATAATGAAGACATAGGTTAACAGGATAAAGAATAAAGGAATGAAACCAAATAACGTTCCAGTAATTTGGACAGCTAGTTCGGTAATCTCAGTTCGGTGCACGATAACTTAATGAGGGGTTTGAGATCACAAAACAAGTGGTTAATAACATTGGATTTGCAAAACGAATATTGTGAAATCAATCCAAATAGCATGAATGATTCTAGAAGACCGAAGAGCCATGACATCAGAGCCATTTGGGCACACATCTTCATATTCATGAGATATGGGTAACGTAGGAGGAGGCAGATGGCTACGTATCGGTCATAAGCCATCACAGCTAAAAGGAAATACTCTGCCACTAAACATATGACAAAGAAAAACATCTGGGTGACACAACCATGTAGGTAATGGATTGGTTACCAGTTAGGCAGATGTGTAAGAGCTTTGGAAGGACAATTGATGTAATGGTGATATCAAAAACGACAGGTTGCAAAGGAAAAAGTACATTGGTGTATGAAGATGGGGATCGATGAATATCACAGTGACTATAGTTATGTTGCCTGTCAGAGTCACCAAATAAATTATTAGAAACATCATGAATAAGGTGGACTGAAGATCTGGCCACTCGTAGAAACCTAGAAGTATAAAAACTCTTGGTCTTGTGGTGTTTCCAAATTCCATTTTTAGCCGTATTCTGAGAAAAGGGTATAGTAGATTTTGTATTATAGGAAATCATTAACATCAATATCCAACATTGTTTCTCCCATCTCTCTTGTCATCTATATTTTACACTCTATTTAGTATTTCTCTTTAAAAGTCACATCTCCTTCACTTCCCTCTCTCTCTCTTTCTCTCCCTTTATCAGTCCCATATGTTATACTGGGTGAAAAGCATTTTATAAGGCATTGAATATATTGTCTTCCTGTTATAGGGTATAACCCCATATATCTATCTATCTATCTATCTATGTATCTTCTATCTTTATATAGATACACGCCTGCACAGAAATAAAAGAAATAAAGCATGGGATGAATACCATACGGTACCTCCAACATGTGTATTCAGCATTCTATGGATAAATATCCTGTAATGTCCTTATTTATAAGTGTCTGGGATCCTATGAGACACATAATCTATACCAATTCGTCCTTGCTCTGGTGTATTCCTCCATGATTACATTTCTTAAAGGATCATTAGAAGTCTGGCAAGAACTGTTTTATCTTTTTAGCTTTATTGTTAGTGGCAATTAACACTGGCAGTCTTTCAAAAGGAGTGGATAAAATCTTATCTAAATATATTCCATCCACATATCTAATACTGTTAGAAACAAATGCCAAAGTATGCCACCATGTCTTTGCATTTTTACTTTTTATACCAAATAATTATTTACTTCAGTCATCCATTTTCTTTTATCTTTTGTTACCTTTTCTCAGGCATGACCTTGTAAACTACTTGGGACTAGAAAAGTACACAGTTTTAATACTTTATTTCAAAAGGAATGTTTCTTATTATTATACTGTAAGAGACGGAAACATAAAGCTGCTAGGCTATGGTATTCATTCAACCCTTCATATTATAATTAGGAAACTTAAGCCTCCATTTATTTGAGTAAATTCAACATACTGGAGCCTGCAATGGAGCTTGTTAAATATTTTGCTATTCAATTGGCGTCTTTAGCTAGCTGCAAACAATTTAAAGGTTACAGGCTGAAAATCCCTGTGGTTGTAAAAATCGTATCTCCGACCCAGCTAAGCCTTTGATCTTTCAAGCCTGTAAATGTTACAATCACTAAAATTGCAAAATCACTATTCAATTGCTACAATTAACCAAGGCGCAATTGCCTTCAAACCCGCAAATGGCAAATGTGGCCAAATATAATTACAAGTTCCAAATAGGACTCGCAAAGGGTTTACAGACTAGTTTGTAACACTGCAAAAGACAATCTAAACACCCCAATGGAGGCTGTGCTCACGCACGTGGAGCAGCAGCCAGCTCACCTCCATCGGGGACAATCTCCGCTACGCCCATCCTGGAGAGTCCCATGACATTGCTGGGGGTCATGTGCAATGATGTATACCCATTTAGTGAAAAACTCATCAAGTGTTTAACTATCCATTAATCAATGCATGTCACAGTTTATATTTTCATGCTTGGTGGTCAATGAACTATTCCTACTTACAGCGATGAGCTATGATCGATATGTGGCCATCTGTAACCCATTACATTATCCAATGATCATGAGATATAGAGTTTGTGTTCTTCTGGTTGTTGCCTGTTGCTTGGCCTCAGTGGTTATTTTCACACCTTATATGGTACTATTATTCCACTTTTCCTGCTATATATCCAACATAATCAACCATTTTTTCTGTGACCTAATACCAGTTATGAAGCTCTCTTGCAGTGACACCTCTGTTTTAGAGTGCTGATCCTTACACAAGGAATGCTCATTAACCTTCTCACTCCCTCTTCTCTAACATTCACCTCTTATTTTTTATTATTCGCACCATCCTGAAGATCCGTTCCAGCACTGGGAGGAGTAAAGCATTCCACACATGTTCCTCACACCTCACAGTCGTCCTTCTTCTCTATATGACTATCATCTGCCAATACATGAGACCAATTTCTATAGACAGCTTGAAAAATAAAGATGTAAAGTCAGCACTGAGGAGACAACTGAACTTATTCAAAACCATTGTCTAAAGCAGCCTGGAAGAATTGTTATAACAGCTGAAAGAGAGTATTAAATACTAATCTGCTTTGAATGTATAATTGCCCTCTATGGCTATTTCCTTCCAATGTTTCAGTGTAACTTCATGAGCCATATTTGTCTGCCAATTAGATCTACAAGGTATGGAGTATGTTTGTTACTATTATATTTGTTGTTTAAAAGATATAATGTAATGTAACTAATAAAATGTAAATAAATAAATAAACATGTTTTCTTCATTTAGTTTCATTTTTTTCAAAACATAAATTCATTTTTACATATTAAATCAATATTCTAAGATCTCTGACAAATCTGAGCATGTCGATACCAGATATGTATAGGTTTACATACAATTATGAAAATAAAATCAACTGATAAGAGCACAAAGAGATACTATCTACAGTGTTAACCTTTGAGTGACAGATTTATGGGACCTTTTTTTGCTTCAGAGACTCGCCGTAATTTAATCATATCTGTTTAGACACAACTTCTGGGAGCAGATTTCTAGAAATATATGGAATAATAATTTCTTCACCTTTTCTAGTAATATGTTTGTTATTATTGTATTTGATGCCTAAAAGTGTTAATGTATAAAACTAATGAAATGTAAATAAACATTTTTCATTATTTAGTCTCCCTATTATCAAAAAATAAACCCATATTTAAATGTGAAACTGATATTTAAAACTCTCAACTCTCAACCTTCTGAGCATGTGGATACCACTAAACTATAGATTTACATATATTTGTGATGTTACAGAGACAATTACATGGCAATATACGTGTATTTAGCAGAAAGACAGAACAAAAACTGATAAGAGCACAAAGATATTGGACAAAAACTGGTAAGATATTATTCTACTTGTACAATATAACATTCACACACTCAGATTAACCTGGTTATATTATACTGTAACTAAATAAACCTATAACTAGTGGACACATTTATTTTTATATTAGCGATTTGCTTCTGCCCTCCCAGATGTTTATACATTTGAAAAAACTAATTTGAATAATTACTTTATGTAGGTTCTTTATTGGTAAGAAAAAAACAGACGAAATGTAATGGAGGGTCTAGTCAAAAATCAACTATAGATTCCATCGTACGTTTATGAAGGCAGATAATTATCTATTTTCACTGCGCCTTCCAGTTAGGAGGAATCCTTCACGGATCATAGGCTATTCCCTTTATTTTTTTGCGAAGGCTCTACCTAGTGCACATCACATTTTTTTTTTTTTTTTTTTCCTATCCTTTTATTGGTCCCTTAAAGAAAGGGAAAAAATATATAATATTCCACGGTATATCAGTAAGCCATGATACACAGATCAGGCAGCATCATGCTATTTCACATCTTGTATAGGTGGAAATTTTAATTTAACCAGTCCTGAGACCTCCTTAACACCTTTTTCCGTTTTCTAAACATTAAACATTTATAACTGTCGTTTTTTTTTTTTAAACTGTTCAGTATCTATCACAGTAATCCTTAGCTCGCAGGCTAGGAATATGAGGCCTATGTTTCAATTGATAAATCATGCCCAAACCCACCAGGCCTTCTCTGCTATGACCTCTCCTCCCCCTTTCCTCCTATACATGTACTAATTCTATCCTCCTGGAGCTAGGGCACCTTGTTGAAATTAACTAAACATATAACTGGGTGTAATATTGTCTAAAGTAGGGGAATGTTATCCTTTTTATTTCTTTAGAGTAGGATACTCTATGTGGGGTCTAGGGTCTTCTTTAATGGGCTTCTCAGGAAGCTCCTGTATTAAAGGCCTAAACTTATAGTAGCTTTAAACTTAACCCTTGTCTTTCTTGCCTTTTTCCCTCCCCTTTACAATTAATCAAATCCCCTTAAAAAACACAAAAAACTTAACTCAGTTTGGTCATTTGAATCGATCTGAGTGGAGGAAAAGACCGAATTGCCCTTTTAACGTAGGCTTGTTATCTTACCTCCTTGCTGCGCCCAGGCTCCTCGCCGGCTCCCCCGCCTCCTCATCACCGCCCCCTCCTCCTCCATCTCTTCTTGTTTCTCTTTATCCTTGATTTTTTTTTTTTTTTGTCTAGGTTTACCCAACCCTTTGTTATCTTAATTGATTCCCATGGGTTCCTCTCTATCCCTGTTTCTAATGTTAGGGCCCTTGTTAACAAGCCAGGATCCCAAATGTCCCTATACTTCTGAATAGCATCTGCTAGTATATGAGTCATGTGTTCGTTCACCGCTATATAATTTATTTTGTTCCTGATTGCCTGTAGTTCAAGTGTGGCTGACTTCCATTGCTTTGCAATGTGTGATTTAGTGGCTAAGTATATATATTGGAGAAGCTTGTTTTGAGAGTAGGATAACCCCAAATCTGGGATTCCTAATAAACAGGTTTCTATTGTGCCCCCTACTCGTGTTCCCAATGTTTCCGAGGCAAGATCTGACACTCTTTCCACATCTGTGAAACTATGGGGCAGTCCCACCACATATGCTTAAAAGTTCCTAGAGTGAGGCACCCTCTGGTACACATTCTCTCCCCTGACTTGCTCCATTTTGTCAATCTCTCCGGGGTCAAGTATGTTCTATGCAAAACTTTAATAGCAGTTTCTAGGAGTGTTTGGTTTAGGGAGCCTTTGTATATGCTTTTCCATGCTTCCCCCCATCTCTCCTCATCCCATTGTTCGCCTAGATCCCTCTCCCACTCCTCCATATATCTGTCCCTTGTTCCCTCTGGTGGTTCATTGTATATATCATAGATCCCCCCAATAATTCCCTTAGTTAAAGGGGCCCTCTGGTCATATTACCGATAACCAGGTTTTTTTGGAGTCCCCCATGTTCTAGATATCTTGTTAACCAGGTGTTTGATTCTACAAAAGTTGAAATTGTTGGCTAATGGGGATGTTATGGTGGTCTCTTAAAAATTCAAAGTTAAAGGGGTCTCAGAGCCCAACCAAGCTCCCAGTCTATCCAGTTTCCTAGATTTCCACCACCAGTTAGCTTCTGACCTAGTCCCTGCGGGCATCCATGGGTGGACAAAGGACCGACAGCATTGGGGAGGGATTTTTGAAAAGGGATGTATGCTTTAGTGCCCATTTCAAGCTTTGCACTGTGGTGGAGATAACCGGATGTCTTATCCCTCCTATTTGTATCTGGAACTTTGTCTAGCCATACCATTGTATCCCAGGAGTAAGGGGTTGTAGGTATTTGATCCTCCATAATCTTCCATTAAAGGATGGTGTATCCTGAGTGGCTTATAGGGGATGAAAGCCAACTGCGCTGCTCTATAATAGTTTCTTTAAGTCTGGGGCATGAGAGTCCACCTTTATCCTTGTGGTTTAACATTATTTCCTTTTTATATTCTGGGGGGTTTACCCTTCCAAATGAAATGTGAACACCTTTCTTTGGAATCCTTTCAGTTCAGAGCTGAATGATGGGGGACCGGCAAGGTCCTGAACAGGTACAAGAGCTTCGGAAGAAATCGACATTTTGAAGGCATTAATTCTGCCCATACCAGGAAATAGGATATCTAGTCCATTTCAGCATATCCTCGCTTAGTTTTTATAGATCGGGGGGGTAGTTAGCCTTATATATGGAGTTTGTAGACGACGTTAATTTTATCCCAAGGTATTGGATGTAGGCTTTAGCCCATTGCAATTTGTACCTTTCCGTTATTATTTCCTTTGTTTTGGCCTCTACGTTTAATGCTAATGCTTCTGTTTTCTTCGACCTTTATAAGTAAACCTGATCTCTGGCCAAATTCTGTTAGGGTGTCAAATAGTAGTGGGATTGATTTGCAAGGGTCTGTGATTGTGCATAACATGTCGTCCGCAAATAGGTTGATTTTAAAATGTTGCTGCCCTATTTTAAGCCCTTTAATTCCTGAGTTCGACCGGATCAACTGAGCGAGAGGTTCTATCGCAATGGCGAACAGCAGTGGGGAAAGAGGGCACCCCTGTCTAGTTCCCCTCTCTATTTTAATAGTCCGATTGTATTTGCCAGGTAGTTTAAGTCGGGCTACTGGGTTTTTATAGTATGTATTTATTAAATTTAAGAAACTCCATTAAATCCAAATTTATTTAAGACCTCTTTCAGGTATGGCCATTCCAATGAATCAAAGGCCTTTTCGATGTCTAGTGCTAACAAGCAGGCCGGGGTTTTTTGTACTATTAGCGTGGTGTATTAAGTTCACCACCCTCCTGATATTATCTCTGGCTTGCCTATGTGGGATAAATCCCACCTGGTCCCTATGTATAATCCTTGGTAGAAATTTTGAAATTCTGTCCACTATTATTTTTGCCAGTAATTTAATATCCCCATTTAGAAGGGATATGGGTCTATAGTTTTTATCTCTGAGCTGTCCTTCCCTTCTTAAGGAAATAGGGTGATTTCCGCTAAGTTCATTTCGGAGGGGATCTCCTGACCCTCCAGAATATGATTATATAATTTAGTCAGTCTAGGTGTCAATATATCCGTAAAGGTTTTATAATACATGTTCGTGAACCCGTCTATACCCGGTGCCTTTCCCAGTTTCATTGCCTGGATTCCCCTTTCCTACTTCCTCCTGTGTAATCCTCGCATTAAGAGAATTTACCTCCGATTCCTCCAAACAGGGCAAGTCAAGTCTATCTAGCCAAGCTCTGATACTGTATACGGTTTCTTTACTTGAAGCTGAATAAAGTTTTTGGTAAAAATTATGGAACAATTCTTGTATTTTGGAAGGATCTGCTGTGTTGATATTTCGTTATTTTTTATGCAATAGATTCTCGAGAGAGCTTGCTTAGATCTTAATTTTTCGCTAACATCCTATCCGGTTTGTTCGCTTGGAGGTAAAATTTGTGCTGGGTTCTCCTAAGAATTTTCTCCGCCCCTTCCGAATAAATCTTATCTAGTTCCACCCTCACGCTTTCTATTTCTCGCCTAATCTGAGTTGTAGGGTTTTGTTGATTTAATTTTTCTAATCTTCCTAGTTCCTCTGTGAGTTTTATTTCCTGGGCTCTCTGTTCTCGTCTGAACTTAGATGTCTCTTTCATACAAATGCCCCGAATGTACGCCTTATGGGCTGCCCATACCCAGCCGGTCCCCACCCCAGGTGTCTCATTTCTTTCAAAGAAAAATTCCAATTCTTGGGCTATTCGTTTTTTAACTGTCGGGATCGTCAGTATTCTTTCATTCAGTCTCCATTGATAAGGAGGTTTAGTCAAGGATCCCAGGTTTATGGTCGCCTTCACCAAACTATGGTCTGACCAGGCACACGGTATTATGTCCACGTTTTGAGAGTCAGGTATAAAGGAAGGGTCGGTTAACAAGTAGTCTATTCTGGAGTATGTTTATGGGGGTGGGAGTAGAAAGTAAATTCCCTGTGTCTAAATGTCTTTCCCTCCAGAGATCCGCTAACTCAAGCTCTCTTAGCAGTCTGTTGATTTGTTTCAATCTTTTAGTGAACTTGTCTCCCAGGTCTTTCCCAGTTCTATCCTTTTTGGCATCTAGTACCAAGTTAAGGTCCCCCCCCCAGAATAATCCTACCCTGTTTTACCAAAGACAAATGTTTCAATGCCCTGATGAGATTTTTATGAGGAGAGATGGTAGGAGCATATATTACTGCTAGCGTGACCGGGATGTCTAGAACCCTTCCCATCAAAAAAAGATAGCTTCCCTGTCTATCTGTAACTTTTTTGTCCAGGGTGAAGGGAAAGTTTTTGTGGAGTAGAATTGCCACCCCCTCCCTTTTGGTACTGCTACTTGTTGTGTGGAACGTAGGGAAATGTCGGGATTTGTTGATGCTTAAAGTGGGTTTCTTGAATAAAATTACAGCAGGGTTAAGTGTTTTGTAAAATTGAAACGCCTTGTTCCTTTTAGTGGGGAATTAAATCCTTTAACGTTATGTGTAATAAAGACGTGTTCAGCTTCACCCATGGTCTAGAGTAACGTGTGTAGCTAATGTCTGCCGAGACTTACCCTTAGGAAGAGAGGATTCGGAGTCAGCGCCCGAGGGGTAGGAAAGCCGGCGAGGAAGCCCCGCAGTCCTCCATCCGCTAATCTGATTGTGGATAGTATGAAGAGAGACAAGTTGATGACCAAACATATACAAATAAAACTTTTCGAACCTTTGATCCTCCCCCCCCCCCCCTTTCTTCTTCCTTATAATTCCTTTCATCTTGCACCTATCGTGCCTAGGGAGTAACCACTAAAAAATCCCGGATACTTCCCTAGAATGAGGAGAATCTCTTTCGTAATCTAACCCGTTCCTAAAACTGAGCGAGTCAAAAAATACTGAACTGGAGTGCTAGCCCCCACTACATTGGAAGGAGCAACAAGTACTGTAAACTGTAACTAGTATTCTCTTATATGAATCAGATATCGTGGATATTTTGGGAAACCTTACCCCACCTCATACCTAAGTCTAATAATAGAAATTCCTGTGTTTTACAATAGAGTCCATTTGTAAAGAATAACCTTATAGTCTCTGCAACCTTGGAAATCATCTTTAGAGAAAGTCAACCCTCTCCTGAGGCATTCCCTTGAGCGATTCTTACTGTTCCATCACTCCGGTCCGTAAGCCCCTTTGTTACTGTCATTCCTTTGCTTTTTCTTGGCAGAGACTTCTATCCAATCTCTAGTTGGTCTTTCCCTCGGCTTAGGGAGTTGGCCCATTAGATTGGAGCCTTCTGGGAGCAATTGTAGGTGAGAAAGCTTTTTTTGGAGCGCGCCCAATGAGTGTGCTACATGTGTTTGCTCATTCCAGCGAAATTGCAGGCTAAAGGGGAATCCCCAACGATACTGAATTCTGTTTTTTATTAGAATTTCCAAAGCCGGTCTCATTTCTCTCCTTTTCGCCAAGGTAGATGGAGCTAAGTCAATAAACAATTGTAATTGTGTTCCGTCCGGGGCCAACTATTCTAGGCAATTCCCGGCCGCTGATCTCTGGAGCTCTGTCTCACAAAACGAACGACTATGTCCTTAGGTTTCTCTGAATTGATTGGACCACCAAGGGCCCTGTGGGCTCTTTCAATGAGCAGCACCTCCTCTGCTTGATTCGGTAGAATGGTGGTAAATATCGCTTCTAGATAGGGTACAAGATCCTGTACATTTTTAGGGACACCTCTTAGCCGTACGTTGTGTCTTCTGGATCTATTTTCCAGATCTTCCAATTTATTTTCAAGAGCCTCTATACGAGTAGAGTTGGAACTGATATCAATTTTATCATCCTCTTGTGTGGAAATAATCATCTCGGTTCTTTTTTCTAACTCGTGTGTTCTCTGACCTATTGCACTGATCTCTTCTCTCATGTCCTTTAGTGCTATTGGAAGTTGAGTTTTCAACATTAGTTCAAATTTCGCCATTGCCGAGACAGAGAAATCCACGTCAGTGATGGTGTTGGGCCTTTCCCCTTCATTCTCCGACATCTCAGATCTTTCTGGGGAGCTTTCCCCTGCTTTGGTAGCCAAACTGGACGCTGCCTGGAAATGCTCAGGGATGCCTCTGGAGGATGTGCTTCTCTTAGCCTTCTTCATCTTTCGCTCAGTTTCCTCCCTGGCTCTCTTGTCTCTTAGGCGGTCTCCCTGGTAGAAGGGTATCTTTCCCCTAATAGTTGTCTTGGCACCCCTAAAAGAACACTAAGTACTGCTCTGGAAGTGCCTATGTAAAAATGTTATGGAAGGTGCTGCTTGAGTTGGGGTAATTTATAGTTTCATCTTTGTTTAGTCTTGCATTGTCTAAGACTCAAGACTTTCTGCCTGTTGCTCCCCCTGTTGCTCTATCTTCTAGATTCCATCCATGAGACCCTTGCAGAATAAAAAAAAAAAGAGCAATAGAGAGAAAAGACAGTGGGGTGGGCGCTCACCCTCATGGTGGGATTCTCCCCTTGGTAATGCCGGATCCGTGTGCCTGTTAGGCCAAAGTCCATCTGCTACTTCTGTGTTCCAATAAAACCTCCTAAGTATGCATTTTATGCAGGTCTATATTTGTTCTTAGCCCGTAACTTTGGTCTTCCCTTTTTTTTATAGAATATTTTTCTGTTCTTTTCCTCTTTTCCTTTTTATTTTTTCGTATTTATTTAATTTTTTCCTTTTACTCTTTTTTTTGTCTTTTTATTTTATTTTTTTATTAGTCCTTTATGAATGGCTATATGCCTTGAGGCCAATTAGAAGCCTAGGATAATTCCCCTCCACTTTAGGGAACCAATATGGCCTCCCTTCTTCTGGGGATATTTTTGGCGCCAAATAGGTAGGGAAAGAAGGAGAAAATGGCTGCTCTGGGCTAGATAAAGAGGGAAGCTTCTTGGCAGCTCTACTGTAACCCCCCACGCAACTCTGATCCTCTGGCACCTATAACAAGGTTGTGTGTATGTCTCTGCAGCACAAGCTGCCTGTCAGAGTCCCTTGGTCGCTGGGGAGGGGGGGATGTGAGTTTTTTTTTTTTTTTTTTTTTTTTTTTTTTTTAGCCCTATCTCGGGCCCTTATGGTGGGCGAGAAGCCTATCAGGCCTGTACTGTGCCTTGTGTGGTACTGTGGGTTGGGACCTGGCCTCCTGCGACGTAGCCTTTCCTCCCCTCGGGGGCCTCTGTGTCTTTTACCCCACTCACCCTCCTAGGCGCCTCCGTCGCTCCGCGGTCTTCTTCACCGTGCCGTTCTCCTTGCTGGATGCCCCCCCGGGCAGCTCGGTCCTCTCTGACGCCACACTCCGGTGCTGCGACTGATCTCTCCTGCACCGCCGGCGCAGGGGCAGACAAGGAGAGAGCCCTCCCCAGTAGCTGATGTTCAGGCAGAGGGGTCACACACAGGCTGGGAGAAGATGGCGTTCCCGCAAGGGCCTCTCCCTCGTGGCGGGCTGCACTCAACGGGTACCCCGGGGGCTCTTTTCCGGGCACTCTTCGTTGCCCGATAAACCCTGGCAGCTCCTGGAGCCCAGCACAGAGTGCCACTGGCTAAATTGCCACCAATTTGGGTGGAAAAAAAAACTTTTTTTGCACTGTAGTGCAGAGCAGCAGAGAAACACCCACGTCACATTTTAATAGTGGTGTTGTTTATAGTATAAAGTATCAGTTCATTATCTTACATATTGTTTTTTTTGTCTTGGCCTATGTTGATGAGAACTATGTCAATTTACTGTATTTCTATCTAGATATATTACCACCATACTTCTGGGTTGGACAAACCGTCAATTTTATGCCTTCATTATCTACACAGGTACATCTACATATATGGCATGTTACATGTCCATATACATATGAAGGGAAGCTAAATACCCTATGAAACTCTCTTTCATGGCTGTTCATTCCTCTGCTCCTCCTTATATCTCTCTGTTCATTATACCCAACTTGTCATATTCACTCAGGAATGCTTCCTCACTGATCCATATGGTTCTAGATCTTTCTAAGTTACCCACTAGTAGTGCACTTCTATGTAACAAAGTGCCACACAACATAAGATAAATCCATAATCTCACTGCTTTCAAGGCTTAAATATACTTTTTAGCAGCTCACTTAGGAAATTTCCTTCTCGAATCTTAGAAACATTCTCCATTCTACCAGGGCCACCACCAGAAAGTTTGGGGGCCAGTAACAATACAATAATCAGGGCCACCCAACCTAACACATACCCATTTTCCAAAATCCCATACTTAGCATTTGCCCGATCTACACATATAGTAGTGAGACATCTTAATGTATTCCCATTTTTAATTACGCATAATCATAGAATTGGAAATTATAGCTCATTCTATATTTACGACATCTCAGTTTATTAAAGCACATCATAATTTTTTTTCAATCAGTGCTATTTTGGTACAAATATAATCTAATGCATTCTATCCAATGGGGACAATTATTTAGTGGTTTTCATTGAACCTCACTTAATACCATATAACACTCATAATTACCATGCACTTATATATTGAGTCTTTGAAGAAAGAGAGAAAAAAATAATTAAAAAAAACTTTGCCTTTGTCTTTTTTTCTCATTCTATTTGTTTCTATTTTTATTAGATTACACAGATTACATCATACAAGTACATAATGCAATAAAGCAAAAATATAATAAGCTGTAAATACAGTATATTGAGCTTTACGTAGATTTAACCAATCCACATCACAGAATGAATTTACCCAGGTACTATCTCTACTTATTAGAATAAAGCATTTTAACTATTGATACTTTTCCCTTTTACTTTTTTCTTATATTTCCTCCTACCATTACTACACCATCAAAGATTATTAAAGCCAAAAAATATAAGATTGCCATAATATTAATAATGTACGAGAAATGTCACCAACAAATTTTAGATATTGGGTATAAATTATTGAGAATGGATATTCCCTGCTCAACTCATATAAGTAATAAATGCTTTTGGTACCAAGGCCAATCATTTCTAAGCTTCTTATTGACTATTTATTTTCTGACATGATAGGGAAGTGCAAAAAAATCATAAAACAGAACAAACAAGTTTGATGTTCAATTGTAATCGACAGGAAGTAATAACAAATAATAAAAGGTAATATGTGGTAATATCAGCACCGAGGATATCTGTGCTAAAAGTCGGTTAACAAGAAGGGAATGGGTCTAGCAGAGTCTCAGTGCAAATATACATAGGGTGGCAACGTTCAGCTTGGGATGAAACAGATCTCTGTTTAACCCAATTCACTCTCAGAGAGAAATAAACATAGAAATTACAGTGGGAAGAATAGTAGGAAGAAATCATAACACACTATGGCCTCTATTTATTTCCAAGCCCGTAATTACAATGCCACAGGCTGTATGTCTGCCGGTTAGAAAGTTGTTACAATTGAACAAGCCCGCATAAAAGCTAAAACCATGCATAGTATGTAGCATTTCAGGGCCTGAACATGATTAATAAAGACCGTAAGTTACACAGGCAATAGTAATTGAGACCGTCATCATGACATCAGGAAAACACAATCAATTAGTGTTTAGAAGTCCGATTTGCGATTGGACTCGCAATCCAGAAATGTTGCAATCTTAAAAAAAAATCAATAAATCAACTGTTCCAGTCCATGGGGGTTCCATGATATATATTAACCCACTGATTGACCAAGATCAAAATAACACAGAAATTACACAAAAATTATGTTTTATTGCAGAATTGAGAGCTTGAGACTGTTGTGCAATTGATTATAATGTCTTCCATTGCTTTCCCAGTGTTTTAAAGTACAGTAGTGTGTGTTTATTTGCTTTTGAAGTGTTTTACGAAGAGATGCGAGTCCTCTCTAGTACTCGTAGAATTATTTGCTACATTTTCAATTTACGGGCTTTGCAGGCTTTTTGAATTGTTGCAATTAAAACTCGATTCGCAATATTAGCAACTGTAACATTTGCGGGCTTGAAAGATCAAAGGTGGAGATGAATAGGAGTTACAATTTTGACAACCGCAAGGATTTTCAGCCTGTAACCTGAAAATGGATTGTGGGCAGCTAAAAAAGACCAATTAAATAGCAGTACATTTTACGGGCTATATTATGTGCTCCTGTAATTACAATTTGCTCAATTAAATAGGGGTACAACTAGCTTTAACGTAGTGATATTATTTTAAGAGCAGAGCTCAATAAAGCAGCATATGTAGCCCACAGAGTAAGTGTTGATGACGTTCACATTTTAAAAATATAACCAAAAGTGGTAGTGACCTTAATATTGCTGGAGAAACTTTACAAGAATCAGGGCTACAAACTACATAAATAATGCTAGTAACACCAAGAAGAGCATCCTGAGAGGTAAACAGCAAGAAAAGTCAGGTAAATGCTCAAAATGGATAGCATTGTCCGTATTGGTGATCAGGGTCAACATTTCAATCCCTTATAACAGCATGCCCCAAGCATTCCCAGCCCACGAGTAAAGGTCAGCTGACCAGGTATGATTGGATCCTCTCATACTCGCAGTGGGCCTCATTCAGTTCTGGGCTGTTACTTGCAAGTGACTTTCCGATTTGCTACTTTTGGGTTACTTGCTCCAGTAGCTCTACTTTTACTTACCTATTCAGTTGGCTGGGCGCGCAAGTTAGTCCCTCTTCCCGATAAATGCAAACCATGCTATCAGCAGTAAGCATTTGGGTGTTTGTACATGACCGTATCTCGGTAGTTCGGGTGCTACTAGATTGGGGCACCGAGAACGCAACTAGGGAGGTGGAGGTGATGGCTGGTCTACCAGCGGATGTATTTTTTGGTAATGACCTGGGGTAAATAGAGTGTTGGTACCTCAATGCAATAAAGTGGGCACAAGCAGATGGGGCAGGGACCAGGGGCTGCTGCACTGAGCTCCTCCAGGCTAGGTAGAATGGAATCCTGCGGAAGTTAAGAGACAGCTAGTTATTCCCAAGAAGTTTAGGGGTTGACCTGTTAGAGCTGGCACACAATGACCCTTACCTAGGCATCTTAGGAGCTAAACAATGCAATATTCTGAGTGTTCTGCTGACCAGGAGTTAACAGGGATATCACCCGGTACAGTGACTCTTGTGATTCATGTCAGCAGTATCCAGCTTTGCCTTTGATGGATACCACATTTTACCGGGTGGCTATCGATATCATAGGGCCCCTAGCTAAACTTAGCAAGATGGGGAAGAAGTATATATTTAAAGTGGTAGACTTTGCTACTTACTATCCTGAGGCCAATTACCTAGCAAAGATTACATTTACTGCCGTAGTGGAAGTCTTAATGGTTGTATTCTTCCTAGTAGGGTTCCTAAAAGATATTCTGTCCTATAGTGGTGCCCAGTTCATGTTTCATTGAACCTGGCAGTTGTGGAGACTATGAGTGATCAAGCACCTAAGCTTCTCTCCCTATCACTCCCAAACCAACTTCTATCAGTCTGCCTGCCTACCAGCAGTGACCCCGAGGTAGGCTCCTGCCTTACCTCCTGGAACCAGCTACCCTTGACAGTCAGGCAGATTTTGTTAACCAGTCCCTTAATAACTGCCCCGAGAATAACCAGTTATCTGATGTATGGTCCAGTATCCCGGGCTGTTTTCTGCCCAGGATGGCCCCAAGTCTGTAGAGTCAGCCCTGATTAACATAAAGTAGTTCAAGGGTAACTTAAGGTGTGAAATGTATGTTTGCCCAAGGAAGGGATTGGTGGCTTATCTGTATAAATATGAGACCTGCAAAATAAAGTTTATGCTCTGCTTGGGGCACATATGCACAGTGTGTTTTTTTTAATCAGAAATTATTTTCTGCAACTTGTTCCAGTACCCGTAACTTGTTCTGAATTTCTGCAGAGGGAGAAATCGGTAACATGTCCTAACCTCTGGTTAAGCTATCCTGTGTGAAGGGTTTGAAAGAACCTAACAATCTGCAAATAGGTTTGATCCAATGGACATTTAAAGTCCAACAAGGAGCGGGTTGTTTAAATTAAGAACATGTTCCACATTTTAAGTGCAAAGTAAATGTTAAAACTATGACCACATTCGTTCTTTAATGTGCAGTTTAGATGGTGTAATAGTTTTTATAGTGTTGGATTTTATGTAATAATAGAAGCGGTTAAAGGTTGAAATTAAACAGTGTTGAAATTAAAAGTATTTTCGGTGAGGAGTTAAGTCTATTTAGAAACAAGTACAAGTATATGATTTATGCCAAATTAATAAAATAAAAAAAAGATAATATAGAACACAAACTCAATATTTTTAATTAACTAGATTTTATTTATCCATTATTTTAATGACACATCAATATGTAAGTTATTCAAAGAATTATAAAAATATATATAATTATAAATGTATTTAAGTCAAATTTCTTGTTTTAATAAATTACTTTATTTAGATTATTTTGGTCTGCATGTATTACATTAATTCTATATTTTATAAATGTTACATCTAAATCTATAATTTTACTCAATGATAAATCCATTTATTGTCTTTAATATAAAATATAATGTTAATAAAGTCAACAATGAAACCTCTTGTTGGTACTGATAGATTTAATTAGCTAGAAAGTCTCAAGGAGATTTTATACTTGTATGATTCTATTCAATAGACTTACAATGACCTATTTGTAATTAGCCGTGTGCTGCTTAGTCCTGTAGGATGAGGATACAAATTATTATTTTGTCTTCTGAGAGATTTACAAATGATTATGTTTACAAGTTTTGTGTACATTAGTTTAATATTTGCCAATAGATAAATTAAAATTAAATTGTCTTGATATCTGTCTAAAATATAATATCAGTATAAGAAAAAAAATATTGACAGTTTATTCAACTGCAAAGAATACATGTAGAATTTCAAATCAATATACTTTTAATGTATAATATTTAAACATTGCATATAATAGTTTCATAACAACAACATTAATAATAATAATAATAATAATGTTAGGTAATATAACAAAATATTAATATAAATCTAATATTTAATAGTTTAAATGCACACATAGCTATATAAACTTAAATTTAAATTTAGTAAATTATAATTTGTTTAATATAAATAATTATAATGGTAATGTTTCAACTAATATAACTAATATCTTAATAACATACACTTAATATAGAGATGCTTCTGTAATGTATTAAATCTTTTTCTAAGTATGTAAATTAAAGTTAAATTAAGAAAACAATCAATTATATAATTTCTAATACAATGTTTTATGAATATTAATCTAATATGCAATAGGTTAAATATGTAAATACAGTACCTATATATAAAAATATTTATTTTATAAATGAAAAAAATTAAAAGTAATAATAAATAAATTAAATAATAAAAAAAGCTATTCTTGAGTTAATACAATTATAAATATATGTAAGGCATTATAATTAGTTATCAAGATGCAGTGTGACAATGATATTATTAGTAAGCTAAATATTTAATACTATAAGTAATGAAAGTAGGCTTATTTTTGGCCAATGTATTATCTTATGTACAGCGCTACAGAATATGTCGTCAATTTTTTAATAAATGATAATAAAAATAATAATAATAATAATATATGGAAATATTTATATCCTTTAAATATTTATTAGTAAATTCATATTTGAATTATAAAATGTAACTTGTATTTTAATGCTTTGTTAATATAAAAAAGTATAATAAACATATCTGAGTTAGAAATTATAATAAATATATTTGATGATAAAAATATATAATAAATATATCTGTTGATAAAAAATGTATAATAAATATATTTGATGATAAAGAAATATAATAAATATATCTGAGGATGAAAAAAATGATATATATAATAAATGTATCTGAAAGTCAGAGAGATAGAAAGACCAGGACATATGAAAAGGAAGAGAGGATCTGATAGTGACTCTGATTTTATATTATATTTTTAGAGATTTTATATTGGAAGGAAATAGATGTCCAAAATATTTATGGCTACATAGAGAAGCTAAACAGTTTCCATAAACATTCAACGAAAACAGCTTCATTCATTTGTTTTCTCATTAGGATGTGTCCTTGTGATCTAATGGAAAATGTATTAGTCTTATTAAAAGCAATGACTGCTTTTGTTGCCACATTTCTATTGTAGTTTCCATTGGATTTAAAGTCCATAGTCCATATTTACAAGTTAGCAGAGACAATAATGGAGATTCCACTACAGTATAATTGTATATATTAGTAATCATATGTATTTTTTTCTTTTATTTGTTTTTTGTTCCACAAAATATTTACTGATTATTGAGTGGAATTTTTCAAAAATTATATATATATATATATTAATATATTAAACGTGTGAGCTACGCAGCAGGGCCGTTCGTGTCAACACGGAGGAACTGTGCATGAGGAGTGACAGCCTGCGAGATGATCTTGCGAGATCATCAATTGCTGCGGGGGGCCTGAATGGGATATTAACCACTTGCTGCAGGGGCCCATAGGGACCCCCGTAGACCCCCACATTAACCCCTTGCAGCAGGGGTCCCCGATCAGCATAGATAAGGCCCCTGATGCATTTAAAAGATTCAAATTCCCCGGCTCGGCTCCTTAAAGGGCACGCGGCACACTAATAACCAATCTCGGCCGTGGCACCTAAAATGAACCGCCCTCTATGCTGGGGGTCCCTTGCAGCGGGGATCCCCGACCTGCACCCATCGTGACCCTGCTGGATTTAAAAAAAAAAAAATGTCCCACCTCGCTGGTCCTTAAAGGACCGTAAAGGTCCTGAAAGGACCCATGCTAAAAAATATTAACCCCTGCTGTGGACCCTCATGGCACTTATGAGGTTAATAATAGGCTTTGCATTGTCCTATGAGGGTCTTAATAGAGGCTTACGGGGGTCTGTATAGATCCCCATAAGGGATGGGGTTAGATGGAGGCTTATGGATGCCTGTATAGACCCTCATAAGTGATGGGATTAAATAGGGCTAGACGGGGTTATTAGGTCCAGAGAGGTTTAAATAGACCCAGTTAGGGTTATATTGGCCCAGTAAGGGTTAGATAGGGTTTAGTATGGTTAATGGGGTATAGTTAGGCTTAATAGTGTAGTGTAGTGCTTAGACTTTGTCATGAGTCTCCTGGAGGTCCCTCATGGCACTTGTAGGGTTAGTAACCTAACCTAGTAACTAAGGGATTAATAGTGTCCTATAGGGGTCTATATAGACCCCTATTGGACTGAGGGAGTTAATTATAGAGTATAGAGCTCCATGAGTTATAGAGTTAATTAAGGGCTTCTGGGGGTCTGTATTGACCTCCATGAGTTATAGCGTTAATTAAGTGTTCATAGAGCCCCATGAATAATAGGGTTAATTGAGTGCTCATGGGGCTCTGCATAGAGCCCCATGAGTGATGGGGTTAATTTTAGGTGCCTGGGGGGGGTACTTATAGTAATATGTTTTAGCGCTGGTTCTTTAAGTACCTGCAAGGCGTGATATTTGAATTTTTAAATGCAGCGGGGTCACAATCGGTGCCGATCGGGGGTGGGGGGGCTGCAGTGGTCCCTATGGACCCCTGCAGCAAGGAGTTAATGTGGATACACTTTGGGCATCCCAATGGGGACCCCCAGCATAAAGGGGATTAATTTTAGATGCCGCGGCCGGGATTGTCTAGTAGTGTTCCGAGGGCCCTTTAAGGAGCTGCGGGGGGGGGGGGGGAATTTATATCTTTTAAATGCATCGGGGGCCTGATCTATGCCGATTGGGGACCCCCCGCTGCAAGGGGTTAATGTGGGAGCTGCAAGGGTCCCTATGGACCCCTGCAGCAAGGGGTTAATATTGGGGAGACATTGGGGGTACCGATGGACACCTCCAGCATTGAGGAGTTAATGTTAGGTGTCGCGGGGGTACTTACGACCGGGGACCTCCGCTGCAAGGGGTTAATGCGTGGGGGGGGGGCTGCAGGGGTCTGTATAGGGACCCCTGCAGCATTGGGATGTGTTTAGGGAGCAGGGGGCATCAGACGGCGGTGTCGGGCTGCTCCGAGGCAGCACATAGAGGCTTTAGTATCCCTTGCTAGCACTTTTTGTGCCCGTAGGGATTCTTCCGAGGTGCGAAGTTAACCTCATAGATTTATGGCTGCGTGTGACTCCTTAGCTCTCTCGGAGCTAATTCTCGGACGTTTTTTCGGTCTCATCTCGCAAAGTAGGCTGCGAAGGACGTATTGGGGAATCGGAGAGAAATAAGAGGGCTAATTTAATGAGGCCCTATATCGATATGGTATATTTCTTATCCCTCTGAAAACACAAAAATCAAGTTTAGTATAATTTCTCAGCAGAATTAATTTATAATCTAAACACATCAATGCTGACTTCATATCACTATAGTGTAACCATTTATTTCTCGGGATATTGTATTCTTTACACAAGTTTTCAAAAGTGTGTTAATTAAAGGCATATTTTGTCTTTTTTATCGATCGGAAATTGCTGAAGCGGGAATAAAATGGCTGCCGAAAAACATAAAAATTCTGAACAAGATGAAAACGAGGCTCTGCCAGGCCAGGCACGCAGAACTTAGAAAATACACGACGGCAAAGACAGTAACACTTACACCAACAACGCCAGGCACCCAGGACTTTGAAAATACACAATGGCAAAGACAGTAATACACCAACAACGTCAGGCACGCGGGACACCGACGAACGCTAGGCATGCGGGACTTAGAAAATACACAACGGCAAAGACTGTAACACTTACACCAACGACGCCAGGGACGCGGGACTTAGAAAATACACAATGGCAAAGACAGTAACACTTACACCAACAACGCCAGGCATGCCACTTTGAAAATAAAACCAACGTCAGTCAGCGCGTGCCACACAAACATTCAGCAGAGACATCGAGTGAAAGACACAAGGAAGGGAAAGGGAGGAGATGGCGGAAAGAGACACATGGCAAGTTGCAAATTGCAAGAAACTAGCAACTTGCCCAGGCATAGAGAGGGCAGAAGGTGCTCAGGGCAGGGCGCAGAACATCGCTTTGTGTGGCAAACAGCATTGCCAGGCTTCAAGTTTTATTTCCGTCATTTATTGAAGGAGCTCAGCGCAGGGCTCGCGATGAGTGCTGAAGATGCTCAGAGGGGCCAGAACATCGCATTATGTGGCAAACAGCATTGCCAGGCTTCACATTTTATTGCCGTCATTTTTGACGGACAAGTCGGTTGTTTCTACATAAAAGTGAAACAATAGTTTTTACAGTCGGTCAAATCTTTTCCCTGTTTGGGAATTGTGATTATTGCTTACTCGTAATGTTGTTAAAAGTCTTATTCAGGTGTTTTACTAGCACAAGAGCAAAAATGTTATAGTAATGACTTAGAGATCCATCTGGGTCTGGTGCTTTCTGGGCTTTCACATTTAAGATGGCCAATTTTTTTGCTAGTAATCTCTTTTTCAATCTTTCCAGTTCCTCTTCAGTTATTTTAGGTAGCTTAATTTGATCTAAAAACATTTTATTTAATCCTTAGAGAGTTTTATTAATTGATTGTTTTCCTCCAGATTGTAAAGTGATTTGTAGTTTTTTTCTCCAAAGTCTCCAATTTTCTCAGGATAAGAATTTTTTTTTCCCATTTGGTCAATTTAATTTCTCAATTCTTTTTTGAGGTTCTCTTTGTTTCCCAATAACTATAGTTCCCAAGTTAAAATTGTATTTGTGGAAATATCCATATGGCTATTTTCTTAATTTGAGCTTGGATCAATGAGATGTATATTAAAGTAATTGTTTTTGGTGAAATGTTATTCTCTCTTTCCACTATACTTAACTTTATATATAGTGCTCTCAAAGTTAACCATCTTAGGCCCCCATTATATTGAGCAAATCGCAGTTACAGGAGCCCGTAATAGAGCCCGTAAAATGTACTGATATTTTATTGGCGTCTTTTAGCTACTCGCATTCCGATTGTGAGTTACAGGCTCAAAAGCTCTGCGGTTGTCAAAATCATAACCCCGTCCTCCTCCTTTGATGTTTCACCGCTATACATCTAGGTGACAATATATATGGAATGAAAATAAAATGGCGGGCTAGAGGCCCTCTGGGACAGCCCTGTGACAGGCGCCCGATACCTTTCTCTAACTACACTTGCGGTGGGGAACAAAGGCTCCAATAGGAAAATAAGTGGTCTTACATTGAAGGGGGTTCTAGGAGGCAAACACACCTTGTCAAACTAAAAACCAGACGTACGTTTCTCCGTCCAAAAGACGGATCCCTCAGGGGAAATACAGATTAAAACCTGAGCACTCTGATAGTGCTCATACTGATGACGTCTTAATGGCGCCACTCTGCCTAAAATTAACTGTTGAAGTGCTATTTCACAAAGAATAGATAGTTACAACTTACCACATTTAGACTTATTATAAGTAACTATAAAATAAAAAATAGTGAAAAATATGCATAAATAATGATAAAAAGGCCCAGATCTAGGAGATGTGGGCAACATTGCTGGAGATTTTCCTAAACAATAGTTATTATCATGAAATATGTATGATATACCAGATTTTCCATTAATTTAATACTAGAATTATGCTAAGTAAATAATCCCATCCAGAAACTTTAAAGATAAGCCATAACTATTAAATCACAAAATTAATATATTATACTTAGAAAAAAAATTAATTCCCTGTGAACTAAAAATTAATTAGACAATACTAATAAAAACTAAATAAAGATAGAATTAAATTTAAGCTTAATTTAAGTTGTGTTTAATGTCTGGGATAGAGAAATGGAGGGAGAGAGAGTAAGAGGGAGGGAGAGAGAGAAATGGAGGGAGACAGAGAGAGAAGGAGAGAGGGAGA
The DNA here is from genome assembly GCA_027410445.1 of Discoglossus pictus. Classification (NCBI taxonomy): domain Eukaryota; kingdom Metazoa; phylum Chordata; class Amphibia; order Anura; family Alytidae; genus Discoglossus; species Discoglossus pictus. Next base: position 45,550,507 of record CM050170.1, on the reverse strand, counting down.
GAGACAGATAGAGAGACAAAGGGACAGGGAGGGAGGGGGGAGGGAGAGAGAGGGATGAAGAGAGAGGGAGAGAGAGTAAAATAGACAGATGGAGAGAGAAAGGGAGGGAGAGAGAGGAGAGAGAGGGGGAGGAGGGAGAGAGATGGAGGGTGAGGGAGAGAGAGGGAGAGATAGATAGATAGATAGATAGATAAAGAGGGAAGGAAGGGGAGAGAGAGAGTGAGTGAGAGGATGAGAGAGTGAAAGAGGGGGTTAGGGAGGGAGAGAGAGAGGGATTAAGGGAGGGATAGAGAGAGAGAGGGACAGAGAGAGAAAGAGACAAAGAGAGAGGAAGGGAGAGATAGATAGAAAAAAGGAGGCAAATGAAAGAGAGAGAGTGAGCAAGAGAGGGAGAGAGAGAGGGAGGGAGGGAGAGAGAGAGACAGAGATAGAGGGAAATGGGGAGGGACAGAGAGACAGAGGGGTAGGGAAAGAGAAATAAATAGAGAAAAAAAGAGAGGGAGGGATAGAGAGAGATATGGGAGAGAGAGAGGGAGAGAGAAAGGGAGAGAGAGAGAGAGAGAGAGAGAGAGAGAGAGGGGGAAATAGAGGGAAAGAGAGGGAGAGCGAGGCAGGGAAAGAGAGAGAGAGAGGGAGGGAGAGAGAGAGAAAGAGAGAGAGAGTGAGGCAGAGAGAGGGGAAAGAGGAGGGATAGGGAGAGAAAGAGGGAGGAAGAAAAAGAGAGAGTGATGAAGAGAGAATGAGAGGGAGAGAGAGAGAGAGAGTGAGGGAAAGAGAGATCGAGGGAGAGAGAAAGAGAAGGATAGAGAGAGATTGGGGGAAAGTGAGAGGGAGAGAGAAAGAGGGAGAGAGAGAGATAGAATGAAGGAGAGAGGGAGAGAGAGAGTGAGGGAGGAATAGAGGAAGGGAGAGGGAGGAATGTGGGGAGAGAGTGAGTGAGAGAGAGAGGAGAGAGAAAGAGGGAGAGAGAGAGTGAGGGAAAGAGAGAGATTGGGGGAGAGAGAGGGAGGAAGGTGGAAAGAGAGGGATAGAGAGAGTGAGGGAGAGTGAGAGAGGGAGAGAGAGAGGGACAGAGAGAGTTTGGGGGAAATAGAGGGAGAGAGATAGGGAGAGGGAGGTAGGGAGAGAAAGGGAGGGAGAGAGAGGGAGAGAGAGAGAAAGAGACACTGGGAGATAGAGGCAGAGAGGGGGAGAGAGAGAGGGTGGGAGTGATTACTTCTTGTAGGACTCATACATAGCAGGGCGGCCATATTGTAACATATTGTGACATATTGTGACCATGGTGACTGCAGGGGGCAGTAGTAGTTACTGTAGTTACTAAACTCTACTTATTGTCTGACACAGAACTAATATAAATAAATCACATATATCTATAATATATATATATACTATAGACTCTTATCTACACCGGCCTTTTGCTTTGGATGATCCTTAGCAACTGCTAGTAATTATACCGTCCCAATTCTATGTGTAAATTTAATGGAGAAACCTTTATACAAATGTCTATATTATTTTTCAACTCCACAACTTAGAAAGCAATTGCACATTTAGATGTTATCAGAACAATTGGTCTAGCTGACCTTTGACCTAAGCATCAGTGACTTTGTCTGTACACTACCACTTAAAACATACCTACTGACACCCTTAATAAATAATGACAAAAACACTTGTTTGGGTATCAAACAGGTCACAGCTTTATTATCACAATATAAAACAGAGGAAGCTGTACACCCACCAAGGAAAAGAGCTCCACCCCACCCCAGAGACCCAATTGATCCCATGTCCAAGAAGCCTCTGGGACCAACCAAACCGGATACCTTCAATCTACTGAGCTCCAACCCCGCCACCCGCAAGCCCCACCAAAACACAGCATGGCCTGAATAATAATCTCCTTTAATGTTCAATTAAAGAGGGAAAGGCCAACCTCATTAAGGTGAACTCTGTCACACAAATATAAAATAGCATCTTTAATTTCCAGGTACTTGTGCGTGATAGAAAAAACAAAACTTCCTTATAGGATCATAGGTAGCAGTCAACATGGATTTATGAAGGAAAGGTCGTGTCAGACCAATCTAATTAGTTTTTATGAGGAGGTTAGTAGGAACTTGGATCAGGGCAACTCAGTGGATGTAGTCTTTTTAGATTTTTCAAAGGCATTTGATACAGTGCCACATGGAAGACTAGTGAGCAAACTAAGGGATACAGGAATTGCAGTAAATATCTGCTCATGGATCGAGAGCTGGCTAAAAGACAGGAAGCAAAGGGTTGTTGTAAATGGAACATACTCCGATTGGTCTAATGTGATAAGTGGGGTTCCTCAGGGCTCAGTATTGGGTCCTCTCCTTTTTAACATATTTATTAATGACATTGAAGTAGGACTCGAATGTAGTGTCTCCATTTTTTGCTGATGACACTAAGTTGTGCAAGGTAATAAAATCAGATAATGATGTACTTTCCCTACAAAAGGATTTGCATAAATTAGAGAAATGGGCGGCTAAATGGCAGATGAGATTTAATACAAATAAATGTAAGGTTATGCATTTGGGAAGGAACAATAGCCAAGCAATCTATAATCTTAATGGAGCAAATCTAGGGGTATCAGATATTGAAAGGGATTTGGGAGTACTAGTGGACAACCACCTAGGTAACAGTGCTCAAAGCCAAGCAGCTGCTGCAAAGGCAAATAAAATATTAGCATGTATTAGGAAGGGTATAGAAGCCAGGGAAGAAGATATAATTCTGCCACTATACAAATCTCTAGTACGCCCTCATTTGGAATATGGAGTACAATTTTGGGCACCACCGCACAAAAAAGACATTTTAGAGCTGGAAAAAAGTACAGAGAAGGGCTACAAAACTAATAAGGGGAATGGAGGGGCTAAGTTATGAAGAAAAGACTAGCAAAATTAAACTTATTTTCGCTAGAAAAAAGGCGTCTAAGAGGAGATATGATTACGTTATTTAAATACATCCAGGGTCAATATAAGGCTTTGTCAAGTGAACTTTTTGTAGCAAGAGATTTTCAACTGACAAGAGGACATCCCTTGAGGTTAGAGGAAAAAAGATTTCACCTTAAACAAAGAAAAGGGTTCTTCACAGTTAGGGTGGTTAAACTGTGGAATTCTCTACCAAAGGAGGTGGTGACAGCGAATTCGATAGACAACTTCAAAAAGGGGTTAGATATATTTCTGAATAAAGAGGGCATTCAAGGCTATCCTAGATAACAAGCAAGGAATATTGATCCAGGGAGAAATTTGATCGCCAGTTTCTGGGGTCAGGAAGGAATTTTGCTTTTTTTTTTCCCCTTATGAGACAATTGGCAAAGTTTCAATGGGTTTTTTTTTTATGTTTGCCTTCCTCTGGATCAATTAACATCAATTAACAATAATTAACAATTAACAATAATAATAAATAGTCCAAATTAAAAAGATCAATAGAGATCTAAAAAGGTTGAACTTGATGGACTAACTCTTTATTCATTCTCCAATACTATACTATTAATAATTATTTAATCAATAATAACTATGCCATGATTGTATTAAGTCTCCATATCTACATTTTTGGGATCTAGCGCCCCCCTCCACTTCATCCTCGGAGTTACCTGAGACCATATAACTATCAGGCCAGGAAAAAGCTGATATAAACGTAGAACATCCATTTTCATTACTTAAACTAATTCCTTCAAGGTGGTAACCCCTACATCATCACCCCCAGCATGTGATACTAATATCTCAGAGGGAGGGAAGGACCATGCATGACTAACCACCAACACCAGATTGTGCTCCTATTTTAAACCCCTAACTCCAAACCATTTAAACAGAGCAGCTTCCATAGGGAAACCCAGCTGTCAACCTCTGTCTTTAATCGCAGCCAAACTTCTCCCCCAATATATATAAGAGTGCCCCACAATCCACACTTGCAAAGGCAAACCTGGAAAACATCATCCATCACTGCAGTAATTGTGAAGAAAATATTTTAATACTATTTTTCAAATATACAAGAATTACAGTAGATACAACAGTTACAGGCAGCAACCGGGCTGGGCAGTACTCCATAACCGGTTAGTTCCCCAGATCCCACAACTGTAAAGGGAAAAACGTTGGTTCTGTATCAGCCGCCGGCACTAATGGTCTAAACTTAAAATTAAAGCGCAATAATGAATCAGCTAAGACGTTCTTCGCCCCTGGTATGTGCGAAGACCTAACTAATATGTTAATCTGTAAACATCTTAAAACTAACTGTTTTAGGATTATAACCACAGGAGGTGAAGAAGCCGTCATAGAGTTAATGGCCTGCACTATGCTCAAATTATCACAATGGAACAAAACATGTCCATTCCCAAGACTCTCTCCCCACTCTCCCCTCTGCACCTACCTCTAAAATAAACTTCAAAACCTGAAGTGCCTGCCACATCCATATACAATTCTAGCACCACATTGTCCATGGGTTTCTGACAGTATCATCATGTATCCATGAAAATGCTTAATAAACATGTACCATAGGCTCAGATCTACCCTGAGATCCGCTGTTACTCTTATGTGGTGTTGTGGCTTTGTAAAACCCGCTGTGGCCAAAGACAAACACCTAGAAAATATCCTGCCCATTGGAATCCTGCAAGCAAAATTCAGTTTGCCTAACAATGACTGCATTACCTTCTTTTTTTGCTGCCTTATCAGCCAACACATTCCTTTTTAAATCCTACATTTTTTTGACTGGCAGTCTACATTCAAATGCCACTGAATCAATTTGAATCCCTAGAAAACTTAAAGAAGTGCAAGGGCCTTCCAACTTCTCTTCTGCTATAGGAATACCAAATTCCTGTGCCATACCATGAAACATACTCAGTAATGTATGGCAAACCACTGCACCCACAAATAGAAAATCATCTAGATAATGAGCAACCGAATATAATCCCACCTGCTTTGTCACAACCCAATGTAAAAAAGTACTACATTTTTCAAAATATGCACAGGAAATAGAGCACCCCATAGGCAAACATAAATCCACAAAGTAATTTCCCAAAATGTAACATCCTAGTAAATATAGTAAATAATAAGGCCCTCATTCAATTGTGATTTGTCCAATTGAATAGGACTCTAAATAAGCACATAGCATATTTTTTTTAAAGAAGTTTTAAGTTAGTGAAAACCTTGCTTTTGGATAGATGCTTACTAACTATAAACTTCTTTAAAAATGAATTGTTATGTGCTTATTTAGAGCCCTATTCAATTGACCAAATTACAAATGAATGAGGGCCTAAGAGTCTGGTGCACTGGCAGCAACCTAAAGGCTGATTTGATGTCCACCTTGGCTAGCAACACTCCCTTGCCTGCCTTACCTACTAACTTTAATGCTTGTTTAAATGATGTGTAAGTAACAGATGATAGGTCCCTATCTATCTCATAATTTACTGAGGACCCATTAGGGTAGGAATAGTGATGTATGAGCTTGAAAGCACCTTCCTCCTTCTTTGGCGACAAGCCTAATCAGGACACCATAAAGTTATCTAGAGGGTGTGTGTAAAAAGGACCTGCCATTCTACCTCCTCTTCAGTGACACATGCGGATTGTAAATTGGGAGGACGACTTCCAAAGAGTGTAACTACTGATAGGATCACCCTTTAGGGAAACCTGCAAACAATAACTGTGCATCCTCCTTCCTATTTGCTAATCTACCTTACTGTTTTAACCAACCCACCATCACTTTTAACTACACCGGGTTCATCCCCTTTTATATTCGCCTCTCCAGCTTCTGAAGCTTTCCTTTCCTGTAACATCAAAAAAGAGGGTATGTGTCACATAAGTGACTGCATTAAGTATTATGAACAGAAGGGCCCACTGGACTGTTTGGGGTTAATCGGTTGTTATATGTGTAGTTGGAGGGTGCTGGCGACTTGCTTGGCAGTTGTATCATGGGTGTGGTGCATACATGTAGTGTATCATGGATATAGTGGGTGTATGTGATGCTGTCATTGATTAACATTGGAATACTGTATCTGTGTTAGAAATAGGATAGTGGGCTATGCTTAAATAATAAAGTTAATGCAGTCACGTATGTGACAATTTAAAGAATTTATATGGCACTGCGATCGGCCAGGTGTGAAGGCTCTGGCTTTAGTCATGAAGGGGGGAGCTAGTATTATGGCTCTGTAAGAGGAGAAAAATGGGTAATTAGAAGAAAGCCAGACCGCTCTATACATCTGGAAATCATGTGGGTGAGGAGGGTAGCAAGCTATTTGCCTAGGAGGATGGGCTACAACTGGGGGAAGGTCTTTGGTGTTTTGTGTCATCTAAAAATGTGTTTTGAAAAATAAAGAAGTGGCCAGTCTGATTTTGGACACACTAAAGAAAGGTGGTGTCAGAGTCTGCTTGTACTAATCAAGGGTACATGGTGTGTGATTCTGAGATCATAAGAAAAGGGGTCTGATGGTGCCTGCCTCTTCAGAAATGATGCTGTCATCTAAAGTGTCTGCTGGTGTCGAGATCTGAACAAACAGTTGCGGCCCGTAGAGAGAGAGAGAGACTTGGGGTGAGTGTAGACCCCCAAACCGTGTGGTAGTAACAGTATGCATTTCTGCAGTCATTGAATGCAAAACAAACCCCCCCTTTTTTCCTGTGCCAGAAGTCAATTGCTTCTGCCCTATCCCTGATGTTGGACACAGCGGGGTCACTATTTTTAATCAAGATCCCATATCCCTGTCATCCCACTGCATATCTGGCCTGACTGCAATTTTTTGCCTAAACTTCTCATCATATGCCCACCAAACTAATCCGCCATATGTCCGATGTAACCCTTCTATCTCGTCCAAATAGCAGAATAAGGCCGAGTAATATTCCGGGTTCCTCTCTCCCACTATACTAGCAAATATGACATATGCTTGTAACCAATTGCAAAAAGGTTTTGGAATCTTTTTATATCTCCTTCTACACTCCTCCTCCTCTTTCTTTGCGTCCTTTTTCTTCTTATCAAGCTTAATTTTTAAGTTATCCAAAGGGATCAGCGAGAATATATCTATGAGCTCCCTTTTCTAAATGTTTTCTTTTAACTCTTTGGCTACATTCTCCCCTATAGGCCCAATCGAGCACATTGCCGACTTCCTTAATGGCGTATCTGCTACCTTAATCACTGCTTTCCCATCCCCTGCTTTAGCACTAACTTTAACTGCTCCAGTCCCCTCTTCTATAGTCACCACCTCCACCTCTGGCACCGCAACCCCTTGCACTATTGGAATATTGGCCTGTATGCTCTGATCCACCCCCGACTGCTACTAGTCCCACCCATGCCACCCCAGGGCAAATACTACTAGATTTATCAAATCTAGCTAACAAACCCTTCCAACCATCAACAAAACCCTGCACCGTAACCTTATCTGAAGTTTCAGTGTTACCTGCCTCCTGTCTGTGGATGACAAGGGGGCTGTCAGTCCTGACACTGCAAGTTCCCTACGCCTGTCTCGACTCCTGCCTCTTCCCTGCCGAACAGGTGGGCTTTGATTGGTTCTGGTAGCCGTCCGTTCTGATCTCTCCGACCTTGAATGTTGTACCCTCCCTTCTTCCCTGGAGGGCAGTCCTCTCTCCCGATCACTGTCCCGCCTGTAACTATAGTAATTTCTATCTACTCTCCTTCCTCCTCTCCTATGCTCACCATGATCAGTAGAATGAGATGGAGAACCTCTGCCCGAATGTGGGCTCCTTCTCGGTGACACATGATACCCACCCCTGTGGTGTAGTGAGGCAGACAGCCTATTCCTGCTTCCTCTTGCCAGTGACCTCCTGGAAGAATAATAACAAGAATCCTTGTGCCTTTGGTCTGTACCCCTTCTATGAGTAACATCCAATGGTGTAACTCCTGATCTCCTGTGCTGGGTGTCATGGATCTGTGCGGTGAACCCCTGTCTTCTGCTTGCCTCCACTCCTCATGAATCCTCAATGGAGCTTCTTGCAGATCATTCTCAGACCATGCATTCCTGTGTGACAAGCCTTCACCTGGGTCATGAAATGTAGACATAGGACAGTGCACAGTAGACAAATCACTAATCAGGTTCTCCCAGCTCCCTCTCCGATCTTCCTCCATGTTCGCTTATGGCCCTCATGTTCTAAAACTCCTAGTGCCTCTTGTACTTGCTGTAGCTGATGTTGCTGCTGCATTCTCCAGTTATTTCTTCTTCCTCCTGTGCCCCTGCTTCCACTCACAGCACCTTCCTCTATAAATATCCTCCTCACTGCCTCCTGGTAAGTCCTTCCTCCTCCTCTCCCCTTGCTGCTCCCTCTGCTCATGTTGGTTGGCCCCAACTCAGCCTGCCTGCGTACCTCAGACCTCTCAAATGCTGCCATCCTATCTCCCCTGCTCTCTGGCTCCGTTGTTCCTACAGACCTCAGCTTCGCTACTCGATCGGCTCCTCCCCTGCTCCTTATCCCTCTATAGACCTCAGATGCTGCTTATGCAACCTCTCCCAATGTAACAGACGCACTGCTTAGCCCAACAGTGCACCGGATCTTCTTCTGCGCATTGATGCACTGGGCTAAGCTTCTCATGTGGCCTTGATCTTGAGTGCCCACCTTGCTGCTTAATCTGCCCAGCAACTGCCTCTCCAGTTTGGTCCTGTTCATCTTCATGTGCATTATCTTGACCTTATGGTATCCAACAATGTATTGAGACAATCCTGGTCATTTATAGCAACTTGGGCCCTTAACTGGGCAACAAGGGAATTCATTATTATAGAAGCCATCCTGATAGCAGCTTTTCTACTGAAAAATGTGCAGTAAAACACTCCCCTATATCACCTCCTCTCCACCGCCCCTTGGCCATATCCACCAATCCCTACCCTGAACTGAGCCCGGTCAAATGCCCCTCCATCTATGCTGTCTCCATTGCACCATCTCAAGCCCAACAAAGAAATTATCTTAACATGCAAAACAATACATATTAAGGATCTGAATTTTAAATGTAATGTCCAAAATTATTTATTGATAAGCTTTTTCATATCTGTTTTTGTTTATAAGGCCATTGTAGTCTCAGGTTCACATATTCATATCTATAATGGCCAAGTTTGTGGAGTTTAAAATATACAATGTTTAAGAGATTAACTATTAATTTTAATTATTCTGCAGTGTGAGCATGCTTTTTTGTTTTGTTTTATTTGCAGCTTATAGCACACAGCATGTCACTAGAAGTAGGAGGGTCCTCAGGTCACAAATGCAGTGTTGCAGGTCATAGGTAAGCAAGATGGCAGCCTGCAGGGAGAAAGGGATGGATACAGACACTGAGAAACTGTTACTCTGTGGATCTCTTACAAGTAAGTGAACTTTACATTTGATATGAAAATCGCATTGAGAAAAACTTAATTTGCTAATTAAACCTAGTTAAATAAGGTATATGTAAACAAAACACTCAGTGTCCCTTTAAGTAGACAGGCGCTGAGGTGTTTATTTTCCTTTAATGTGCACTTTTCCTTTAATCTTAGACTGTCTGAAAGATTGGTCTCTGGATAATCACCTCCCCAAGACACAAGCTCTAGATGAGACCTCTAGGTATGTTATACCTCTAGGGGCCTATAAGAAATCTTATAAAACCTCTACAGTGATCGGTGATGTAAAGTCACTGGATGACTGTACTGGCCCCAGGTAAGTGAGGACAATCATTACTGAGCACTATAGATGGGCTATAACTTACACTACAAGTTTAGCTCTTTTGTACAGGTTGAAAGGATCTCTTTGGTAAAAACTCCACGTTTGAGAAGCATGTAACATACCAACAACATGTAGGAATCATGCAAGACGGGAACATGATATCATCTATTCCTAAAACCTTGGCTTAATCAAACCTCATGCTTATCCCTGGCATGCTTGAATTCCTTAACTATGTTTTTTCTACCTCTTCCACTGGAAATCTGTTACATTTATTTACTACCCTTTCTGTAAAGCAGTACTTATCACATTACCCCGAAATCTTCTATCGTCTAGATTCAATTCTTTTGCATTCTCCTTTTCTTGAAGATAATTTATTTAATCATGTGATATATTTGAAGGTTTCTATCGTATCTCACCTCTTACTTATTGTTTTCACACCTGGTTTAGGACTAGTGCCGGTCCCTGAATTGTTATCTGTCAGGATGAGGAGAGCCTAACAATTTAAACATAGCACTTCCATTACCTACAGCTCTATATAGCTTATTAGTTTAGATAAAATGTGACATATACATACAGGTACAAAACTAAATGAAAACTGAATGAGTAACATGTAATATCACATAAGCTGTCTAATGGAGCAACCCATTCTACAGAGCAACAACATTAATTGGTCTAATCCATACACAATAAAGTTGTGGAGTCTCCTTATAAGTTCTCTCTTTTAGACCCTGCACCATTTTAGTTGCCCTCTTTTGAATTGTCTCTAATTTATTAATATCCATTTGGACATCTGATCTCTAGAACTGGACAAAATATCTAGGTGATATCTGACCAGAGGTCTATAGAGTGACCTTTGTCCTCTACTAATTCATCTTACAACCAAGTATCCTACTGGCTTTTCCAACAGCTTTGTTGAATTGTTTCCTATTTTTAAATCATATTAAATCACAATTTTTGCTATTCAAAAGCCTATATTGAAAAAAATGTGATTTCAGTCTTTTTATTATTGATGTGAATATTTATGTATTTATATGTGTATAAAGCAGTACATCCTTATCTTAAGATATGGTGGATTACATTTTTCTTGATATAGTAAAGCACAGAGCATATTATGCTAATCAGATGAAAGCTGGGAATTCAAATCAATGTTGCTTCAACTGTGCTTCATTTTTATGTGTTTTATGTGTTTTTTATGTTTCACACTTTCTGTAACATGCATAACAATACATTTTTAGAAAAACAAAGTGTAAGTTATGCTAAACAATTTTACATAAAATGGAATCTCATATTAAAAATCCAAATCTATGAATATGATTTAGGCAATAATAAGTTAAATGTGGTGCAAAGTAAGATAACAATGTCTACTAACATTTTTTTAGGTTCATTCAGCTACAAATGGCAGTGGAAGTTCAATATTGGCCAAGGTATACAAAGAGGTTGATCAGCTTATGCTCCAAGGCCATGAATGGGTGAAATGTGAAGATAAACCATGCACCCTTTGGTAAGTCAAGTCCATTGTTTTGAAGACAACATCAGTTAATAATTACTAACATTTTGTTTTCTAGAATGTTATATAGTGCCAGTAGTACGGTATTATACAGTGTCACATGTAGCATTAAAGCTAAAATCATCCTTTTCCAGACATACCTCAATATTGTCCTCTTGCTTATAGACGGGAATGCTTGTGGGTTGAGAACAGAAGTGGTGGTTGGGTCACTTAGAGTACATCTGTATTTAGTTTGTACAACAAGAAAACAGTGGACTTCACTACTCCAAAGCAAAATAGAGGTCAGATATGAACCAGTAGTCCCAACTAAACTGCCAATTCTATCAAAATAAAAAGCTTTAGTTTAATAAGTCTTCAGGATAGTCTTAGATATCTAGACATACTTAAACATTTAGTTTCCATTAGGTTTATATATTCTACATTAGATGTTTGGGTCCTAAGGGATCATTATGTATTTTACAGCATTATTGTAGATAACATATACTTGACTTATCTCTATTTTTTATTAACAATTTATTATTTGTTTTACTTTGTTTATATTGTAGAATCTGTATAGATTCTACAGTAAATAGCAAAATAAAAATCAGTTCTAATGAGGCACTTCAGTAATGAAAATAATCAAGGCATGGACCAGAAGAATCTGACCCTTTTGAATTATTTTGTCATGAAAGGGATATCAGACATCCCGGAGCTACAGACTCCAATTTTCCTTCTGGTTTTACTGATTTATCTCATCATTCTTGGTGGTAACTTGACTATTCTTCTACTCATCTGTCTGGATCCTCCTCTGCACACTCCCATGTACTTCTTCTTGGGGAACTTGTCCCTCCTTGACATGTCATCTGCCACCGTCACGCTACACTCTACCCTTGTGGCATTTGTAACTGGAGATAACACAGTGTCTTTTCTTGGTTGCATGTCACAGATGTTTATATTTTCATGTTTGGTGGTCAGTGAACTATTCCTACTTACAGCAATGAGCTTTGATCGATATGTGGCTATCTGTAACCCATTACATTATCCAATGATCATGAGATATAGAGTCTGTGTTCTGTTGGTTGTTGTCTGTTGCTTGGTCTCAGTGGTTCATTTCATACCTTATAGTGTACTATTGGCAGAATATTCCTGTTATGTATCCAACATAATCAACCATTTTTTCTGTGACCTAGTACCACTCATGAAGCTCTCTTGTAGTGACACCTCTGTTCTAGAGATGCTGATCCTCACAGAAGGAATGTTAATTAACCTTCTCACTCCATCTTCTCTAACATTCATCTCTTATGTTTTCATCATTGGCACCATCCTGAAGATCCGTTCCAGCACCGGGAGGAGTAAAGCCTTCTACACGTGCTCCTCACATCTCACGGTCGTCCTTCTTCTCTATATGACTCTCTTCTGCCAATACATAAGACCAATCTCTACAGACAGTTTGGAGTCCAACAAACTTTTCTCTCTCTTTAACACGGCTCTTGTCCCAATGCTAAACCCTCTGATTTACAGCTTGAAAAATAAAGATGTAAAGTCAGCACTGAGGAGACAACTGAACTTATTAAAAATAATTTTTTAAAGCAGCATGGTAGGGAAGAGTATATAATACTAAACTAATTACCTTTTTTAGGTCTTGTCCATTCCAATGTTCATACTTAACTTTATGAGTCATATTTGTCTGCCAATGAGGTCTACAGGGTATGTGGTTTTGTTGTTATTACTATATTTGATGTTCAAAAGATAAAATGTAATATAACTAATAAAATGTAAAAAAATATGTTCCTTCTTTTTAAAAAATAAACCTACATTTAAATGATAAAACAATATTGAACCTCTGAGCAGGTGGATACCAGATATGTACAGTAAATACGACCCAGCAAAGCCTTTGATCTTTCCACAAGAGTTACAATCGTTAAAATCACAAATCGCTATTCAATGGCTACAATTCCTCAAGCCCGCAAATGTTTTCAAACCAGTAAATGGCAAATGTAGAAGATAATCCTATGCGTACCAGATAGGACTCACAAGGGGGTTAAACACCTGATCATAGCACTGTAAATGTAAATAAAAGATCAATACGGCACTTTCAAATATGGGGAAAGCGATGAAAGACATTAGAATTAATTGCAAAACAGTCTCAAGCTCATAAATCTGCAATAAAAAATTATTTGTTTTTATGTTTAATTTTGGTGTCATATCGATCTCGAGAATCAAGGAGTTAATACATATCAGGCCTCCCACATGGACTAGAACAGTACCGTCATTCATTTTTATTATTTTGTACATTGCCGGATTACGAGTCTGATCGCATATCGGACCTCTAAACGCTATTTGATTGATGTGTAACCTCCATGTTTTACTGAAGTCATGATGATGGTCTCATTTACTATTGGCTGATTTTTACATCGGGAGTTACAGGCTTGTGTAATTGATCATGATCATGCTCTGAACTGCTACATACGGGTTCATGGTTTACAGTTTAGGCTTTCTGCCAGGTAGTTGCAGGCTTTTTGAATTGAATCGCTCCGTAACTGTTGCAAATTTCAAGCCTGCAGACTTACGGCAGGTATAAAGGTAACAATTGAACAGGGGCCCTAGTGTTTCACAACCACCAAAAACAGCAATTCAGAAGATGACATTTAATGTTCCAATCCCTCCATACATCTCTTGTCCCATGCATTTCCTTAGCTTTTAAATTGATTGAACATTTGATCAACAATCACTTAACAAGATTCAACTTTCTTCTCTTCTCAATCCATCAATCTACAATTATCCTACCAGACTCAAAACCCCTTTAATGCAGTAACAGTCTAGATACTTAGGCACATGACAACTTCTCCTTCCTTTTGGTCAATTTACTCCACTCATTTTATCTTAGGGATACTACACTGAGTTGCTAAGTTCCTACCGCTAACCGTTCCTTTAATATCTACTGTGGTAAGTTTACCGAGTAACAACCACGTGTGGCTGGGGTACCGGAAATGCTCAGTAATGTTCCCCTTGGTATTCTCAATTTTATTCTCCCCTTTAATATATATATATAATCTTATTTTGGTTAACAAGCATAATTATGCTTGTGAAATATTAGATATCTTAAAGATGTATATAATTTAATCTTCTTTCTGGTTCTTCACAATTATCTGCTTACTTTTGGTGGTAAACTGACCATTCTTCTATTTTTTTCTTTCTTTCTTATTTACTCATGTCCATGGCTACATGTACTTATTCCAAGGAATCTATTTCACATTACATATCCCTACCCGCTCTTCCATAACAGATAACAGTTTTTTTTTCTTTTCTTGCATTACACAGTTATTTATATTTGTATCCTTGACTGGTGCCGAGAAGTTTCTTCTGGTGACCATGAGTTATGATCATTATGTGGAGAGCATTAACCTGTTTTATCCCATGGCAATGAGTCATACCATTGGTGCTCTACTGCCCACTATCTTCTTGTATATCACACCTCATTGTTTCCTGTTGTCGGGAATATCCTATTACAGATCCAATATATTAAATCATTTGTTTCACAACAGTGAGTCTCTAATGAATTATTTAGAGAAAATTATATTTTGTATCTCCACTATCCACAATATATTATTGCACCATTCACGTATTTATATTCACTCATATCCATGCACGGTACAAGTAGTATCCATTTTTACACTTAGTTTTCAATTATCAGCACATCTTCTAAGTTGTTTTCTGTAACAGCCAGAGCCTGACAGAAAAGAGAGTCTGGGAATGATTTTAAAATGTCTTGACCATTCCTTGTTCATTCTGAAGATCCATTCCAGGTCTAGGAGACTTCCATCCTTCTGCACGCTCCTAACACCTTACTGTTGTCATCACTATCTATGTATCTCCAACCTTTAATTAATACCTGAGCCCGATATTAACAGATATTTATGTTTCCAAAAAAAACTCTCCTTCTTTAACATGACTGTTGTCCGTTTTATAAACACAGTGATTTAGGGTTTAAAAATACAGATTGAAACTACAGCTAATATGTTTGAAAATTACAATTTAAAAGGTGACCAAATGTGTTTTGTCAGTTAAATGGTGGTAAAAGCATTTGTAAAAGTTGTTTATCTTTTAATAATTGATCACAACTTTACTTTGGTATTGTTATTTTTAGTTGTATGGATTGAAACAGTGGCAGAGCTAGTGAGTGGAGGGCCCTGGTGCCAAAAATGATTTTAGGGCCAAATGTTTTTTGTGTTTTTGCCTTGCCCCCTCCTTACTCTTGGGTCCTTGTCCAGTGCCAACTAATTATTTATTATAGTATATTTATGTATATTACGTATATATTACATATATATCTTCTTTTTTTCTTAAAAAAATGTCCCTGGGGGCCTCACCACCCTAGTCACCATCTTGGCCTGACCACCCCAGCCCCTCCTGGGCCTCCTTCGTCTGACCAGTTGAAACACTTGCATGCGTCCCCTGCCGGTGTGTTTGTCTCCGCTGCAGGGAATACCCGAATTAAGTCATGTGTGTGTAACGTCTTTTGGGATTCCCTGCCCAAAAGTGTAGACTTTTGCAAGTGTTTCAACTGGTGAGACCAAGGGAGCCACTGTGGCCCAGGAAGCAATAAAAAAAGTAATTACAAGAAAAAAATTAAGAATACAGGGGCCACCCCCAAGAGCAGGCCCCAGTGCATTGCACCAGGTTCACCACTGGAAGTTCCGTCACTGGACCCAGAAACACTCCAACAGAAACTACATAGATATTGGGTTTCCGATTGTCATATTGATTATATTTTAGCTTTACTGATTTTAATCCGCACTTATTATCACATGATGTGGTGGTAAAATGAACAATATAAAGGTTTGAATCGTACTTCTTTTTTCTTATATTAAGTTTAAATTATATTAAAGCCCTTGCAAGTCCTATTTTGAACCCACAATATTTTGGCCAACATTTACCATTTGCAGGTTTGAAAGCAAGTGCGTCTTTGGGGAATTGTAGGAAATAGCGGTTTGTGATTTTAGGGACTGTAACTTTTCTGGGCTTGATATATCCAAGGATTCGCTTGCTCGGAGCTCAGATTTTGACAACCTGTAGGATTTTTCAGCCTGTAACCCGCAAAATATTTTATAGCTAAAAAGGGGCTAATTTAATAACAGTAACTTGTGTTGGCTCCTTTACTGGCTCCTGTAAGTACAATTTGGGGAATTTAATGAGGCTGTTTGATTAGTAAGGTCAGTTAGATTATTAATATATGGCATAAATAAACACAGCCACATATTTGGCTCTTTTTGGAACATTTAAGAAGTGATAAAGCCTTTAACAAGGGTAGAAACATTGATAAAGCGCACAGTGTATCATTTTCACAACTGCATGTTTGTATGTAAAGCTTGTGATAGTGTGGCCCATGTGGACTCATTTTTTAAGTGATATATATATAGAAAAAACGGAGAGTTCAATGGCCTCATTAAATTGTCCAAATTGTAGTTACTATAGCCCGTAATTTAGCCCGCAAGAGTTACTGCTATTAAATGATTCCCTTTTAGCTACCCACCAAATATTTGCAGATTACGTGCTGAAAAGCAACTGCTGTCGCCAAAATAGTAACTCCGACTCAGATAAGCCTTTGAACTTGATAAAAACAATTGATAAAATCGCAAATCACTATTAAATTGCACTCAAACCCGTAAATGGCAAATGGGCCAAAACTATTACGGGCTCCAAATAGGGCCCGCAAAAGGGTTTACAGACAAGTTCTTAACACGGTAAAAGACAATGCAAACACACTACTGGACTTTAAAATGTGAGGAAAATGAATGAAAGGCATTATAATTCATTGCACAACAATCCCCAAATAAAAAATGGGCATTAAAAAATATATATTTTATCATGTTGAAATGGTCATGCATATGTCAATATGAAAAGTATTGCTGCAGCATGCATAAAGCAATTAAAGATAAACTAATTGAATAAATTGCAACACAAAAACATGAAACTGCCTGGTAAATTATCCCATTCTCATTCACAGAGGATCTCATATGGACCCTGAAATGTAAAGAAAATTGCAAATACTCACTCATCACATCTAGATTGGGGAAAAAATAGTTGCCAAATTACACCATGGTATATATCAAGTACCAGGGGAACATACACTACGGAAATCTACTCTAACCCATGAGGAAGGGCCACAAACACACATGGAGGCTGTGCAGAGGCATGGGGAGCAACAGCCAACTCACCTCAATCAGGGACAAAGAGGAGAGAGCAAAAGAGAAGGAGGGGAGAGATATAGAGAAGGAGGAAAGGAGAGAGTTAGAGAGAGGGAGAGAGAAAGAGTAGGATTTATATGCAGACATATTTTCTTATGTCACTTATGACAGGCAAGCTACTAGTATTATTAAAAATGACAAGGCAATTAAAATTTAAGCTATGGCAATACTGTTTGACACGCAAATGCTGTGCAATGCTTTTTGACATGTAAAGCTTTTTCTACTCTGAGGACCTTTGGCGCTCATAGCGAGCCTCTCCTCTCGTTTACTTTTGCTCCTCTGAGCACCTTTGGTGCTCATCACAAAGACAGATATATATGTCTTTTTTTGTAAATAATAATGAATTAGTTACTTAATAAATTAATATACTTTACCTATTTGTAATTGATATATCCAGCAATGAATAGGCTGAAGAGCTAAGTATCTCTTTTTATTTTCCTGCAGCATACAATGTACAGTTGGACTGTTGCTGCCCTGAGGAGAAAGTGTCATCAATGTCCCAACGGTGCATTAGAAAAAGGCTGTGTGTGTGAGGGCAAACAGTTGGTTTAGTTGTGTAAAGCGTCATTTTAGATTCATAATGTTATTAGTTGCAAGTTAGTGTTGTAAAATGGCATCGTTTGTCTATGTGCTACATGGCTAGTGAGCATTTCCCATGCTTCCTGTGTATTTTTGTACCTTGTACGTTCGTGACAAAAGTCGTACGTGCCTGGCGGTGTTTTGCACGCTTTGGGGTCGTTTTCATTTTTAATCGGCCACCATTTTTTTTCTTGTTTAGCCAGATTTGAAGTTTCTGAAACTCCTTAAATTGGACTTTAATTTGTGTGCAACCTCACTGGCAGATGTTGTGGCTGTCCCCCCATGCTGTGTGTGATTTTTTTTCTAAATGTTTTTTATTTTGCTGTGTTTTTGGATGTACGCGTTTCGGACGATAACTTCGTATTTTTGCGACCTCGCAATCATTTTTTTCTAAAATGTTGTTGTTTGTCTATGTGTTCCCCGACTTGTGAGCATTTTCTGTGGTTCCTAACTGTGTATTTTTTTACCTCATACGTCCCTGGCAAAAGTCGTACGTGCCTGACGGTGTTTTGCGCGCTTCGGGGTCCTGTAGCATCGTTTTCATTTTTTTTTTCGGCCAACATTTATTTTCTTGCTTAACCAATTTTCAAGTTCCGAAACTTCTAAAATTCGACTTTAATTAGCATGCAACCTCACTGGCAGATGTTGTGGCTGTCCTCCCATGCTCTGTGTGATTTTTTTAATGTTTTGTTTGTTTTTTGTTGTGTTTTTGTGGTTTTTGGATGGACGCATTTCGGCAGTTAACTTCATATTTTTTATAAAGTTACACGGGTCGTAATTTAAAAGAGTGGAAAATCGAGTAGACCTTAGTGACAGATGGACATCATCCACATCAGTAAAATCACATGTAATAAACTATAGAAAAACATATGTACGCTTTTATTCAAGACTTGATTAAAAAAAAAAACCTTACTGCACAGACAGAGCATGTCCACTATAGATGGCGCCACACTACACACAGGAGCTCCAGACGCGATGACAAGTGTCTGTTTGGGGTTATACAGTCGACAGCAGTCGCTGTTCGGGACCTCACTGTTTTGCTTCTAGTCTGGCTACATTGTGTAGCACTGTGACTGCTTTTTTAACAACACAATGTCCTGGTATATATATATATATATATTTTGAATATATTTTTTGTATATTCTTTTCATTTGTCTCTTTTATTGGACATCCTATGATTTTATCTTAATATGAGGATATCCTGTTTTTAAATAACATTTGTCAGAGACGCTTTTTCTATTTTTAACTGTATACTATTAAAGTTTATATTTTTAAAGTATCATTCATTTCACTACATCTGTACTTAAATTTGGGTATTTATTTTCCCAGGACACTTTGCTAGGTCCCACCCTCACCTCATATTGTGTATAATATATATATATATATATATATATATATATATATATAATCACATATATAGTTGTGAGCAGGCGAGCCAGCCAGAGCAGTTGCTCACGCTTGCGGGCTCGCGTAGCAAGGACCTCAGTTGCTGGCAAACTTTACGTTGTAACGCAAACAACACGACACACCAACTGCGACCCTCGCAAACTTTACCTCGCAACACAAACAACATACGAGACACGTTAACACTCATTACGACCTCGCAAAAATCGGCCTCAACTCGCGAACATGAAAAAAATCAAAACGCAATAAATACACACAGCACATACATAAAAAGCTTACCTACAGCAAGAGGGAGCATCCAGGACCTCAAAAAAGCAACTTACACCTTCATTTCACTCAAAATAAAAGAGTTTAGACACAAAAAAAAATTCTAAGCGACAGAAAAAATGGGCGCCGAACAAAACGAAAACAAGGCTACAGCACTCTGAACACGCAAAACACCACAAGAAACTCGCACAACACCACAAGAAACTCGCACAACACCACAAAACACCTACGGATATTCCGCTAAGACGCATACCACACATTACTCATGTTTATCTGTACAGACCATAAAGGCATGTAACAAATCCCAGAGTGCGACCATCTCATGTTTATTTGTACAGACCATCTAGACGTGTAACAAATCGCAGCGTGTGACCGTCTCATGTTTATCTGTACAGACCATCAAGACGTGTAACAAATCCCAGCGTGTGACCGTCTCATGTTTATTTGTACAGACCATCAAGACGTGTAACAAATCCCAGCATGTGACCGTCTCACGTTTATCTGTACAGACCATCAAGACGTGTAACAAATCCCAGCGTGTGACCGTCTCATGTTTATTTGTACAGACAGTGACAAAGTGACACCATCAGTTCTCTCAGAGTCTGACCAGGAAGAAGAGACAAATATGAGGAGTCCCCGGGAGATTAAAGAGGAGGAAATTCCTGTAAATATCAGTGAAGGCGAGTAATATCGTATGCACAATTATCACTTACTTCAGTCCTTATTGGGGTGTATTTATCCATCATCTCTCACCCAAGAAGTTTTAGAAGCACCGCATCTCACGATAATTCGTGAGTACTTCCCATGTAAGTCTGAAACAAATAACAACCAACTATAATTGTGACAGATCCATCTGTTTAGTATAAGTATTAAACGTGTATGTACCCCTAGACATGGATAAATCCCTTACAATGTCCCCCCATGCATGATGTTTATACTCATTTTAATGAGAATCAGGTGATAGACTCAATGTGATGGGTGAGTGGTATGTGAGTGGCATGACCGGTGAGTTATGGGGACAAATATGAAAATGTGTTACAGATTAGTACCAGGCCCATCTATGAGCAGGGAGTGACTGGTGCCAGATGTTTGGAGGGCAAAGGTTATCTAATATGCACAGCAGTAGGTCAGACATATAGGCACCAACTATATGGCCTGTCTACAGGGTTTCTCTGCCCCAGAACCAGGGGCAGAGAGAGAGAGAAATACATGTTCTTCCTTCTCCTACCTGGGCAAGAATGAATTCGGTTGACGCCCCTACAGGCGGCCCCGGGGGCGGAGACTAAAAGTTCCCACAGATTAGCCCTGTCTGATTAGAAAGAGGTAATTAACTGATTGTAAGAGTTACTCCATTGGCCCAGGGGGGATGGGGGTTTGGCTAAAGGTAGCCACTACCTATAATGTGTTGTGCAAGGTTTTAAATAAGCTGAACCAATTCAATAAAGTGTTCTTAATTTTCATCACAACTTGAGTAAAGATGTATTATTGACCAAAGGACATGCTGGTAGTAAAGATCGTCAGACTTACTATTCCGGCTGCCCAACGCACACTACCCAAATGCTGGGACATATAGGTCTTTGTACCTTAACAATAATGTACCTTGATTATGGTTACTAATACATCTCTTTTCTCCTTCCCCATTGTCATACAGAATATCCAACAGTCCACAGTAGAGGAGAGCTTTGTGATCTAACGTATGTCTCGTGATGCAGTATTAACACTGGATCAACTACAGCCTGCTCTGATATCCGTTAATGGTAAGTATGCACACATTCCCATACACATCATACATACTGATATCTGCCTACCTCAAGAAGCTAAGCTAAATGGATGGTATGATATATTCCACAATGTCAATGGATATAGGCCCCACAATCGTACTTGAAAACCTCTTCACAGAACAGTAATGTTCACATTGTCTGATCATGATAATCCACATCCCATTGAGGTCAATGCAATTCATAGCAATCTGGGAATATGAACATACCAGCATATTGTAAACCATAATCAATGTTCAGCATGGGATGCACAGAGAGGATCTTTCCTGTTATGTGTCAGCGAATGCCGGCAAAAGCATTCCCAGTCAGATAACAGGAATGGCCTCAATGTTGTGTTAACATTTTAATCTAGGAATCATTGTGCAATATATCATGTACAAAGTGGATTGTGTGACTCATATCATCATATTGCCATTACAGAACTGCTGCTGTGTGTCAAGACATTGATTACCCACACAGACATGGGAAACGACCTGTACAGAAACAGAACATCAGCTGCATCAATGTCGTCTACATTGGAAGTGAGTAGTTGCGGGAAACATGTGCATGTATGCATGAGAGGAAATGTCTAACAACTCTATTAAGGTAGGCCTAACTTTCTTTTCTCCAAGGCATCCCCTACGTATTGCTGAAGTGTTCAGAAAAGCTTACCGGACCATGCAGACGTGTCCAGGGGGAACAGATCTCTTAGTTGAATACTCCACTTGACCCATCCAAGGTAAAGCACCACATGTGGATGTCCGAACATGCATCAATGTGTGATAGAAATGGAAGATCACACCTCTTACAGGCTGCACAGGTCTCTCTCAATCTCTATCCGGCTCAATCCCCTTATCCCACCCACCGATGTTTAGCCTTAATTTATTTAGTCACACAAGTTTTTGCCGTCTGAACGATTAGCAACTTCTCCTAACTATTCCTATTAACCCTTTACACTAGGTTTCCTCTTGCCTTCTTCCTCATATCCCCTGCCTTTTCCTCACTCTTCTTTACATCTCCCCTATTTGTCTACAACATACCCATCTCACTTCTCATGCCCTCCTCTCCCCTTTTATTCGCCCATCAGCTAATCTTACTTAATCTGTGGTTAAACTATGTGTCTCCTGACTGCCCCATCTGCAGATTACATTATCTGTCCACTAGGGGCAGATACCTTATTACATAATAGTGCCTCTCACTTTACATCTGATCCCTTTCCTCTCCAACTAATGCATAACTTTCTACTTGAAACAACTTCCTTCCTATGTATCTCTCACTTCCTTATTGACCTTGCTATTCCTTATCTACTCTTCCCCAGGTCCATTACCTTTAGATTGGAAGTGGCAAATTTCTAATCTTGTGGGGGGCTTTGGGAACAAATCACTTTTTACAAGACTTTAAGCTCAAAACAGGGCCCTCCATTTTCTGTCATTGTCAATATTACATATTGTATATTTTCTTGTTCTCCTCCCCTGTACAGCACTTCAGAATATGTTTGCACAATACAAATAAAATATAATTATAATAATCATAATATTTCCACATCAGGATCTGCTGGTGGCTGCTCATATGGCATATGTAAGGTTTCCACTAATATATTATTTTTGTGTTTGTATTCCAGATCACGGTCAATAAAAGGAATGAAGATAAGCATCCTGGCATTCCATGGCCATGTCAATGTCATCATGTATGTACATGTGTCCGTTTCATTGCTTTGTTGGATCCAGTGTGATATCTGATTACCTTGACTGAATAGCCGATATGTGTCACAAGACAAATTCACTATACAATACAGATGTGATGTGACATCTGTCAGCTGATGTTCCTGGTATATCCACAGCATGTGTATGCTCACATACTCTCCCTTAATTCATATGTACCTATTGCTTTAGGCATTTTATACTCTCCTCTACTTGGACTGTTGTGAAGCCTGCAGCAGACTTCCTTCCAGATCTCTGCTTCAGTGCTGATGTGACCCTCCCTGTACATATGGGGAAGAGTAAATCCAGGCTTGGGACATAACAGTTAATGAGGTTACGTTAATCTTCAGGTTATGCATATGCAACAGCAGTGAGTATAGATGCTCAATCAGAGAACACAATACCCCTGACATTGCCTGGTTTGTTGGGAGTGAATCTCTGGAATAAGTAAAAACTGACTGATATGGTCTTGGTCAGGTCCCCATCTTTTTGGCCAAGGTTATGTATGTAAAGGCTGCTTATTGTTGCATGAGAACTGACCTCATGGGCTCATAGCATTCACTGATTGAGCACTTATACTTCTGATGTTGCATCGGACTGTGCGTTGAACACACAGCTACATTTTGCTCTCCCCTTATGTATATCACTTTATACTGTAAATCCACTGATCATATATATCAATGTAATTCCCACTGCCTGCATTCTGCTCTCATATCCTTATTTCCCTCTGTTATTTGAACTTTGTATCCTACCCCCCTCCACCATGATCCTTTGCATACCTGTGATGATTAGTCAACCTGTGGCTTTGTGGCAAGCTTGCTTTGTTAATTTTTGGAAATTGTAAATATGATTTATTCTATATGTTGTTTGTGTGTGCCTCGCCAATGTTGATACCATAGCATTTCCGTAACATCAATGAAAGGACCTTCATACTCAACACCTGTGCTCTGCATAAGTTATGGGTGTCAATAGTATTTTCACAGTGTGTTTGCAGTACTGATTTCAACCATGAGGGGAGATTGGTATTGACAATCTAGGTCAGCCTTTGAATCCATGACACAAAGCCAGACAAACATAATGAGCCAGGTACATACAGTAACTCACAGAAAGGAGTACACCCGTCACATTTTTGTTAATATTTTAGTTTATCTTTTCATGTGGCAAAACTGAAGAAATTACACGCTGCTACAATGTAAAGTACAGCCTGTATAACAGTGTAAATTTGCTGTCCCCTCCAAATAACTCAATACAGTGTCTAAACCATTGGCAACAAAAGTGAGTACACCCCTAAGTGGAAATGTCCAAATTGGCCCAAAATGTCAATATTTATTGTGGCCACCATTATTTGCCAGCACTGCCTTAACCCACATGGGCATGGAGTTCACCAAAGCTTCCCAGGTTGCCACTGGATTCCTCTTCCACTCCTCCATGATGACATCACGGAGCTGGTGGATGTTAGAGACCTTGCACTCCCCACCTTCAGTTTGAGGATGTCCCCTGGTGACAAGCTTGGCCAGTCCATCACCTTTACCTTCTTTAGCAAGGCAGTGTCGTCTTCGAGGTGTGTTTGGGGTTGTTATGTTGGAATACTGCCCTGCAGCCCAGTCTCCCAAGGGATGGGATCATGCTCTGCTTCAGTATGTCACAGTACATGTTGGCATTCATGGTTCCTTCAATGAACTGTAGATCCCCAGTGGCAGCAGCAGTCATGCAGGCCCAGACCACGACACTCCCACCACCAAAAATAAACATCTATACTGAGGAAAAGTAGTTGAAATAATCCCTAAATTACAGATAAATGGATATGAGATGAAACCCTCAGTTTGAACGTAAACAGTGATGCAGAGAGAGTGGAGGCAGCATCTGACATCATTAGGTAAATGCAGATAGGGTGAATCCACACAACATATTATATAAAACATATATAGACGTGTATATATGTTTGGTCTGGGCCTGCATGCGTGCTGCCAGCACTGGGGAGCTACAGTTCTTTGAGGGAACCCATGAATGCCAACATGTACTGTGACATACTGAAGCAGAGCATGATCCCATCCCTTCGGAGACTGGGCACAGGGCAGTATTCCAACATGATAACAACCAAAAACACACCTCAAAGACAACTACTGCCTTGAGGGACCTTTTTGGTGTAAGTAAGCTGCGGCTTGGTTTTAGCTAATTACGGCCTGGACGGAAGGGTTTGCATAGTATCTGAATAGCGACCTGGGCTTTCTTGCTGCAG
This sequence comes from Discoglossus pictus, assembly GCA_027410445.1. NCBI lineage: Eukaryota > Metazoa > Chordata > Amphibia > Anura > Alytidae > Discoglossus > Discoglossus pictus. The sequence continues at coordinate 45,525,198 of CM050170.1, read as the reverse complement.
ATTAAGATCAAAGGCTTTCCCTGCGGCGGGGGTGGCCGCAAGGCATAACAGGGCACTGGCCGCAAGCCGGCCGGAGCACTCGGCTGCAATGGAATAGAATAGGCAAGTAGCTTGCGTCCATCTCTTGCGGCCTTGCAGCTCTTATGGCCCTTAATAGAATGAGGCCCTTAGAGATTACACTACACATGGACATCACCAGAGGGACAATGTAGAAATCAGTTTGACTATACACTTTGTAGCATAAATGGAGGAGCTCTATACAGTCACCAACAACAAGACCTGGAGCTGACTGAGGCTTATTGTAAAGTTCTGAACTAAGGAAAAGAGGGTAAATCATCAGACCAAGAAGGTATAAAATAAGTAATATCCCCAGTGATTATACAGAGGAGGTAAATAATAAGACAGAAGGCTGGAAGAACATTAGATAGAAGTTTATGACATTGTCCAGAAAACAGTAACTAAGAATATACCCAAAAAGAAAGAAAACTAAGAGGGCAAACTGGCTATATGATGAGACTCTGAAAGTAGCCCAGGTAAGTAGCCCAGGTAAGATGATGGTGGGAAAGTGGTGCTGGTATTATGCCAACAAATATGGATAACTCATCAGTGGCCAGTGCACTGGAAACGGCCTTTCAATGCCACAATCCCACAAAGTAGTACCAAATGCTGCAATTATAAAATAATTATCTTTGTGTCTCTGCAAAACCCAGCGTGTAGATATGAAGAGCCAATCACGGTAATTCTAAGGATCATGTTTTGTCCTTTGGGATGCAAAGAATCCCCCAGTATCTCTACTGGTCATGTTTGTTCTCTAATTTGAAATATTCTAGGGGTGGTGTCTTCTCCTAAAAGCAAGTATCATGGCTACTTTCTCTTTTGTTACCCCTCTCATTCATACATAATTGTCTGAACTCTAAGACCACAGTCCTTATCCTAACAATTACTTACACCACACATCTCACAAATGTCTCTCATGTCACATAACACAAAAGGGTTGAACCCCACACACAATGTAGTGCAGCCCTGGGTTAATGTCACACACATAGAGCTGTTATCCGGATATAAACTCCCACACAATGTAGTGCAGCCCTGGGTTACTATCACACACCTAAAGATGTTATCCTGATATAACCCCCCCGCCCCCCCCCGCCCCCCCCCCCCCCACACACACACAATATAGTGGGGCAGCCCTGGGTTACTGTCACACACATAGAGCTGTTATCCTGATATAAACCCCCACACAATGTAGTGCAGCCCTGGGTTACTGTCACATACATAGGTATGTTATCCTGATATAAGAAACAAATTGTATTAAGACCCAACAACCCAAATCATGATCCAAACACAAAGAGCAGGATATAATATTTCTGTAAGAACTAACTGATATGATGATGCTGCTGTTATGTTATTGTTTAGTGATTACTCACCTGCATTGTCATGTAATGGATTCTCTACAGGAGGCAGGGGATCCATCACATACGGCTCTTCTCCTTGCTCTATCAGTGAGATGACTGTAGGTGTCACTCTGGCATGTCCTGTATATGAACAATGAAAGTGATTAAACTATATTTTTATTTGTATATCACATGAGTTTTTAATTAAATGATGTATAATGTATGATATACTAAATGACATGTCCTATAAAGTTTCCTATTTTCTCACCTACAGACATGAGGTTCTGGTAATTTTCAGTCAACACCTCCTTATACAGAGCTTTGTCTTCAAATGTTAAACTGTCCCACTCATCCTTGGAGAAGTAAACAGCAATTTCATCAAATTGTACCTAAAAAAGACAATAAATCCATATGATCAGTGAGTTTTTTGCTAGGACAAAATTACTTTGTCATGTAGTGCTATTGCAATTGATCCTCATGTAGTGTTATTCCTCCTTGTGTAGTGCTGTTGCTCTTTATGTAATGTTATTACTCCTTTGTAGTACTATTATTCCTCATGAAGTGCATTTGATATTCATGAAGCACTATGTGTCATCATGCAGCAGTGTTATTGATCCTTATGTAGTGTTATTGCTTATTTTGTACTGCTATTTCTGCTTGTGTAGTGCTAGTACTCCTATGTATTGATCATCATGTAGTGTTATTACTCCTATACAGAGCTTTTGATCCTCATGTAGTGCTATTACTCATCATCTAGTGCTATTGCTCCTAATCAAGTTATATTGCTCCTATGTAATGGCATTACTCCTTGTGTAGTGCTTTTACTAATAATGTAGTGTTATTACTCCTCATGCAGTGCTAATGATCCCCATGTTTTGCTACTACTACTGTTCTTCATATGGTGTTAGTACTCCTTATGCAGTGGCATTTATCCTCATGTTATGTTTTTGCACCCAGTATTTCTATTTCTCATGTAGTACAATTGTTTTTATATAGTGTTATTATTACTGATTATGTAGTGCTTCTGATCCTCATGCAGTGCTAGGGTTAGAGTTTAGGGTTTAGTGTTAGGATGTAGGTTTAGGATTTAGAATTAGGGTTTAGGATTCTGGTTTAGCGTTAGAGTTATGGTTAGTGTTTAGGGTTAGGGCTTGGTTTTAGGGTTTATGGATTAGGATTCAGGTTTTGGTTAAAGTGTAGGTTTAAGGTAAGGTAATGGTTAGGGTTTAGGGTTCAGGTTTTATGTTTAGGGTTAGGTTAGGGTTAGAATAAGGGTGTGAGTTTAGGATTATGGTTTGGGGTTACAAATTGGGTTTATGTTAGGTTTTAGGTTAAGAGGTTTAGGGTAGGATAATGTTTATGGTTAAGAATTAGGGTTTTGGTTTATGGGTTATGTTTTGTGGTAGGATTAGGGTTTAAGGTTAGAGTTTAGGGTTGTGGTTTAGGTTTATGTTTAAGGTTAGGTTTTAGGAATTAAGATATGGTAGTTTTTAGCATTAGGGTTTAGGGTAAGGTAATTATTAGGGTTAGTGTTTAGGGACGGGTAGTGGTTAGGGTTAGGTTTTATGGTTAGGGTTTAGTGTTAGGTAAGGGTTAGCATTAGGGTTTGAGTTTAGGGTTAAGAGTTAGGTTTGTGTTAGGCTTAGGGTTCAGGTTTTGGGTTAAGGTTTAGGGTTAGGATAGTGAGGAGGGCAGGGTAGTTGTCACGGTAGCCCTGGATTTTGGACTATTTGCCGTCCATAATACTTATATTGTATTATTTGTTTTTATCCTTTTAAGTTAAAGGGCCACTTAATTCAGCACAATTTGGACCACACCACGGTGAAGTTCTCCTAAAATAATGTTGAAATACTTTTTGAATTTTGAAAATCCCTTAATTTTTGCCAGAGATATGAGATGATATAATATGTGTGTTTATGTGTGTGAGGACCGCCCACAGACTCTTCTAGATGAAAGCCAGGGGGGTTTAGTTGTTTATCTTTACTTCAACCAATCAGGTTGTGGGGGGGGGGGGGGGGGTGTCTCATAGAAGTCTTTGTAATGAGATCTACAGACAGCTAGATACAGACAGATATAACACATGGCTCTTACCTGCTAGTGGCGGTCCTCACAGGCAGCCATGTTTAGAGGAGGGAGGTAGACGAGGTGGAGGTAGGTGGGATCAGTGTAGGCAGTGGTAGTGGCTGGTTGAGTGCCTGTGCTGAATCTGGGTTGGGCTTATCAGTGACATCATACATGACATCACTGTTAAGCCCACCCTATAGCTGTCATTTAAAATCTTGCCCATTGAGTACAATTATCCACGCGGTACAGAGCTAACAGGCTTTGACACTCACACCCCCCTCATTAAGACATGCAGAGGAGCTGAGGAGGATCAGAGCAGCCTTCATCAGCCTCTGAGAAGGAATATAGATATACTAGGTGGATACCATGGGTAGATGGAATAGGAAACATGCTTTTGTTTTTACATTTTGTTGTACTTTTCTTGTATTAATGTTGATCTTCCCTTTCAGGTTGAAGAGAGTAGTGGAGTGGGAGTTTAGTGACCCTTTAATCCCATTTCCTATGTGCTCTATTCATGGTCTAGACAGTCAGAGACAGCATTATGTTTATTAGAGGTGCCAGACAGGATACTACTGCTAGACTCCCTGTGGGGTAAATTTCCTGCAATTATCTGTCAGTCCCTCTTATTGTTGTATTGTATACCCCCCTCGTGTCCTATTCCCTTTTAATCTGTTGACATTTCCAGCAGTCTGCGCTTTTATGGGGGCTCAATGGCCAACACCCAGGCAGAGAAAAACGGTTCTATGGCATAAGGGTTATTTTATTTCTTTTGCTCACTACATGGAGCTGGAGCTGCAATAATTCCCCTAAGATGATCTACATTGCTCAAAATCCAGAGAAGCAAGAGAGCAAATACTGCAATTTTCTGCAGTAAGTAACACAATTTAACCCAATAAAGGTCTGTTCCCTTCATCCTGGAAATATAAGCAGTCTTACCATTGACTTGAATGGGGGGGGGGGGGGGGACACCCCCGAAACCTGATAGGCTGGAGTAATGCAAAAGCAGGTGGGCAGTCTGTTATACATGTAAACACAGATTTTATTTGATTAGATTTCTTAATGAGAAATGCAGGTATTTTCAAACATTCAAAACATATTTTATCATGCATTACTGTGATTTGGTCTAAATTGTGCTGAATTAGGTGGCCCTTTAAATACAACACTGACTACTGTAATAACACATTAAAACCTAACAATAAATCACGTACAAATGCACAGTAGTATCACTTACCTCCATTATCTAGAATGACTCCTGAAATATTGTGACAGGAACTGCCGGGTGCAGAGTAACAAGATGAGGTCTGGAGTATCTGTGCGAGTAGAGAATGGAGAGAGGATGAAATGGCGCAGCAAAGGGGCTCATAGTATCACTGGGGTACAGACGGGATCTTGGAAGTAGAATATACAATATTACACAAGTGATAAAGTACTTTGTTATGCCTATAGTATTAATCTATATCTTATGGGAACCTCCATTGTGACGATGTAACTCTTACTGTGGAGTAGCATGAAATGATTAATAACAGCCAATACTAACAGAAAGTCATTTATACTGAGACACAAAATGGTGCCAGGAATGAGTGACCAGTAACTTCAAACTGCATCAACATTCTAGTCCCGCCCCCAACTGCCCCTCAGGTGCTTAAATCTGTCACTCACACCTCAGCATTTCATTGTATATATATATATATAACATGAGATTAGAGTGTTTCTATCATGTCTAACAGTGGTTTCACCTCCAATAGTTCCCATGTTGTGTTCTTGCCTGTTGCTGCATGTTACTTCCTGATGTGCGTAAACTAATGAGCTTCCCATTAATGCTACTGGGAGCTCTGGCTGTAGTTACTGCCCCTTACTCACTTTGCAGAAACAAACTTCCTGTGTATTCATAGTCTGCTCACACCTCAGGCAGCAGAGCTACTAAATGGCAGACTGAACACAAAATGGCTGACTGAACAAACAAATGGCTGACTGAACACAAAATGGCCGATTCCACAGCAGCATAAATACAAATACAAGTAATAAATCAGAGTCCAGATGGTGATCTATTTCTATTCCAACATGTTGCACATTTTTAGGTGAAGTTCTTAATAAAAGTAATTTTAGGAATGTAACCAATAGCTCCTCAGTAATATGACTGTAATTATCTGGTGTAATTTACCTAATTGCACTGTTTATATATTACATAAGACATATAATATCACATTTAAGTCATGAGATGTTGAGCTTCATTTGTGAGGAGGAAAGAGAAGAAATCACCATCTAAACTGCACTTATTGTGTGACACAGATCTGATTTATACACAACACAGATCTATACTATAAACTGTCTGTGTAAATGTGATGGAGAAATCTGTATAAATGTGACAGAACTCACCAGTGTGACTTATATGAGGTAAAGAGACACGTTATATAATACAAGATGGCCGACAGCTGGAGCTGAGGTATCACAGGCAGATAAAGGACTACAATTCATCAAAACTACAAAATCTTTATTTATACACAGACAAACATCCCACTAGCTGGCCTTGGCTGTACAGCTGCCTGTTAATTACTTTAATTACTTCCCAACAATTATACATTTCCCAGTAAAGATACTAATGATACAGACCTGCTTACACATATTACACAGGACAGGGCCCAGCCCAGAGGATAATAGATCATCACTAAGTCTAGTGCAGAGCCGCCATATTTCTTGTGCTTTTTTCTTTATTCTATATCATGTTCATCTCTAGAGGACAATTCCAGCCGATTAACTTCCAGTTACAGGAGTGAAGATCAGTGTTAATACTATCACTAAACATGACATTTATATCTGTATTTACCTGGTATTGTGTAACCTGGTGGTCATTGTCACCGCGTGTAACAGTAACTATATAGTGTCTGTATGGTCAGGACACGGCCAGAGTGGCTAAACCAGCCTCTAAATGGTTACAGGGCTCTGCAGTCCTGTAGTTATACTATTATATACATTTATACTGCAGTGATTTACCCATTGTGGTTTCTGCTGATCTACTTCCTGTGAATGGGTTTGTGAAGCTGTGAACTCTAAACCACCCCAGTATGTCTGCCAAGATAACCTAATGGATTAGCACAACCTGAAATAAGATGTGTCTAGCGTGCTGCGCTCCATAGGGTCACAGAGAGTCGGACACGACTAAAAAACCACAACCACAATATACATTATATAGTTTCATAAACCAGGCAACCCAGGGAGACCAATACGGGCATGGACACAACGACTGAACATTTATCTGGCCTTGTTGTAAACATCCTTAAGATACTAGTTACAAACACCAGCAGCTATATACAGGACACCACTGAGTTTCTTAAATACTTGTCCCCATGGATGATCTCTGTATAACAACATCCCACACAAAGATGGCACTGAGGCATGCCTTAAGTTTCTCTCAGCACACATACAGAACCAGAAATATAACCCTCATACCATTACCAAACTACTAGACTATATCCTGACCCATAACTACTTCATCTTCACCAAACATGTTTACCTACAAATAATGGGGCAGCAATGGGTCCAAAAATAGCACCACGATACCCTGTCTATACGTAACTATTTATGGCTTACCTGGGACAGAGATCCTTGTCCACATATATTCACAAGCCATATAGATACTACCATTACATAGATGACCTGTTCCTCATATGGAGAGAAGGAGAAAAAACCTCAGAGACTTCCACATTTTTTTAATATCGTTCACCCATCTATTCTACTTAAAATGGATTACACTCATGTATAGGTGAGCTTTCTAGACACCACCATATCCATCACAATTGGCACACACCACTCATCCGTGTATATGTAACCTACGGACAGATGCAGTTACCTCCACAGCTCTAGTTCCCATCCATCTCATACTAAACAAGTGATGATTCATAGTCAGGCCTCAGATATCACCACATATGACTGTGATAAACACTTAAACACACTGTCTAGGTCCTTCAAGCAGAAAGGTTATAATCCATGTGTTACACAGACAGTACAATCTGCCATTAATATGCCCAAGAACACCAGTTATAATACAATACTAAAGAAACTACTTCACATACACCTCTGGTAACCACAAACCATCCGGCTCTAGAAGAAATACACAAAATATCTAAGGATTTACAACCACTACTAACAGAGGACTCAGAATTAAAACATATGTTCCTCAAACCTCCCATTCTTGGATTTAGACAACCACCAAATCTGGGACAAACCTTCGTCATCAGAAGATTAGACAATAAACAGCACCACCGAGAAGATGATACCAAACCTTGCAAACTATGAGCCACATTCAATTGCAAGCCCGCAACTCGATCGCTGTAGGCCGTATGTCTGTGTGTGTGTTGTGGGCTCCCGTTCGTCACCGATTGCAATGCTATTCAATTGAGCAAGGGCGCGAGTTACGAGCCGAAGCCTCAAGCTCGTAAATCCCTTCCGCGCCTGAAAATTGGCCAAGATGCGATCAGACGTTACGATCCAAGCCCGATATAACGTAGTGCGACACAGGCCTCTAATCCCATAGAAAGTGGTCTAGCCGCAGCTGATTGACAGAGGGAATTATAAATTTGCATTCCACCCGCTCATGCGTTGACTGTGTTGTATTTTCTTTCGAAGTAGCACACAGGTCCCGGAGTTGGTGGTTTTGGAGAGTAAGAGAGAGCAGAAGATATCTCAGAGGAGCTATTTGCAGTTTTGTTCATTTATATTCTACTGTTTAATATTTACACTTAATCCTTGATTACACATATTTACAGATTACATATATTTGCAACAGAGCTAGGGCACTCCATATACTCCCACCCATCTCATCCCCCACACCCCATCCCCCAAAAGTTATAAATTACACATAATACACATTTTTTCCCTTTATATATTAACAGTTCCACTTATATTTATTTATCGTTTTATTATTTTTGGGATTAAGATGGACGAAGGAGAGAGGGGTTGAGGAGTGGAGAGGTGGGGAAAAAGAGAAGAGGAGAGGCTAGGAGAAGAGAGATTAGAGAGAGGTGGCCACGGGGAGTAGTGGTGGGAAGGAGAAGAAGGCAGAGAGGAGTGGTGGGGAGGAGGAGGAGGAGAGAAGTAATGGAGAGGTGAAGGAGGTAGAGAAGGAGCGGAGTGGCGGATAGGAGAAGTAGGGGAGTTTAGAGGAGTAGGTGGGTGATGGCAGGGTGGCCCCAGCAGCAGGGACACGTAGGAGAGGGAAAGAGGGGAAGGGGCCTGATCCCAGGGGGGTGGTAGTTCGGGGGAGGGACAGGACTCAGTTACAGGTCAGGGAGGTGAGGATCCCCATCATTAGTCGGGAGGGCAAGCACAGGGCCCACAATTACACACACCGGGAGAATGTGCTCCTCCTCCATGTAATTAACCACTGCAGCCTATGCACTTACAGACTGCAGCCGGAATCAAGATAGCATTAGGAGACAAGAACGATCAAGACCAAGAGCCAAAGAATAGATCGCATCTAGCAAATGATAGATAATCTGAATTGCAAATAGGAGGATCATCCAGGTTCAAGCCTAGATGTCAGGTGTACACAAAACAATCTAATATTCACCCCTATACACTTGCCCATCAAAAATGACGGTGCCTTCAGTGCTCTTTGTAGCCTCTCCCTCTGTCTACTGTACAATTGTAAGGCTAGCAATGCTGTTTGCCACACAATGCGAGGCTATGGGCCCTCTAAGCACCTTTGGCCCTCATTGCGTGGCTTGCAATTAGCGCCTTTGGCTCTGCACTGCCAACAGAGATCCAGAGGGGCTGTGAAAACCCATGATGGGAGGGATCCTCATGCGTGCAGAGGTCCAGAGAAATAGCTCAGTACTAGACATAAGATCATTCCAGGTCCTAGATCAGGACTATGGTCCTTCCACAGCATTTTATTTTGTTCTGTGACATCAGTAAGATTAAGAAAGAGATAATTCTGGTGTTATTCAATATAAACTGTCAGAGATACAAAGGGCTTGGTTCCCTCTTTTATTTACCATGTTGATATATAATCAATGTCCCTGTTCTTACAGTGATGTCATATTGCTTACATTATATGGAGGGGCTAAGTTATGAAGAAAGACTAAGAAAACTAAACTTATTTTCTCTAGAAAAAGGCATCTAAGAGGAGATATGATTACCCTATATAAATACATCCAGGGTCAGTATAAAGATTTGTCTTTTTGTGCCAAGAGGTTTTCAACTGACAAGAGGACACCCCTTGAGCTTAGAAGACATCCAAGGGTACTAAAGGAACAGGGTTCTGTAATAGCCAAACCATTCTATTTAATTTTTCAAGATTCACTCAACACAGCGTCTCTACCAGATGACTGGAGAAAAGCTGATGTGATACCTATATTTAAAAAGGGAGCAAGAGCAAATCCGGGGAATTATAGACCAGTGAGCCTCACTTCTGTAGTGCGGAAGCTTTTAGAAGGGTTAATAAGGGAGAATATACAAGAATATGTCTATTTGAACAGGATTATAAGTAGGAGTCAACATGGGTTTATGAGGGATAGGTCATGTCAAACAAATCTAATTAGTTTCTATGAGGAGGTTAGTAGGAACCTGGATCAAGGCAACTCAGTGGATGTAGTCTTTTTGGATTTTGCAAAGGCTTTTTATACAGTGCCACAAGGGAGACTATTGGACAAACTAAGGGATACAGGAATTGCAGTAAATATCTGCTCATGGATTGAGAGCTGGCTAAAAGACAGGAAGCAAAGGGTTGTTGTAAATGGAACATACTCCGATTGGACTAATGTGGTAAGTGGGGTTCCTCAGGGTTCAGTATTAGGTCCTCTCCTTTTTAACATATTTATTAATGACTTAGAGGTAGGATTGGAGTGTGGGGTCTCCATTTTCGCTGATGACACAAAGTTGTGCAAGGTAATTAAATCAGAAAATGATGTGCTTTCCCTCCAGGGGATTTACATAAAATTGAGGAATGGGCACCTAAATGGCTGATGAGATTTAATACGAATAAATGTAAGGTTATGCATCTGGGAAGGAAAAATAGCCATGCAATTTATAATCTTAATGGAGCAAATCTAGGTGTATCAGATATTGAAAGGGATTTGTGAGTGCTTGTGGACAACCACCTAGGTAACAGTGCTCAAAGCCAAGCAGCAGCTGCAAAGGCAAATAAAATATTAGCATGTATTAAGAAGGGTATAGAAGCCAGGGAAGCAAATATAATTCTGCCACTATACAAATCTCTAGTATGCCCTCATTTGGAATATGGAGTCCAATTTTGGGCACCACTTCATAAAAAGGACATTTTAGAGCTGGAAAAGGTACAGAGGAGGGCAACAAAACTAATAAGGGGAATGGAGGGGCTAAGTTATGAAGAAAGACTAACCAAATTAAACTTATTTTCTCTAGAAAAAAGGCGTCTAAGAGGAGATATGACTACCTTATATAAATACATCCAAGGTCAGTATAAAGATTTGTCAGGGGAGCTTTTTGTGCCAAGAGGTTTTCAACTGACAAGAGGACATCCCTTGAGGTTAGAAGTAAAAATGTTCCACCTTAAACAAAGAAAAGGGTTCTTCACAGTAAGGGTGGGTAATCTGAGGAATTCTCTACCAGAGGAGGTGGTGACAGCCGATTCGATAGAAAACTTTAAAAAGGGACTGGATTTATTTTTAAATAAAAGGGTTATCCTGGATAGTTAGAGAGGGAGTATTGATCCAGGAATGAATCCGATCGCCAATATCTGGGATCAGGAAGGAATTTTATATTTTTTTCCCTTTTAAGACAATTGGATAAGTTTCACTGGGGTTTTTTCTGTTTGCCTTCCTCAGGATCAAATAAAAATGAACAATTAATCAGAATATTGCAGATCAGAGGGGATCTAAAAAGGTTGAACTTGGTGGACTAAAAGTCTTTTTTCAACCTAAATTACTATGTAACTATGTGGACTATGAAATCACCTTTGGACACATTAATGATTCAGAGATAAGCAGCTGTAATTATTTCTAAAATATGTTGCCATTAAATTATACTAATATATATATATATATATATATATATATAGTAATTTAGTAATTATTAATCTATATATATTTATAGTGACAAGCTTTTGAAAGGTTCAATCTCTCTTTATCAAGTCTGAAGCAACATGTATATATATATATATATATATATATATATATATATATATATATATATGTGTGTGTGTGTGCGTGTGATCAGGACTGACACGCAGATACATGTGATCAGATAACACAATAACACGCTCTCCATGACACTTGGTTACACGTCTCCCAATTGTCTAGAAAGATAAAGGCCGGATTGGTCATCTTGTTTACGTTTTACATTAATGTAATTTATTTTATAAACAAAATAAAAAAGGTAGTAAACTTTAATAGATGTTCTTCTGAAATTATTATAGAAAGTTTTGGACCACAGCAGCTCAACAACTAACATGGATCATGTGTGTAAAGATAATAATGTGACCATGAAGTCCAAACCAGCAGTGATGTAAGGTCCTGTACAAATCACTAGCGAATGTCAATGGGTTTCTTTATTTATTACTCCCTTTTGTTGGGATGTAGAGGGATTAAACCTAATATAACTCCTCACGTACGCTTCTGTGGATTTGGGACATTATTTAGAAGATCTTCTTCTAGTGACCTCATGAAGTTATGAAGAAAACTTTGGGTCTTCCCAAGCTCTTTAGTTGTCCCAGTAAATGTAACAACTCCGGTCGCTCTGACCTTCTCCAGATTGGCGATCAGTACTTTTATACCACAAACGTGTAACATCTGAAGAACCGCACAAAATAACAATTATCACGAGGAGGAAAACTAAAGAATAGAGACATTATTATGTAATAAATATAACTTCAGTGGTACTATTGTTATTTAGTCATTCAATTTTGACATCTTTACCTCCGCCATTTTTTTCCTCGCTAAGCCGATTTTCAATCAACAAAAAATGCCAATTAAGCGTCAAATGATCTTTTTAGGTTGTAAGTACATTTTTTTATTAATTGGTATCTTTTGGTGGTCTTCCAACGTCTTCCGAGTTACAGGTTTGAAAAAAAATCTTGTTGTTAAAGCCGTATTTGTTTTCAAACTCTTACGGCCCTCCGACGATAATTGCAGGCATTGACATGAGTGCCTTCAGTGCTCATGTTGAGCCTATTTCAAAGTCTTGCATGCCTATAGTTGTGGTAATTACGAATGTTGGTCACGCAATGTTAAAAGTTATGGGTTGGCACATGCGCAATGAGCGTCCTGCGGGCCTTGCGATGAGCGCCTATATCGCTCATCGCGAGGCCCGAAATGAGTGCCTTGGGCGCTCATTGCGCATGTGCCAACCCATAACTATTAACATTGCGTGACCAACATTCATAATTACCACAACTATATATAGGAAATATGTATATATATATATATATATATATATATATATATATATATAGATAGATAGATATATATCCATACAGCCCTTCAAATTCACCTTCAGACATTGGCATTATCCAGCACTTCAGGAATCCTTTTTTGACCCAATAAAGTATTAGTACTGGTTACTAGTAACTGGAGACCAGATAATGGCGGCTGCAGCCTCTGTGATAGTGGACTTGTCGTCAGTAGAATGCTGATGACATCACAATCCCTATGACATCAGCCATGTTATATAATAACTAGTGAGTGATCAGTAGGACCTCAGAGCCTCTGTGTATCAGAGGATGTAATTATAGTGACATGAGACTGCATTGAGGTCGGCTTTGTGAGACTCTAGAAGAAATAGTCATAGTGATGCGAGAGAGTACAGGGGGTAGACATAATAATGTAAGAGTGCAGAGGAGGTAAGAAGAGGAATATAATCCTGGGCTGTGACTAGGCCATTCCAACACATTTACATGTTTCCCCTTAAACCTCCCAAGTGTTGCTTTAGCAGTGTGTTTGGGGTCATTGTCCTGCTGGAAGGTGAACCTCCGTCCTAGCCTCAAATCATGCACAGAGTGGTACAGGTTTTGCTCAAGAATATTCCTGTATTTAGCACCATCCATCTTTCCCTCAACTATGACCAGTTTCCCAGTCCCGGCTGCTGAAAACATCCTCACAGCATGATGCTGCCACCACCATGTTTCACTGTTGGGATGGTGTTCTGTGGGTGATGTGATGTGTTGGGTTTGCGCCAGACATAGCGTTTTCTTTGATGGACGAAAACTTCAATTTTAGTCTCATCAGACCAGAGCACCTTCCTCTATACATTCTGGGAGTCTCCCACATGCCTTTTCACAAACTCAAAACGGGACATTTTGTTTTTTGCTGAAAGTAATGTCTTTCTTCTTGCCACTCTGCCATAAAGCCCAACTCTATGGAGCGTACGGCTTAATGTCATCCTATGTACAGATACTCCAGTCTCTGCTGTGGAACTCTGCAGCTCCTCCAGGGTTACCTCAGGTCTCTGTGCTGCCTCTCTGATTAATGCCCTCCTTGCCCAAGTCCGTGAGTTTTGGTGGGCGGCCGTCTCTTTGCAGGTTTGCTGTTGTGCCATGTTCTTTCCATTTGGTTATGATAGATTTGATGGTGCTCCTGGGGATCATCAAATATTTGGATATTTTTTTATAACCTAACCCTGACTTGTACTTCTCAACAACATTATCCCTTACTTGTTTGGAGAGTTCCTTGGTCTTCATTGCAGTGTTTGGTTAGTGGTGCCTCTTGCTTAGGTGTTGCAGCCTCTGGGGCCTTACAAAAAGGTGTGTATATGTAATGACAGATCATGTGACACTTAGATTGCACCCAGGTGGACATCATTTCACTAATTATGTGACTTCTGAAGGTTGCACCAGAGCTTTTTATGGGCTTCATAACAAAGGGGTGAATACATACGCACATGCCAATTTTCTGTTTTCTATTTCTAAAAAATTGTTTTATGTATATATTTTTCTCATTTCACTTCACCAACTTAGACTATTGTGTTCTGATCCATCATATAAAATTTATATTAACAAAACATTGAATTTTAGGCTATAATGTTACAAAATAGGTAAAAAGTCAAGAGGGTGAATACTTTTGCCAGGCACTGTATAAATACAGCCTTTATTTTTTGTGGGTTTTTTACCAAATAATTGTAAACTAATGAGCTTTCCATTACTGCTTCTGAAATTCTGATGTTCATAGATGCCACATTCCTGTTGTTTAGATACCAACTTCCTGTGTAATCAGAGTCTGATGTCACCTAAGGAAGATCATCAGAAATCACACTGGTAGATCCCACAGCAGCAGAATTGTACATAAAAGGTGATATATTACAAGTAGTGTATGTTATTTTCCAATCTAAAACAATATTAGTTATTCCCAAGTGTAGTTCTATAAAATACTGTATTATAAATACATAACCTCAGGGCCCCTTATAAGAAAGTACTGGTCAGGTAAAACTGATCCCAGAGGACGAGCGATTGTATTCACCCAAAAGTAAGAATCTCTCTCTCTCTCCTCTCTCACTTTCTCTCTCCCCCTTCTGTATCTCAGTGATGATTCTCTTTCCTTATCTCTCCCAGCTTTGTTTTCTCCCCATTCGTTGTCCTCCCTCTCTCTTTTTTCCCCTTTCCTTCTCTCTCTTTTACTCTATTCCCCATCCTTCCTTATATAACAATAGAAAAGCACTATAGTAATTTCCTGGTGTTTAACACCTTTTTTTCAATAACTATAACAAAAAAAGTCAGAGGTGCTCAATAAGAGAACGAACTAACCGTAATAGGTCTATGGACATGATAACCCACTCTGAGAGCAACCTCTTCTAGCTCACTTGTGCTGTAGGGCTACACCTCACTGATGAGGCCCAATGAAGGCTGAAACGTATGTCTGGGGTTCGCTGTTTCTCCTGTTCAGGGTAGAATTGCCTGGTATTTCGGGGCTGGGTCACTCTAGTGAGTGGGACCAGACTGATATACTACAGGATATTTCTTCCATGTACAGGGCACAAGTGAGCTACAAGAAGTTTCTCTCAGAGTGGGTTATCATGTCCATCCATCCTATTAAGGTTAGTCCAATCTCTGATGAGCACCTCTGACTTTGTTGTTTTGTTTATAACAAAAAAATAGGACATTTTTAGATTTCACAAAATGTTGCTGATTATATTTAAAATATATCCTAAAGAGCCCAGTATAAATGAAAGAAAATATATATTTGTGTTCATAATAAATCATTATTAAGAATTTGATCAATCTTGAGAGGTATTTTGGAGGATGAAAATCTATTATATATAAGATCCTTCTAAGGAGATATCCTGAAAATGAGAAATGATCAATGTTATAATGAACTATATCCACACCAGTCTAACCAGCTCAGATTTATATAATCAGCGGTATACCCAATCTGTAAATGTCTATGTTATTCTCAATTGATAGCATATAAATAACATTTTAACTACTACGTTCTCAAAACTGTATCCAACTCGGGAGTATATCAACACCTGAACCGGCTGTGAGCTGTACCATGTAGGGTCACCCAAGATGGGCAGATCATAGTAGAAAGCTCAGACAAATTGTGGTCCACTGGAGAAGGAACTGGCAAACCACTCCATCACCTTTGCCAATAAAATCTTATGGATAAGCACAATCAGAGACAAGATGTGACTGGTGTGCTTCAGTCCATAGGATCACGTAGAGCCAACCACTACTGAATGTCTAAACACACACAGACGAAAATACATTATTTATTTGAATTTTAGGTACAGGTCTGCCACCAATTTTCCGGCATCGTTCATTCCTGGACTTTGTTGGAAAATTGATTTTGCCGGACTAGCTGTGGTTTCTAAAAAAAAAAAGCTGTTTTTAGCATGAATACTGCAAAATGTTACACTTTACAAGAAATACTTCATAATGAATGAGATCAAGTACACAAGATGTTCAGAGAAACCAATTTACTGACTCAAAAAGATCAATCCAGCTTGTCAGAATGAAAAGAATCAGTGGGGCTCTACTGAATGGAAAGGACCTGTGGAGCTTTACTGAATGAAAAGGACCTGTGGAGCTTTACAGTATGAACAGGACCAGTAGAGGTTTACAGAATAAAAAGGACCAGTGGAGGTTTACAGAATAAAAAGGACCAGTGGAGCTTTACTTATTGAATACGAGCAGTGGAGCTTTACTTATTGAATAGGTCTAGTGGAGCTTTACTTATTGAATATGAGCAGTGGAGCTTTTAACCATCTCTCTTTTACCCTGATTGCTTTCTCTCTATAAAATAATTACATGTACTTGTCTCTCTACCAACTTGTCGAAAATGCTTTCCTGATTAAAAGAGTTTCCAGATTAACAGATTCTGGATAATCATTGGTGGACCTGTAATTCCTTGTAAGATGTCCTTGTCAGATCGATATATGTCTGTGATAGTAGATTTAAATGACAATACACTGGACTTCTCGATTTAGAGATCTTCCTTTATGATGCCAAGAACTCATTGTCCTCAAAACGACTGCTTAGAAACACAATTTAGGTTTATTTATCAATGTATGTATTCAAGTTTACACTTTTTATGAAAAGCAATTAACACAATTAAACAAAACAGTACAACAAATCATAATATATGTAAAGTAGGATAATTAGAAGAAGGCAGAACATAAGGTGAGATTTGGATTAGTTAATGATCATATGCAACAGACCATAGTATTGATCAAGTCCATGTGTGATCATAAGTAGGGAACGAAGTCCAGGAAGGTCCATCAGATTAACATGTAGGATAATTTATCTGATGTACCCAATGTATCTTCATGGAGTCATGAGTGGTGTGCATGGGTTTAAGGAGGGAGCAGACACGAAAGCTTGGCTCGGCATGTGGTGGGAAATGTTATGTTGGGGATGAAAGGTACAGAGAAAAGAGAAATGATCACTCTTCCCAGGACATGGAGGGATATGAAGGATAAATCTGTAAGTGAAAAGTGCTTTATTAATACTGGATTTATCCAATCAAAATCTACCTTTAGACGGTCTACTGAGCTCTTCATAGGTGGGGAACAAAATCTAAACTTCAGAATGTTCTCCTTCAATTATTGAAATGAAATATATGACATTTGTACAGATTTCTTGATTTTAATACAATAACATCTATTTATAACTGAGAATATTAAATTATCATTCAAGGACATGGAAAGCTTCTGGATTTAACTAGGTGTATAAGAAGTGCTTATAAACTCTGATTTTACTGCCTAAAATATAACAAATAGTCCCTTGGTGGATCTGCCCAGCTCAGCATATGCAGACACATACTCTGTAGGGCTGAATTTGCAGCTTAGTGTCCTAACCTATCAGGGACCACGTCTCTGCAGCACGTTGCAGAATGTTTCTGAGAGATGGCCACTCATTGGTTAGTATAAGACAATGCACAACCAATAGTACATAGTCTGTGTCTTCATGATGTGCAGAGGGAAGAACCAAGCATGTAATACTTGTTTGATTTTAGACAGTAAAAACAGAGCTTATAAGCACTTCTTAATAAAATAAAGTACATAAAAGTAGATAGATACACATTGATATTATATACCTAGTGATAAGTAGTTGGTACTGTAAACAAATCCCTACAAATGTCCAATATTTAATTTTAATAAATGAAGGAGACACTTTTTACCCCACCCATGAAGAATTCAGTAGACCTTGGGCTATGATGAGAAGGTTCCACAGACCTGGAGCTGCACGACCTAAAGCTCTAGCCCCAAATAATGCCACGCAAACTGTGGGTACATATCATTGTAATGCACTGTGTAGGGAACCTAGAGTACTTGCAGGTAGCTGGACCTGGTTATTTAGAGCTTAGAAAGTCAACATTGATATAAATTTGCCATTTGAGAGGTGACCATTGCAGAGCATGAACAATTCCTGTTATATGAGAGCCGCCTCGCATCAGAAGTCTGCAGGGGATGGAATTACTTATCTGGTAACCTGAATAATATGGCATTACAATACGATTACAGTAGTCATGCTGGGAAGTTACATAGGCATGGACCAGTGTAGCCAGGTCCTCTGAATGACCAGTGTAGCCAGATCCTCTGATGGAATCCAATGTATAGTCCTATTTCATCTCTATGTTTCAGGCAGAAGAAAGAAGTTCTGATTGTCACTGTCACTTGCTGACATTTTAATTTATTTTTTGTAATCCCAATTGTCATGTGGCCCAATGAGATGAAGCCTCTGGTGGTTCAACGACCACCGTTTGTGATACTTGTGATGCTGAAAATTAAATATAAATATAAAGATGAGAACAAAACATTTTTTTCTGACTGACTGTGGATTGATTAGAAAACAGAATGCATTAGGACATTGGTGGGCAACTTGTGACTATTGGACAGTATGGTGGCTCCGAGCCTCTTCTCTGTAGTGGAGGGCATGTCTCTCTTCAGCAGCACACAACCCATTTTGCCTCTCTTTTCTCTTTCTTTAAACCATTTGCTCTATTTTTATACCATCTTCTCATTAATTATCCTCTACTTCTCTATATAGCGATTTTTTCCAGTGGTATAATATACACAAAATGACTAAATACATCAACTGACCTTTTACTGACTAGGGTAGTAAAATGCAGAATCAAGTGAAATGGTTTGAACATTATTGAATCTGGATATTTCTTGGTCAGTGAGAGGTATCAGTCAGTATTATTCTAATTAGGAATGGTGTGTAGCAAAACTACAAAAATATATGGCAAATATATTTAGATAAATACATTTTTTTTACAACTCTAAAACTATGAAAATTGGGGGAAAGTGACAAAGATAGATAATATCACAGACACAGCAGTTGTAACTAATGATGGATCAATCATTTGCAGAATACCAACATGAGATGGGAGATATGGGGGTATGCAATGCTATTTTAAGGCATTTGGATATATATTTACTGTGTTTTAGAATAGAGTTTCCAGTTCAGCAGTAACATGCTACCTTATACAGATCCTAGAGCGCAACCGGTCAGTCAGGAAAGAGCAATTGAGTCAGAGGATTTAGTTTTACAAACCCCCCCTGTCATTTGCTCTCTGTTATGATAATAATTTATGTTGGATGTGTATTATGGTCAGTGTGTTATAGATCTGTCTTGTATTTTCCTGATTTTGGCTTTGTTGCGTCTTGAAAGTTTAGGTGTGGGGCATATGGTGGTCCAAAGGAAGTTTTGGAGATTACATTATTTATTTTAATTGATGAAGGTTTCAGCTGGCATGGAGGATGTAGAGAATTATTGTTGCAATGCTTTCAAAATGTGTTTTTATTATGACCATTTGTGGTCTACTACTCATTAATAGAAATTTGAAAATGTTGGTGGAATTTTTGACCTTCCACTTTCTACTTTCCACCCATTGAGTGTTTATGATGTGACATAGTTTAGTATGCCATTAGGATTTTGTTGATGGTTTTAGTTGAGTGTGATCAGTATAAGTGTGTCTAGTTTAAATTGTTTGGTTTCAGTTTGTCAAGGTAGATGATGATGACATTCTGGTTGTCCTTGAGTAGTAAGATCTCTATTATATTGTATATATTGTTATATTGTTTCATATCAAATGCAGATATTATGGAGCATACTTAATAGTGGTTGAGGATGTTGCATCTTGAACATTGTAGGTTGCTTGTGACCAAACAGCATTCAGCTAGAAGGGGCTCTTATCAGTTGTGAGTTATATGATTACTATACAATCACTCCTCTATAAATATACGTGTTATGTTGTTGCCATCTGTCCAACCTCCACCCTTTTTCTCCTCTGTATGTATTTTTGTGCTCCCTTTATGTATATTTATTCTCCTCCTGTCTCTCCTTATAATGACCATTTGGACTAGAAGAGTGAGCCCAAATATATCCTGCACTGCCTGGGACCAAATATCAGAAGTTCTCACCAGTAATGGAGGTTTATTTGGTCTGCAGAGGAGAAGGATTGTCCTACACGATATATTTTTTATTATAAAATAAAATCAAACATATAAAAAGTAGTATAGAGTATGTATAAAATCCCAAACTAAAACAAAACAGACCTATTATAATATCATTTGTACTCCCCACTTTACAATCCCCCGCTCTTGTGTGTCAGTACCACTAGTGTGACGTGGAACAAGTAATACATTCCCACAGTTTATATAGATATATCTAATAGTATGAAACTTATATGACCCTGAGAAAAACCCTTGGTCTAACCTCTGAATTATTATTATTATTATTATTATTATTATTATCATTATTATTATCCTTTATATAAAAAGCATTAACATATTCCATAGAGCTAAGTACAGGGGATACAGCGGGTACATAAAAATCACTTACTGGTACAGAAGAGCTCATAAGAGCTTACAATGAAAGTGGGTTATGGGTATTAGACACAAAAGATAAGGAGGTTTCTTGTCTGTAGCCCAGTAAGTCAGCAGGGCCCATGTATCGGATGTGGTCACTGACTTGTTTGAGTCCATTATGTTAGGGGACAAGTTGGTTGTCACAATCTGATCTTTGTTGGGCTTGAAAAGACCAAGAAGACCGACCCTACCTGCAGGTTGTACAGGTTCCTTCATCCCCACATAAATAATCTCCTAAAATGACAGAGCTCAATATCATTATTCAGCCAATAGAGACCAACATGTTAATTTAACATCAGCCAAGTTTCTTCCCTACTTAAAGCCTTAATAGGATCACAACATCTCCAGTCATTTACCATCTGTATAAATGATTAGAATTAGTATTATGTGTTACCTTGAGATGTCGGACTAGTTAATGGTCTTTCTCTTTACTACAATGCTCTCTTATTCTTACACCCAGTACCATAGAAGTAATACCAACATACTGAGTACTTATACCAAAGTGTATATGTAATTTTATATGACTCCCATGTTATTAATGTCTCTACTTTATGTCTTCACCTGTTACATATGATCTAAATGTCTCATATTTCTTATATTCTTTGTTAAACTTTACATTTCAAGCACTTGTAATATATATTTTTTATATTAATCCAACTATTTATTTTGTCTGTGATCCATTATCATTGGGGCCTCTCTATAAAGGGATCTTAAGCTCATCGGGTATAATTCCATTCAAGTCATTATCTTTTATCAGAATGTCCCACTTTTTCTAATAATAGTTTTAATATTTTTCTCCTAATCAGAAAATTCTATAGTAAAAAGCAACAATAAAACATATCTTATATTTATATCCCAGTAAATCTTGTCTCTTAGTTTGCTCTTCTCTCATATCTTACTATAACATACCGTCATTATAATAAGTTACGTCCGGTTCTCCTACATATATAAAGCTTGTTCTATAAACCCTGTAACTCTGATCAGTTTTGTGTTACTTTATTACACTGATTAAATGGTTTGTTTTTAGGCCTGGGTTGTAATTACAACTGTCTGTTACAATATAACTCTTTACATCTACTGATTTAATACAAGTTTTAGTTTGTAACATCTTATCTCTAGTGGACTGAAGTAAAACTAACATTAGAAACACAATATAACACTAAATAATTACTATTTATATACGCTAAAAATAAATTATTACCATTTATATACACTAAAAATAAATTATTACCATTTATATACGCTAAAAATAAATTATTACCATCTATATATATATATATATATATATATGTATATATATAAAATGTCAATTATACCAAAAGTAATTAACTGAAATTAAATTTAGACCATTTAATGTGCACATTTGCTTTGTCACTTATATTTGCACTTGTTCCAAACCATATTTAATAGCCTGTATCCTTTTTCAAGCCCTATCAACAAAGGTCCTCATAGTTAGACTTATGGTATTCCCAGTAGTAACATACGGATGTGAGAGCCGGACCATAATGAAGTCTGAGAGCAGGATTGGCGCCTATCAGTTGTGGTGTTGGAGAAAACTGCTTGGAGTCCCTTGGATCCAAGCAGATCCCTTAAGATCCAACAAATCAGTACTTCAGGAAATCAAGACATACTGTGTACTGTAAGGTTTGATTGTGAGGCTGAAGCTCAAATATTTGTCCATATCATGAGAAGACATGATTCCTCAGAGAAGACTCTGATGAGGGAAATATTGAAGGCACAAGAAAAAGGGGACAACAGAGGTGGAGATGGATATATGAGCTAATTAAAGCAATGAGCTTGATGGAGCTCAGTGGGGCAGTGGTTAACATGATGTGCCTGGCAAGCTCGGATCCACAGGGTCATGGAGAGTCAGACACAACTGAATGACTAAAGAATAACAACAAAAAAAGTAGGATTATTGGTCCTACTGCTCTTTGTATCCAAATTCAATGTATTTTGAATTCTAGCTTTGTTTGGGGTAATTAAACCTTTTCTTTCTCATTGCCTTTCTTCTGGCATTGTTTTTTTTTCTAAATGACTAATTTCTATTTCTTTTTTTATTATTATTTTTTTGTTATTTCACGTTCCCCTCTTACAACTTTCTCCATTTTTTTATTATTTGGGGCATTAATTCTATGTGTGTGAGCCAATAAAAATATATTTTTGGTAGTACCACTTTAAGGGGGACCAAAAGGCACTTCCAGTAGCCAACCGTGATACCGAGTTTTCTCCCAGTCACAGGGTCAGGCTCTTGGTTGGAATCAGACTTGTGGTAAGCAGTAGATCGGGCTTCATATACTTCTATGGGAGATTCACTGATCTATTTAAGTCATCAAGTATTGTTAACTAGGCTGTCAGACAGGAACTGGAACCCTTTGTTTCAAAAGGCAAAGGTCAAGTGGTGTCAAGTCCTTTGATTTTTTTCTTATGAATAACACTAAATTAGGAAATACTTGAATTAGCCATTGTTCCTAACCCTCCATTTAATCTAATAGGTATTCCAAACTGCTTGAAATTTTATGGATGTCCTTGTCAGTCATTTATGGTAAATACACCCCGGATCTACCTCAACTCCCCTAGCTAGACCCCCATCCAACTCAATAAAGGGTTTGCCACCCAGAAGGAAGTTGGCTAGTGAGCGGAAACACCTGACCACCATTTCACCTAAGCACACCACACCCTAGGAATATCCATTTCCCTGCTTACAGGGTACTCCCCAATAACCTAGGTTTTAGATTTCTGGATCCTAACCAGGGTTAGACCTCCATCCCTTGTCCAGACCCTCTTGCCCCAGTGTACATAGCATCCTAACAAACCTCTGCTGTGTCCACACACTGACCGGAGATGTGTGACCTCTGGGGCCACAGTCACATCAGCACCTAGCTGGGGAAATAGACAGAGTGGCACTGTTTCCTTGGAG
Organism: Discoglossus pictus; assembly: GCA_027410445.1. Classification (NCBI taxonomy): domain Eukaryota; kingdom Metazoa; phylum Chordata; class Amphibia; order Anura; family Alytidae; genus Discoglossus; species Discoglossus pictus. The sequence continues at coordinate 45,501,540 of CM050170.1, read as the reverse complement.
ACCTAGCTCAAGAGGGGAAATTCGAAGAGGCAAAAAGCTGTCAAACTGGTATTTACTCAATGAAGTGGCCCATGGATGGGACAAAAACTGTATTAAAAGGTGTATTGAAAAATAAAAGATGAGGCTCTGTTTATGACACATTTGTATGGTGTGTGTCATTTAGAGAGAAGTCGTTTATTATTTTTTTAATCACAAATAAATTTTTCCAACGTGTCCTGAAACCCGGTAACTTGTCCTGAGAATCCAGTTAAGCCATTCTGTGTGTGGGATAAAGAAACTGGTTATCCTGCGGGTAGGATTGGTCACCATGGCATTTGAAACCCAACAAAGAGTGAGTTGTGACATTGTGGTTTATCTCTCAATCCACTTTTTTCCTCTTTCCCTCATGGTGTCCAATGATCACCTCTGAGTCTGTCCATGTACGTGACTGTCCAATATGGCAGAATAGGAGAGTGCGTCTGTGTGCTGGGCCTAACAGAGGGACTCTACTCAGAGGAAAAGGTATAAACATACGCCATTTGTGACACAAGGGAAAACATTTATGTGGTAACTATAAAACACTTATACAGTGGTGCAGAGATAGAATGTAATAAAGAGTATGATTATATATATATATAAATATATATATATATACATACACAGTACATATGAACAAGATAATTAAAAATGTTAATACTATCATAGTTACGGTGACTGAATAATATTAAAATAAACTAGAAAATTGGCAGTCAAAAATGACAGTAATAAAATTGTAAATATAGCAATGCTGTTTGCTCCACAATGTGAGGCTTTTGCTCCTCTTAGCACCTTCGGCGCTCATTGCGAGCCTCTCCCCCGTGTACTTCAACTTTCCTGCTTTGCAATGATCACCTTCGGCGCTCATTGCAAGCCTCTCCCACTCGCGGTTATCATCGCGAGTCCAGAGTCCCAACAATGACAACTACATATGTGATTGTAAATTTATTTTAAGTTAAAGTTAAATATTTTCCAGAAGATACAACGTAAGATTTCAGTAACAAGTTTATATATTTTGCCATCACATGTAAGGTAAAAATGTATAAAGTCATTAAGATTTCAGATCAGATCACCATCTTGTTACTAAGCTTCCAACTAATGACATCACAAGGACTTCCATTATGTGAGAGAATATAAAGTTTAAATATATATTTACACTAAATGGAAATACACATAAAAACCACATCCATCTATCTATCTATCTATCTAATGTAAATAAGAAGCCATCTAGAGTATTTTGAGTTTATGTAAAAGCCCAGGTCCTCAGAGATAATCCTCCCTACCACAATATATAAATATATACACTAACAGTGACACATACACTCCCTCCCTCCAAGTAATGTAACGTTTATCACTTGGATCCCCAGGTCTGAGCAGCTCCACATAGATGTCTCACACAGTGACTGTAATACACTCATTACATGGGAGCAATACCATGAGAAAGGGTCCTGGCCAATAACATAATTGTACAAGCGGTGACATCACTGTTGTTGGGCAGGTAAATACAATCTAAAAATCAGTCCTATCCTTACATTAGTATGGGCAGAGTGAGAGGCTGATTTATATACACAGCGTCACCATGGAAATAGGATTACATTATAGACCCGCCCCCTAATGTGCTGAGTTGCTCCTGCTTGTGCTGCTGTGTATTCTGGGACTTGAAGTTTAGGGCAGTGACTTCCGGTACACCCTGCCTAGAGCGGATCCGGTGTGTGTGCGGCCTCTGAGCAGGTAAATAAAGTGATTAATGTTCCAATTAGTGATCAGGAGATAATACAGGAGGTTATTTGTGTCTGTGACTGGTTATCAGGTGCGAGTGGGAGAAAGACAGGAGCAGATACCGGGATATAATGATATAATACTATATATATATATAATGCAGAGTGATGGGAGAGGGGCTGTCTATCAATCTTTCTATATATCTGTGTATATATATTTATATATAGTGTGTGCATATCAGTGTATTTATCATATGAGGAGCGGGAGCTCAGTGTGTGAGTGTGTATATATATATATATATATATATATATATATATATATATATTCCACAATAATCATTTAGTGTATGGTGAGCACAAAAGTGAGAAAAGCTCTCCACCGTACAAAGTACAGAAAACGAATAATACATTAATAAGCCCATTTACATGTCTAAAAGGCGGGGACATGCAAATGAGAATACAATGTACCTCACTCTTTTATTCCAAAAATAGCAACTTTATACATTGCTCCCTTAAAGCATATGCCCGCTGTATTAAACAGCTTTTAAGCAAAGCATCGGGTTGGATTTTACACAAACCAAGAATCACTCATATACAGGCCTGTTTCAAGCTTTTGGCTATCATCAGTATGAGGTAGATTCTGGTTTGTGCAATAGATTTTGTAGGATTGGGTATTCCACAATAATCATTTAGTGTATGGTGAGCACAAAAGTGAGAAAAGCTCTCCACCGTACAAAGTACAGAAAACGAATAATACATTAATAAGCCCATTTACATGTCTAAAAGGCGGGGACATGCAAATGAGAATACAATGTACCTCACTCTTTTATTCCAAAAATAGCAACTTTATACATTGCTCCCTTAAAGCATATGCCCGCTGTATTAAACAGCTTTTAAGCAAAGCATCGGGTTGGATTTTACACAAACCAAGAATCACTCATATACAGGCCTGTTTCAAGCTTTTGGCTATCATCAGTATGAGGTAGATTCTGGTTTGTGCAATAGATTTTGTAGGATTGGGTATTCCACAATAATCATTTAGTGTATGGTGAGCATAAAAGTGAGAAAAGCTCTCCACCGTACAAAGTACAGAAAACGAATAATACATTAATAAGCCCATTTACATGTCTAAAAGGCGGGGACATGCAAATGAGAATACAATGTACCTCACTCTTTTATTCCAAAAATAGCAACTTTATACATTGCTCCCAACAAAATCCAACCCGATTCTTTGCTTAAAAGCTGTTTAATACAGCGGGCATATGCTTTAAGGGAGCAATGTATAAAGTTGCTATTTTTGGAATAAAAGAGTGAGGTACATTGTATTCTCATTTGCATGTCCCCGCCTTTTAGACATGTAAATGGGCTTATTAATGTATTATTCGTTTTATATATATATATATATATATATATATATATATATATATATATATATATAGTGTGTACATCAGTGTATTCTCCTTATGAGGAATGAGAGAAAAGAACCATAACCCTTAAGTAATATGTAGTCAAGTACTTAGGGACAGTGATACTAGGAAGTCTTTGATAAAGTAAATTTAAAAGAGAAAACAATGCTGCAAATGTGTTTAAAATGTATTATTAGATAGGTTAACCAAAGCCAAATCATAGGAAAACCAAAAAAAACTATTTACACAAAAAAAATGAAACGACCATATAATAATAACTACACAAAAAGTATCTAAAAAGATAGTATAAATAGTGACAGTGGGGAAATAAGCAAACCAATCATACAATGAAGAGGTATGCAAAATAAAGGGCTATATGTATTCAAACCGCAGGCCGTAGTTACTCCTACTCGTTCACCGTTGTCAGCGTCTCTGGAGCTCCATTCACGTGTGACCGTCTCATGTTTATTAGTAGTGACCATAAAAACGTGTAACATATCCCAGCGTGTGACCGTCTCATGTTTATTTATACAGACCATAAAGACCTGTAACAAATCCCAGTGTGTACCGTCTCCTGTTTATTTGTTCTGACCGTAAAGGCATCTAACAAATCCCAGCGTGTGACCGTCTCATAATTATTTGTACAGACCATAAAGACATGTAACAAATCCCAACATGTAACCATCTCATATTTATTTGTACAGACCATAAAGACATGTAACAAATCCCAGCGTGTGACCGTCTCATGTTTATTTGTACAGACCATAAAGATGTGTAACAAATCACAGCATGTGACCTTCTCATATGTATTTGTACAGACCATAAAGACGTGTAACAAATCCCATTGTGTGACCGTCTCATGTTTATTTGTACAGACCATAAAGACATGTAACAAATCCCAGTGTGTGACAGTCTCATGTTTATTTGTACAGACCGTAAAGACGTGTAACAAATCCCAGCATGTGACCGTCTCATACGTATTTGTACAGACCGTAAAGACGTGTAACAAATCCCAACGTGTGACCGTCTCATGTTTATTTGCACAGACCATAAAGACGTGTAACATATCCCAGCGTGTGACCGTCTCATGTTTATTTGCACAGACCATAAAGACGTGTAACAAATCCTAGTGTGTGACCGTCTCATGTTTATTTGTACAGACAGTGACAAAGTGACACCATCAGTTCTCTCAGAGTCTGGCCAGGAAGAAGAGACAAATATGAGGAGTCCCCAGGAGATCAAAGAGGAGGAAATTCCTGTAAATATCAGTGAAGGTGAGTAATATCTTATGGACAATTATCACTTACTTCAGTCCTTATTGAGGTGTATTTATCCTTCATCTCTCACCCAAGAAGTTTTACACTCAACGCAGCTCATGATAAAGATGGTTTTTTACCCAACTACAAAATATCTGGTCTTCTCTCCATACAAAGTAATAACACTTGGTTGTTTCTGTCTTTGTGGATCTTTCAACTAAAGGATTTAAATAGATTTTAAGACACAAACACTAGATTGATAGTAAATAATTGCAGTGGTGAAAGTCTATAATCTGTTTATCTCAATCTGTAGGACATTTAGATGTGAAGTCTCCAGTTGTCTCCAAGGTTGAACAAGAGGAGCTGAATATAAGAGATAAGGAGGAGGAGAGTCCTGGGAATATCAGGGAAGGTGAGGAATTATTACACAATAAGAACAGTAATAATAAATTCTGTAACGTCACACTGGCACCATAACAATATGATTATTTTATCTTAAAGAGGATTAAAAACTGTGTATACTCTGTAATAGCTGTTTATCTTTAGAGTACATAATTCCTGAGATATACAGCATTGTTTGTGCAGCTCAGTATAGTAATGTAAGGCTCAGAGAGCTTTATTAGGTTGGGGGGGTCTACAATTTAGTACTTGTCAATAATTACTAATATCATTCCATAACATAATAATAGGCTCTTTCTAAAACATCCACACCTCAAATATATAGGATAAATGTATTAACAATATTGATACATTTATTAAATCTGTTTATTATTTTTTATATACAGAGATTCTCACATTAGCCATAAACTGATAATTAGTGAAACTGTGAAACCTCAGTCTGTATATTTACACCCAGGATCTGTTTTTGTATATAATTAATGTCAGATAGTTGTGTAAATCTGTACAAATCCAGAGGCTTCTCTCTCTTGTGACTAACAGGAACCCAAGATGGAAGTCTATATCCTGACTTATATAATGAGGAGGGAGCATATGAGAGAGATGAGAAGTCTATTCACCAGATGGAAACCCATTCAGATCCCTGTACAGGTGAGTGATAATAATAATAATAATGTATTTGTGTTCATGACCCTCCACATGCATTCGCCCACTTACCTCAATCCCTATGGACTCTACACGTACATTCATCCCACTTACCTCACTCACTATGGACTCTACACATACATTCATCTCACTTACCTAACTCTCTGTGGACTCTACACGTACATTCATCCCACTTACCTTGCTCTTTATGGACTCTACATGTACATTTATCCCACTTACCTCACTCCCTATGGACTCTACACGTACATTCATCCCACTTACCTCACTCCCTATGGACTCTACATGTACATTTATCCCATTTAACTCAATACCTATGGACTCTACACGTACATTCATCCCACCTACCTCACTCTCTATGGACTCTACACATACATTCATCCCACTTACATCCCTCTCTATGGACTCTACACGTACATTCATCTCACTTACCTAACTCTCTTTGGACTCTACACGTACATTCATCCCACTTACCTTGCTCTTTATGGACTCTACATGTACATTTATCCCACTTACCTCACTCCCTATGGACTCTACACTTACATTCATCCCACTTACCTCACTCCCTATGGACTCTACACATACATTCATCCCACTTACCTCAATCCCTATGGACTCTACACGTACATTCATCCCACTTACCTCACTCACTATGGACTCTACACATACATTCATCTCACTTACCTAACTCTCTGTGGACTGTACACGTACATTCATCCCACTTACCTTGCTCTTTATGGACTCTACATGTACATTTATCCCACTTACCTCACTCCCTATGGACTCTACACGTACATTCATCCCACTTACCTCACTCCCTATGGACTCTACATGTACATTTATCCCATTTAACTCAACACCTATGGACTCTACACGTACATTCATCCCACCTACCTCACTCTCTATGGACTCTACACATACATTCATCCCACTTACATCACTCTCTATGGACTCTACACGTACATTCATCTCACTTACCTAACTCTCTTTGGACTCTACACGTACATTCATCCCACTTACCTTGCTCTTTATGGACTCTACATGTACATTTATCCCACTTACCTCACTCCCTATGGACTCTACACTTACATTCATCCCACTTACCTCACTCCCTATGGACTCTACACATACATTCATCCCACTTACCTCAATCCCTATGGACTCTACACGTACATTCATCCCACTTACCTCACTCCCTATGGACTCTACACATACATTCATCCCACTTACCTCACTCTCTATGGACTGTACACTTACATTCATCCCACTTACCTCAATCCCTATGGACTCTACACATACATTTATCCCACTTACCTCACTCTCTATGGACTGTACACGTACATTCATCCCACTTACCTCAATCCCTATGGACTCTACACATACATTCATCCCACTTACCTCGCTCCCTATGGACTCTACACGTACATTCATCCCACTTACCTCCATCCGTATGGACTCTACACGTACATTCATCCCACTTACCTCCATCCGTATGGACTCTACACGTACATTCATCCCACTTACCTCAATCTCTATGGACTGTACACGTACATTTATCCCATTTAACTCAATCCCTATGGACTCTATACGTACATTCATCCCACTTACCTCAATCCATATATTGGCAAATACATTAACTGTAAGTGATATCTTCCTGTGTGCTACCATCATACACACAATGCCGCTCATGATAAAGGTGATTTTATACCCAATGACACAATATCTGGTCTTCTCTCCATACAAAGTAATTTATATAATTAAAGGATTTAAATAGGTTTTAAGACACAAACACTACATTGATAGTAAATAATTACAATGTTGAAAGTCTATAATCTGTTTATCTCTATTTATATGACCTTTAGATGTGAAGCCTCCAGTTGTCGACAAGGTTGAACAACAGTAATAATACTTTCTGTAACATTACACCGTCACCCTAACAATATGTTTATTTTATCTTAAAGATAATGACAAACTTTCTATACATTGCAATAGCTATTTATCTCTATAGTACATATTTCTTGAGATATACAGCATTGTTTGTGCACCTAAGTATTACTATATATGGCTCAGAGAGTTTGATAGGGTTGGGGGATCTAGAATTTAGTACTTGCCAATCATTACTAATATCGGTCTATAACTTAATGTCTAACACATCCACAGCAAATGTACAGGATAAATGTATTAATAATATTGTTCATTGTGTTAAATCAGTTTATTGTTTTTTTATATATACATAGATTCTCATATTAGTTATAAACTAATGATTATAATAGTAAGTATAGCAAAAGGGAGTAATATTACTGAGGCCTAAAGAGCCTCCACTGTAATAATATAAAAGGTAAAATCCTTTATTAATTTGTAAATAAAATATAGAAAAAGGCTGAAATGGGTGTTTCATCATAAGTGGTATAAAATCATAGGAGCACCCTGGGTATTGATGTAAACACTTTGGTTAAAGGAAATATATACAGTGCAGTGCGTACATGGAGCACAACAATAATAATAATAATAAGAGAGGAAGCAGTAATTAGTAATCCTTGCTAGGATCCGAGGTTTAATGAGCTGATGATAATATGGATGCACAGATGTATACTTAATTGTAGCCTAAAGCTATCCAAAAATTCACAGTGTCCCAACAGTGAGTTCTTCTTAATAGAAAGTGTATTATATAGTCAGAGATCTTGGACTATGTGCCCCACAAAAGTGTGATAATATATTTATTCTGTTTTAACATGGAAATAGTGTGATTTGGATAATCCACCAGGGGCTACACAAAAGACTGTGCTTGTGCTGCAGTCTGAGAACCAGGTAAAATGAGTATAGCCTGTAATGTTTCTCATGATATTAACCAATCTGGATGGTGCTTGTATTGTAGTGTGATGTCCTAATATTGTTTGCTCAGTTAAGAGTGTGAAATTGCTGTATACAGTAAACGGCGCTGAATCACGATTGTGCTGCAGTAAACGAGCTTAGTACAGTTACTTGACTACACCTATAAGGTAACCTCGAAAATTGTAACCGATAAATAAGGCCAAGAGTGGTTGTAAAGCCTCAGATTTTCCTGCGCAAGAGCTGCGCTTGCATTATGCTCTTTGGAGCCTCTAATGCTGCTGTGCCCACACACAGTATACTTGGTTACTATAATGCTTTAACTACAATGTAGCTCAAAGGAGTAACTTCTGTCAGTTTGTTACTCACGGTTGTCAGGGCTTAGGTTGTGCTTCCATGACGTCCAGAGGTATTTTCCTCTTGTGTTCCGAAGAGAGGAAACGCAGTAATGAAGGAGAGGAAGAAAAACAGTCACAGACTCCAGCATGAAATCCCTCCGATCCAAAGCTAATTTAAGGAACTGCTTCCTACAGTGACCTGACCGCTACGGTTTCGACTTCTCTAAGGCTTTATCAAAGATATTATTGCAATAGCTCAGTCAGCTCAAGACTGACTTTCGCAGGCTAGATTTTAAAATGGATAACGGCGTGTTTGATTGGTTGACGCCTATAAGCGTCACCAGGTGAGATATAATGTTATCAAGTAATAGTACTCCCGAAAACATAGTGGGTTGCTTGCATCATTGGGTAAATGAGATAGTAGTTAATGATCCTGAACACTTAGACAAGAAAACAATAGCATACAGCTTAAACTTACACTGAATGATTTTAAGATAGCAGAATAACATTAGAGCCACTAGATTTGGGCTAAATAGAATTGTTTTTGAATAGGATGTACTGTATGTTTTTAATATATAGATGGAGCTAAGATTAAACATTATCATGGTGAGCCAGAGTGAAACTATGCAGCTACTAAATATTAATGCCACATTCTGAGAAAGACCATTAGATGGTAAGTGAGGGATGGTATACTGGAGCTAAGAGTGGTTTCCCAGGATAAGCTTTAAGGGCTATTCTTGTGTTGGCTTTAATAGTGCTATCTAGTGATTATAGTAAAAGCTTTATAAAGTTAGTAAAGCTATATACTTTTTAGTATACCTCAATAGATAGTAGTAGGTATGTTCATACTACAGTATATAAAAGCTGAGAATGAGAAGTCTTCATTAAGCCTATTAGGGCTCTGGGCTGCAAGTTTGAATATCCACATGCTCTCTTTTTGAAAGAGCTTTCTTCTTTTGTCTCCTCCTCTAATACTTCTCTCCAGATAGTCCACTACGGGAAATCTTGGACCATCAGTTTAATTATTGTGATTTATCCTTATGTGGCATGCCACTGATGTATCCAGGCGGTTCCTTTATCGAGTCAATGTGCTCTAAGATCCTCCTTTTCAAGGGTCTCTCCATTTTTTCCACGTAAAGTTTATCACATGGGCAAACTATCACGTATACCACAAAGGATGAGTTTCAGTTTAGAAACGTATTTATGGAGTATTTCTTTCCACTCGTTCGATGTTGAAACTCTCTTTCTCTGGTTGTAGAAATTTGTAGGCTTTGCATCTATGGCACCTGAATAGGCCTAGTCTGACTAAGCCATGTTTCCTTATGTGCTTCTTTGTTTAGAAAGTGCCTTTTGGTTACCAATTGACCTAAGGTGGACCTTTTCTATATGTGACACTTGCTCTCTCAGTTATTTGGTCTTTTAATGCCAGATCCTCTTTCAGTAAATACCAATACTTTTGAAGTATTTCTCCTATTATTTCACTGTGACTACTAAAGGTCATTAGGCAGTGTGTAGTGCTGCAGTCATCTGTGGTTTTACTTTGTTTATACAGTAGATCTGTTCTATTTGTCCGTAACACTCTCTGAAAGGCCATCTTTAATGGCCTATTTGGATAGCCCCTCTGAATCTTTCCTTAAGTTGATCCACTTGCATCTTGAAAACACTTTCAGAGCTGCAATTACACCGTAGGCGCAGATATTGGCTCGTTGGAATACTCAGTTTTTGTGTCACTGGATGATGACTCCTCCAGTCGAGGAGCATGTTGGAAGACGTCAGTTTGTGATGGACTACTGTACTGATGAGTCCCTCATTATCTTTGGTTGAACTTGATAGACTGAACATCTTTAATCAACCTAAATTACTATGCAACTAAGTAACTCCTCAATAACTATTCAACTAAGGAACTATGTAACTTCCTGATAGAAGACTTTGTATACATAGGAAGTTTGTATCTGCACAGTGGGGAAGTGTCAGTAACTATAGTTGGATCTCTCAGCAGCACTAATAGGTAGATTGTTAGTTTACATAAACGCCCACCTCTGGAAGTAACAGGCAGCAGCAGGCAAAAAATGAAAGCCTGCAGCAAGCAATAATTGCATATATAAGTTGTAATATGTAAAGTTTGTGTTTATACAGTATTGTTTTTTTCTTTTAAATAACATTTTGCAGACCATCATATTTAGTTAAATAAAATACCATAATTGACAATCATTGGTGTGCACCAGATCACACTGCACTCTATAGACATTCAGACATCTGTTGCCTCATTTTCATATGATTAGAAAACAATGTTGTATGATCATAAGGAGTTACATAACTTTTACTGAATTAATAGACTAAACTAAATCATTTTCAAGCAAATCGACCTTTCATAAACTGCAAATTGGTCTCAGTACGCTATAAATAATTATAGTAACTATACTAGATATATACTAACCAATCGTTTCCATTTAGAAGTATGTTAAAGCTGTCACAATTTACTTCTGGTGCTTTTGTTTCCAACAGATGGAGCTGAAACTTGGAATACCTTTGGAGAAGACCACATTTCTCACACAGCAGAAAAAACATTTGCATGTTCTGAATGTGGGAAATGTTTCAGTCTGGCCTCAGTTCTTAATAGCCATAAGATGACTCATACAGGAGAAAAAACTTTTCCATCTTCTGAATGTGGGAAATGTTTCAGTCATCCCTCAGCTCTTAAAAGCCATAAGATGACTCATACAGGAGAAAAAACTTTTTTATGTACTGAATGTGGGAAATTTTTCAGTCGGGCCTCAGTTCTTAATAGCCATAAGATGACTCATACAGGAGAAAAACCTTTTTCATGTTCTGAATGTGGAAAATGTTTCAGTTATCTCTCATCTCTTAATGTACATAAGAGAACTCATACAGGAGAAAAACCTTTTCCATGTTCTCAGTGTGGGAAATGTTTCAGTCATCTCTCATCTCTTAATAAACACGAGAGAACGCACACAGGAGAAAAACCTTTTCCATGTTCTGAATGTGAGAAATGTTTCCGTCATCTCTCATCTCTTATTAAACATGAGAGAACTCACACAGGAGAAAAACCTTTTCCATGTTCTGAATGTGAGAAATGTTTCAGTCATCCCTCAGCTCTTAATAGCCATAAGATGACTCATACAGGAGAAAAACCTTTTCTATGTTCTCAATGTGGCAAATGTTTCAGTCAGCTCTCACATCTTAATAACCATAAGAAGACTCATACCGGAGAAAAACCTTTTCCATGTTCTGAATGTGGGAAATGTTTCAGTCAGCTCTCACATCTTAATAAACATAATATGACTCATACAGGAGAAAAACCTTTTCCATGTTCTGAATGTGGTAAATGTTTCAGTCAGCTCTTAGCTCTTAGTAGCCATACGATAACTCATACAGGAGAGAAACCTTTTGCATGTTCTGAATGTGGGAAATGTTTCAGTCTGGCCTCAAATCTCAAGCGACATATGAGAACTCACACAGGATAGACGCCATTTGCATGTTCTGAAATTGACACAAGAGAAAAAATGTATTTCAGTCAGACTTGAAATGACTCAAAAAACTCACATAGGATAAAGATCAGTTGTATGTATGACGTGTGGGGAATGTTTAATATGAGTCCGCCATTACACATCAACATGACATATTATGCAATTCTACTAAGATCATATAAATGTAATTAATCAAAAACATTTAGCTGGCTCATAAAATGTGGATATCTGAGTTGTGCTGTTCTTTTAGTAAGTTCTACTAGTGTATCAGCTTGTATTATTACAATACATACTATGAGTATGCACTGGTTCTGTGCATTGCTGCTATCTGCTTGGTTACCAATAAATAATTTAAAGGGATATGTAAGTTTCCTGGGTTATTACTTTTCTGCACTCTATAAACAAAAAGCAGCCTGTATGCATGCAGCACATTTCATAAAACCTTTTATTAATATTTAAAAATCTTTCTAATGATTATGTTAACACCCCCAGGGGTGTCTACATAGGCTCCTGACCCCCCCCCCCAATCAACAGGCAGCATTAGGGGGTTTATTTAACCCATTATTCACCTGCTGTTGCTTCCTCGGCCAAACACCTTGCAGCTTCCTGTCTGATGTGTGCCATGTTCTGCAGCTTACAGTGGATATAAAAAGTCTACAAACCCCTGTTAAAATGTCAGGTTTCTGTGCTGGAAAAAATGAGACAAAGATAAATAATTTCAGAACTTTTCCACCTCCAATGTGACCTATAAACTGTACAACTCAATTGAAAAACAAACTGAAATCTTTGAGGTGGAGGGAAGAAAAAATATAAAAATAAAATAATATGGTTGCAAAAGTATGCACACACTTAAACTAATACTTTGTTGAAGCACCTTTTGATTTTATTACAGCACTCAGTCTTTTTGGGTATGAGTCTATCAGCATGGCACATTTTGACTTGGCAAGATTTGCCTACTCTTCTTTGCAAAAACACTCCAAATCTGTCAGATTGTGAGGGCATCTCCTGTGCACAGCCCTCCTCCTCAAGTAATCATAAATTAAAATTATTTATTGTTTGTATTATTACTTTCTACATTTCTAATATGTTTGTCTTACTCTTTGCCTGCAATATCCACTCGGTCCTTCAGTGAATGAGAAAGTATGTGCACCTAAAGTGTTTTTTACACCACAGACTAGCATGTGTCATCTTGGTCATAAGATATTTTGGTTGTATATTTGCTGTCTTTTCAAATTTGACATGTTTTATAGTGTTTGGTTACATTGGAAGTCTATCAATTACTAATTACATCAGATGAAACACACACAATGGTTAATTATCTACTAAATAAAAAAAAAAACAGTTTTATTATTCTTATATATGTGTGCTTTTTATTTGAGGAACTTTACAAAGTTACAAAGTACAATCCTAACACAGGTCAACAAAATGTTACTTTTTTTGGTCTCAGAAGTAAAACTGGTGAACCTAATAGTATTTTATGTGCTGAATACAAACATATTTTTAGAATTTCTCTAGCACATAAACATTTTGAGACAGTGATTTTAAGTTTACAGTATTACATATATTTACAATACATACATAGTACTATCTCCCCTAAACGTTAGAAGTATAGGATTTTCTCCTGTATTCTTTCTCAGGAACATCCCTCTTAGGGGTCCAACAGTAATCAGCAAGCATTGCCGGACTCCACTTGCTCTGGTAACACTTTTTCATTTTGGAAATGTCCTGGTGGAATCATTCACCATGTTCATTGCTGATTTACCCAAGGTTTGCTGGGAAGGAATCAGGAATGAATCCAAGAAATAGATTTTCAATGATATGTTACATCCCATGGTCTTGTAAGATTGCAAAAGATCATCCACTATTTCCTTGTAGTTGCGATTCCCTAAGAAGTTCTGACAAACACTCTTAAAATATTCCCATACAGCCTTTTCAGCCTGGTTCAACTGGCTATCAAAGTTCTCATCTTTAATCAGTTGTCTTATTTGAGGTCCTATAAAGATCCCCTCTTTGATCTTTGCATCACTGATCCTTGGGGAAAAAATCGATTAAATATGTAAATACAGGTCCATTTTGATGAATCGCTTTTTTCCTTTATAGGCTCGAGCTTTATATGGAGTGTTGGTAAATACACTTTTTCTGGATAATCGAGTGAGGTGTTGATAACATTCTTCTGTCCTAGAGTTAGTGATGTTTGTTTTGGCCATTGTTTCTGAGTTTAATTATTTTTCGGTCTCTGCTGTCCCACTCACAAAGAAAAAAGCTGTACTTTGTGTGACCAAGTTGTAGTCTAAGAAAAAGAAAGACTACTTTCAAGTCACCACAGATATTCCATTTGTACTCTTTATATTTGATTTTTTCAAGCAGGAGTTTCATGCTCTCATAAGCTCCTTTGATATTGGCAGCATGAGCTAGTTGCATTGATGGAAACTTATTTCCTTTGAGGAGAAGCTCAGCTTTCAAGCTAGCTTTAGAAGAATCAATAAATAAACACCAATCCTCTATTTTGTACTCATGACCAAGTGCTTCCATGACAGAATAAACATCATTGCAAAAAACAAGTTCATCTTTAAGGGAAAATAAATCCTTAAAGTCACTATGCCTATCTCTAAAAAAACAAACTTTAGTTTCCTTATGGAGAATATTTCAGCCTTTCAACCTGGAGCCTAAAAGTTCTGCTTGCATTTTAGATAGGGTCAAGTCTCGAACGAGGTCATTGAGATCTCCTTGGGTAAGGAAATATGGTTGTAACGATGAACAGGAAGCCCCAAACGTTTGATCAAGCCTTATATCATCAGCAGCAGCATGCTCTGCAGGATCTTTTTCTTGTTCATCATCACTAAGTATTACTTCTTTTGGAGCCATTGACAAGGCAATTTTTCACTCTGCAGCACTGGTCTGATGTCACATGGTAAATTTGGATATGTCACAGTGTGCTTTGATTAAGAACTAATGCCTGAAATGTCTGTAAGACAAAAGTAACTGTGGAGTGATCTTTTTGTTTTAGCCAAATCATTGGAACAGCAAAATTCATGTGCCAAGAACCCATTGACCAACTGGTGAGAAATCTGACACAGGTACAACAACAAAAATGAGGAACTTTTATCATGGTCAGCGACTTTGCATCTACAGTAAAGCTCATAACACTTCTTAATAAGTGGAGTAAAACCACGTTTATGATTTTTAAATATTACCTCACCACAAAAGTAGCAAAATGAGTTTGGATGATTAATACACTTTCTTGGCATTGTTCAACTTCATATTATGAACATAAAATTAACATAGAACTACACAAATAACAAATACAGCATTAGATGTTTCAAGAATGAACTCTTTCCACCAACTGGCCAGGAGCGCTGACTCATACAGTAAACAAGCAAACATGTGACTCATCATGCCTCAAGAGCATCAGATGACAGAAGATGACTCAACTGTTTATTACTCTGGGCCCTTTGCACATTGACTAATTAGTAGAATTTACAACAATTAAAAATAATACTAGGATTTTACTGATGAAAAATTAGCATATCTTAATGCTGTATGAACATGTAATATATCACAATGTATTATATTAAAGAGCATGTAACTTTAATACTATGGGTGATAGAACAATGCTGAGACCCTTTTCAAAATCAGTGGGGTACATTACATATAGCACAACACTTTTTTGCTCTGAGAGAAAATCTTTGTTTACCAGTGTAATGGATTAATGTTTCTGATTACCCTATTTTACCCTACTTGTTTCCATCCTTTTACTGGATCCAACATGAGTTTGGTTAAGTTGCCCAACTAGGGCTTTAGAAAATGGACCATGATCTTTTTACTATTTTCAGTTTTCAGTTTAATTGAAGCCATTTCCAGACCATGATATCATTATTTCCCGAATGGAACTCTATAAATCTCTTTTGAGACCTGGAATTTATATTTATGTCTGATAACATAATGCAACATTAATAAAGATTTCATCATTAAACTTACCAAACAAATTTTCTACATTACACCTCAATTACATCTCCTGAGCTTCCCAGCCCCTCAGAGACATTGTCCCAAATCTACTGACAGATAATAAAGTCCTCAGTAAGTTGTGGCCAATGTAAGCTGCAGGATCAGAAGCAGGTAGGGGAGAAGTCATATTTATATTCCTGTATATGTGTCACTATCTTTCTGTTGGGCTTATCCAGGAGGGTCCTCATGTCACTCTAATCTGGTATTTATACATATCTTGTGTAGTGTGAGGAGACATAATGATGTATCATTGGACTCACTTTATATAAAACAGAGATCTGTACTGGGGGGCTGGATGGTGGGTGGTGGGATTGGGAATGACAGATTCTTTAATATTGTAACATACAAGTCTATCATCATGTTCCATATATATTTTATTTCAGGTTTTGTCATGCTATTTGCAAAAACATTTTTGAAGCATTATTTGTTCATATGCATTTTATTTTAATAATTAGAAAACAAACAAACATTAATGAGTTATAGTTATTTACTATAGACATCTTCTTATTATCTACTTTTCAATCTCTTTCTTAGTCCTCTATTATGTATTTGCTTTCTGTTTATTTCTTGTGATGTTTTACTTATGTATTATCTTTCTTATGTGTGCTGTTTCTTTGTATCTTTATTTGTTCTCTGTTAATTTCCCTTGTACCTTAGTTTTTTTTTCTCTCTTACTTTTTTATGTCTTTCTCTCTGTTTTTTTCTCTCTGATATTATTATTATTATTATTATTATTATTATTATTATTATTATGTATTTAATTTTGAGATTTTGGATCAGATCATCCCTTTGACTAGAACTGTGTCCTATATACAGGTTAGCAATAAAAATGTCTGCTGTACCATAACACATGAATATGAGAGCACCATCACAGGGCATCATGGGAGATGATCACGTACACTTGAGCTGATGGTAAGAAGGTCTTAATATAAAAACAATTATAGGGTAGTTTGAATGTTCCTTTTCTTTTACTAAGTAATGACATTTCCGGGCATATTAATCCCAAGGAGTAGCTTTAGATCATATTAAACCCCCATTTCACATTTAGCTATTAATCATTAAATAGGTTTGTATTTAAACATATGTTGGAGTATGAGCACAAAGATATATATTTTTTATAGATAATGCTAATTGTAGCAGACTCTGTGACTATGTGTCCTAAAGTAGACCATCGTAGCAATGCTTGTTGGTCTGTCACATGAAAGGATATGTTCTGCCATTATTTTTATGTTCAGGGTTGGGAAAGATTTGCTGGATGATTTGTGAATGGGTTCATCTTTCAGTAGATAGAAGCATTCAGTCACACTACAAAAGTTACACAACTATTTTCATTGCTTTGTGTCATATAACACAGTAGGTCAATCTCTGTTTTGGACTGATGACCAGCTGACCGACTACCGGACAATGCTTCTTGCATTGTATTTTCCACCTTATTCCATGAGGTATTCATTTTAAGATCAACTAGTAGTTCCCATAATTTTCTCATTTAATATGGACTGTTAGTGTTCTTGAAGGCGTCTCCAATAATCTCGACACTTATACTTTTTGGGATTTACATACCAGCACTCTGTCCAGTGTCTTTTTATGTTTGCTTCATTTCATTTTTTTGTTGTTTTTGCTTTCAACTTCACTTTTACCAATGTGTATTAACAAATGTGCTGCCATATCTTATTATGAATATATTTATAATATAATTTGATCCATATGTTTATTGTACCCCTAGCACCATGGAGGTGTGATGTGCTCTTCAAATAAAATAAAATAATGATAGTAATAAAAACAGTAGAAACTTTCTCACCCAAATCCATATTTCAAGTATTGACCATGGATCTTACAAACCAAAGTATAGTTTCCTATTTCACATTGAGGGGGATCTCTGATGTTCCTGAGCTTCAGGTTCCAATCTTCCTTCTGGTTCTTCTCATTTATACCCTAACGCTAGGTGGTAACATGACCATTCTACTGCTCATCTGCCTGGACCATCACCTGCACACCCCCATGTACTTCTTTCTGGTGAACTTGGCAACCATAGACATGTCCTCCTCTACCATTACTCTACATAATATATTTACTAGTTTTTTATTAGGAGATAACACAATTTCTCGTCTTGGTTGCCTCACACAATTTTATTTGTTTTCATCATTAACAGTTTCTGAACTGTATATACTGACAGCCATGAGTTATGATAGGTATGTTGCCATCTATAACCCCTTGACTTATCACATGGTCATGAACTGGAGAGTTTGTGTTCTGTTGGCCAGTTTCTGTTGGCTATTGGGTTTTCTGGAAACTACATCATATTTTATTTTATTATCAAATTCCACTTGCTACTTATCCATGGAGATAAACCACTTCTTCTGTGACATTGGACCAATTGTAAGAATTACTTGCAGTGACACGCATTTCTTAGATCTTTCATTTTTAATTAATTCAGCACTCAATGCTATTTGTCCACCTCTCCTCACCTTCACCTCATATGTATTTATTATCTTCACTATCCTTAAAATCAAATCCAGCACCGGTAGGAGTAAAGCCTTCTACACATGTTCCTCACATGTCACAGTCGTTGTTCTTCTCTATGTGACTCTTATCTGCCAATACGTAAATCCAGACATGAAGGACAGCTCGCAGTCTAATAAATTCTTATCTCTCTTCAACACGGCTGCTGTCCCCATGTTAAACCCAATAATTTATAGCTTAAAAAATGAAGATGTGAAATCATCACTGAAACGAAGGATGTGTAATGTGATGATTTAATTAGTATTTGCTGCACAATTAATTGTGTCTGTGCATCGTGATGATAACATGACTATTGTTCTACCTGGGTCTCCATAATTCTGATCTCTTACTGTGTCGGCTCAGTACTCTAAATATGTTTTTTTGTGCCTCGTTGAGTCTGTCTTCATTACTTGATATATGTATCCATAGTCCATCTGACAATCACTTGCCTCCAGGCACTCTCTTAGCCCAGACAGGAGCTGCTCTATCCAAAGCTTATGTTCTGTATTTCTGAGTTATGATGTTTCTTTATCATTCTCATCTCCTATAACTTAAATGGAAAATAGTTTAAAAAGCAAGTAATAAGTAAGAAAAGTACAAAACACAGAGTATATTTTATACCATCTTTAGCAGTTATTGAAATAAACATGGTACAATCAGGAAGATTAAGTGATGTAGTATAACACAAGGACACAACGGAGATGGGAGCCAAGGTATCAGTGTGTAAGGGATGAAGAACACAACACTATAAGGAATTGGGTGTTAAGGTATACAAGGGGTGAAGAGATTAACTTACAAGAAAACATAGAGAATCAGGTATCACGATATCAGATAGCTTGGCTTTTGGAAACTGTTATTAACGTATCAGACAACTGGAAAGATAAGCAACTTAGGCAAGAATACAAATGGTATCAACTACCAAGGTACCTGACTCATGGAAAGATGTAGAGCTTACACAATAATATATATGGAATTGGGTATGAAGGTATCTAATAGATGAATTATATAACTATTTTTCTTCATAAAGTCTAACAGCCATTTCACCACTCTGTAGGTTTTCTCATAGACTGTGTATACTGCCAGTTTACACATAGCCTCTGAGAAAACTGCCAGAGTGGTGAAACGTCCGTTAGGACTTATGAAGGACAATTAATTCTCAGAATGCTTAGTTGTTATAGACATGGACTGACAAACTTGTGAGGTTCCCAAAAGGGCATTAGGGAAGGGAAAAGTATTACTATTCCTAAATGTTACAGCCTGCAAGAGATGTACTTATGTACTGATAACTGGCAGCAGAGCATTTCTAAATATGTCAAATGTGTAGATACATAATCTGTTTTCATTGGAACTATTTTAGCAATGGATGGATTTTTACTAACATACAAACATCCAATTAATTATTTTGCCTCTATAGTGAAAAATTTAGTTAGCTTTGGGGTATTTACAAGAGAGCCTTCCAGGCAGGAGTTTCCATCAAGATCATAGGACTTATCTTCAATGCTAAGGCTAGTTTTTATTTTTAATGAGTGCAATGATCAATTATAATAAAAGTGATTTTTTTTTAAGTTTCAATTTGTCCATTTCAATGAGTATCTAATAAATGAGTAGATGTAGAACTCACACAATAATACACAAGGTATTGGGTTTCAAGGTATTAGATAGATGGAGAATTGTGTTGTTGTTGCTCAGTCGTTCAGTCAAGTCTGACTTTCCGTGGACCATAGCACAGCATCAGGTACATTTCTCAGTCACTGCCTCTCTGAACTCCATCAAGTTCATGTTCATTACTTCAGTTATAGTCATCTATCCATCTCCCCTTCTGTCATCCCCTTCTTCTTGTGCCTTCAATTTTTCCCAGCATCAGAGTCTTCTGTAGGGAAGATATAGAACTTACACAACAATATATAGGAAACTGGGTACATTAGCTCTTACAGACACAGGGTAGGCACTTTAGCACTTACAGACATAGGCTGGACAAATTGGCTCTTACAGACACAGTCTGGGCACATTGGCATCTTACAGACACAGGCTGGGCACATTGGCTCTTACAGACTCAGGCTTGGCATATTACCTTTTACAGACACAGACTGGGCACATTGGCTCTTACAGACTCAGGCTTGGCATATTACCTTATACAGACACAGGTTGGGCACATTAGGGTCTTACAGAATCATGTTCGGCACATTGTACTGTTACAGACATAGGCTGGGCACATTAGCTCGAACAGACACAGGCTAGGCACACTGGGTCTTACAGACACAGGCTGAGCAAATTAGCTCTTACAGATACAAACTGGGCACATTTGCTTTTACAGACACAGGTTGGACACGTTGGCTCTTACAGACACATGCTGGGCAAATTAGCTCGTACAGACACAGGGTGGGCACATTTGCTTTTACAGACACAGGCTGGGCCTATTTTACTCTTATAGACACAGGGTGGGCCCATTTGGCTCATACAGACATAGGGTGGGCACATTGACTCTTACAAATAAAGGCTGGGCAAATTAGTTCTTACTGACACATGCTAAGCATATTGGCTCTTACAGACACATGCTGGACACATTAGCTCTTACAGGCAAAGGCTGGACACATTGCCTTTTACAGGCAAAGGCTGCGAACATTGGCTTCTAATGACACAGACTTGGCATATTGGCTCTTACAGACACAGGCTGGGCAAATTAACTTGTACAGACACACGCCGGTGACACTGGGTCTTACAGAAACAGGCTCTGCACATTCACTCTTATAGATACAGACTGGGCACATTTGCTCTTACAGACACTGACTGGGCAAGTTAGCTCAAACAGACACATACTTGACACATTGCTTCTTACATACACAGGCTGGGCCCCTTTTACTCTTACAGACACAGGCTGGGAACATTAGCTCTTACTAACACAGGCTGAGCAGATTAGCTCTTACATACACAGGCTGGGCCCCTTTTACTCTTACAAATACAGGCTGGACAAATTAGTTCTTACTGACACATGCTAAGCAGATTGGTTCTTACAGCCACAGGCCGGGCACATTAGCTCTTACAGGAAAAGGCTGGTCACAAATTATATTTATTTAGATCACTCCAAGATATTACGAAGCGCTGTGCAGGGGTTAAGTTCATGGCAAAAAACAAATGTAACACCTTATAAAGAATGGAGTGCCCTGTTTTTGAGCTTAGAATCAAATGTACATAGAGCTAATTTTCAAGGCATTGACACAAGATTGAAAACACGCAAACTTATGATCTAAGGGTTTAGGTGTTATACAAGAGGGTGACAAATGCAAGATGGCAACGTGAAAGCAATTTGTTTAGTCAAATGGAGGGGTCTGTGTGTTGTACTGTACATTGTGGGTGTAAGTATTATTAAGTTGTGGAGTGTGCAGTTGTAATTATTAAAGCTGAAGATTTTTTAAACAGATGTGTTTTTAGTCATTTTTTAAAGCTTTTGAGGCAGGAAGATAATCTAACGGTGCAGGGCAAGGAGTTCCAAATAGCAGGGGCAGCACAAGAAAAGTCTTGAAGACGGGAGTGAGAGGAGGTGATGAGAGAGGAGGAAAGAAGAAGGTCGTTAGCAGAACGAAGGGGCGGTTGGGAGAGTATTTTGAAACAAGAGCAGAGATATAAGGGGGTGCACTGTTGTGGAGGGCTTTATATGTTAGGGTCATGATTTAAAATGTTATTCTGGAAGCTGTGGGAAGCCAGTGGAGTGATTGACAGAGAGGACCTGCAGACACTGATCATTTGGTATGGAAAATGAGTCTAGTGGAGGCGTTCATTATGGATTGAAGGGGATACAGACGAGAGATGGGTAGGCCAGCAAGGAGTGAATTGCAGTAGTCGAGTCGAGATATGATGAGAGAGCGTATTAGAATTTTAGCTGTGTCTTCTGTAAGATAATGACGAATTTTGGAGAAGTTTTTTAGATGAAACTATTGTTATTGATTGAATGTGAGGAATAAAAGAGAGGGTGGGATCCAGTAGGGAGTGATGATAGTGTTGTTAACAGTGAGAGATATTTGAGGAATGGAAGCTGTAGTAGGGGTTGGAAAGATTAGGAGTTCAGTCTTAGACATGTTGAGTTTGAGTTGACGGCAGACATCCAGAAGGATATGCTAGAGAGGCAGATGGAAACTTTAGCTAAAAGAGAGGGGGACAGGATGGTGTTATATGTAGCAAATAAACATTTAGGGTTGGAGAACAGGCTTGATATTAGTGATGAGAAGTAGTGTTGTTTGGCAAGATTGAGGGCAAAGAAGTAGGAGCGCAAGGTAAACTTGTAGTGGAGAAAGTCTGCTGAAGTGTGAGATTTACTCCATAGTCATTCTGGAGTGCATGAGCATCTCTGTAGATAGCATGTTTGTGTAGTGTGCCATGGTTGTAAATGAGAGCAAGGGTGTTTTTTTGTGATTATGGGGGCAAGAGAATCAAGCGTGGAGGTTAGAGTCAAGTTGTACTGTGAAGTGGCAATGTCAAGGCAGGCAAGGGTGGTGAGGGGGCTGAGAAAGGGTTTTATCACATTCGAAAATTGTTGTGGGTTAAGTGCATGCAGGTTTCTGCGGGTTCTGGTGGCAGGAATTGAAGAAGGGTGGTGAGTGGAAGATGAGGTGAGGTTGCAAGTTAGCAGGTGGTGGTCAGATAGGGGAAGTGGGGAGATGACAAGGTTGGAGAATGGTGAAGATAATGTCAATGGAGTGTCCACCACGGTGAGTTGTGGAATCTGTCCATTGTGAGAGGCCAAGGGAAGAGGTAAGTGCAAGTAATTTTGCAGTTGTTTCTGGGGTGGGGTGGGGGGGGGGGGTTGTCAGTGGATATGTTGAAATCGCCAAGAATGAGTGAAGGTATATTGGAGGAGAGAAAGTGAGGGAGCTAGGCAGCAAAGTTGTCCAGAAATTGAGAGAATGATCCAGAGGGGCGATAGATCACAGATACTTGCAGAGGGATGGGAGAGAAGATGCGGATAGTATGAACTTCAAAGGATGAGAATTGAAGGGAGGGAACAGGGGGTATGCAGTGAAAAGTTCAGCGAGAGGATTGGAGTATGCCCCCACCTCCACCTTGTTTGTTCCCAGGTCTAGGAGTGTGGCTGAAGTGTAGACCACCATAAGAGAGTGCAGCAGGGGGGGGGGGGGCAGAGTCAGATGAAGTGAACCAGGTTTCTGTGATAGCCAGTAAATTGAGGGATTTGTAAATGAAGAGGTCATGAATGAAGGTAATTTCATTGCAAACAGACCTTGCATTCCAGAGGGCACATGAGAAGGGCAAATTAGATGGTTTGTGACCAGTGATGGGAATTAGATTATGGGTGTTTTGGGTATTTGCTGCCCTGGTGACTCTGCGTGGCTGACAGCAGGTGGGAATGAGTGAGGGGCCTGGGTTAGGGGATATATCTCCACAAGCCATCAGAAGAAGGAGAGAGAATAAAAGAAGATGGGAATAGGACTTACAGGAGCATTTCTGCTTTTCAGCTTTAGGGGAGGGATAAGATAGTGACTGGAGGAAGCTCATGGGAGCAGAGAAGAGGAGAGGAAAGCAGGGAAGGTGAGATTATGATATTATTGGAGACATGATGTGTGGAGACAGTATATGAGAGTCTGAGAAAGAGGCAGGAGGTTATAATAAAGAAGATGGTGTGAGAAAACATTGTGACACTGTGTAAACAAACAAGCAAAAAAATGTAAATACACTTGCCTTAATAGATACTTAAAGACATTGGCTCGGCACATTAGCTCTTACAAGCACAGACTGGACACATTGCCTCTTACAAACACAGACTGGGCACACTAGCTCTTACGAACACAGGCTGAGCACATTAGCTATTACAATCACAGGCTGAGCACATTAGCTATGACAAACACAGTCTGGGATCTTTGGATCATACAAGCATAGGGTGGGCACATTGACTCTTACACACATAGGCTAGGCACATTAGCTATGACAGACACAGGCTGGGATACATTAGGTCTTACAAGCATAGGCTGGGCACATTCACTTATACAGACACAGGCTGGGTACATTAGCTCTTATAGGTCCAGGCTGGGCACATTGGGCTCTTAAAGACACAGGCTGGGCACATAGGCTGTTTCAGACACAGACTGGGCACATTAACTCTTACAGACACAGGCTGGACACATTACCTTTTACAGTAAAGGCTGGGCACATTGGGCTCTTACAGACACAGGCTGGGCCCATTGGCTTCTACAGACACAGGCTGGGCATATTAACTCTTATATACACAAGCTGGGCACATTAGGTTCTTACAGAAACAGGCTGGGCATATTAACTCTCAGAGACACAGGTTAGGCACATTAGGTTCTTACAGAAAAAGGTTGTGCACATTGGGCTCTTACAGACACATTCTGGACACATTAGCTCGTACAGACACAGGCTGGACATTTTGGGTCTTTCAGAAGCAGGCTGGGCACATTGGCTCTTATAGACAGAGCCTGGGCACATTAACTTTTTTTTTTAATTTCAAATATTTTTATTTTTCTTTTAAACATACAAAAAAAGAAAAAACTGAACATGAAAAAACAAAACAGATACAAGCATGTATACAAGGATGGATTCTCATAAATAGGCAAACATAAATATCATAAAAGTTTGTTCATTAAGGACATTTTCTAAAACACTTTTAAGTTCCCCTTTTTCCTTTTCCTTTTATCTTTTTATTTTCAAAAGCCAAACATAAGAAACAAATAAAGTACAAATAGAAACAAAGTAAAAATACAAAGAAAAACAAAAAGGCGCCTCTGGAGAGGCATAAAGGAATCAAGGTTCATTTCAATTATGGTAAGTATGAACTACTTCACATCAAATTTCTTTATCTTTTTTCAAAGAAGACATTCAAACCTTCTATTTTCCTCTAGTTAGTTTCAGAGCTAGAATAGTTGTCCCAAATTTTCCATTTGGTTATATTGATTTTTATTAACTCTGCTGCATTGAAATCTTTTTCTAAGGCTCTATTCCTTTTAAGTATAGTTAATATCTCATTCTAAAATGGAATATTTTGTTGTTTCCAGCAACAGGCTATCATCTATTTTGCAATTGAAAAATTTGCAAAATGATGGCTTGTGCTGGATAATTCAATCCAGTCGGCATTATGTGTAAAATGGCCATTTGTGGTGATGAAGTAATAGTTGTACCTAATATTTGTGATATATTATGAAAGCAATTCCTCCAGAAGGTATGAATGCATGGGCATTCCCACAATATATGCAGGAAGGAGCCAGGGGAATCACAATTCCTCCAGCAAAGGTTTTGATTTAGTTTTCCTGAGTATTGACTAATTTTCTCAGGGGCACGGTACCATCTATTTACAATTTTAAACTGGATTTCTCTCAAAGTTGCCTTTTTAACGTATTTGTCAGTTTTAGAGAAGGATTTTTTCCAAATCTCTATAGGAAAAGATAATGTATAATCTCTTTCCCAAATTTTCATATTCATTGTTTTACCCCTTTGAGTTAGTTCTCTAAAAATTTCAAAGCATTTAGATATTAAATGCTTTCTATTGTTTTGTTCTAGCAACTTTTCAAAGTGAGTTAATTCTTCTCGTTTTGTATAGTACAAGTTATGTTTTTTCAGTGCCATTTGCAGTCTTAAATATTCCAGTCGTTTTTATCTATATTATACAATTTAACAAAGTGATCAAATGGTGCCAATTCTGTCCCCAAATAAAGTTTTTGTAGTGTGTCGATTCCATTATTAATTCATTTACTTGAAATCGCAATCTGTAATATTCTCTCTAATTCTTTCATTGGCATAATTAAACTTGCATATGGAACTAACTCAAATTTTTTATTCATTTTATGCCAGAATTTTATAGCTTTTTTAACTATCCAAGAATCAGTCATTTTGTATTTTTTGCAGAATCTTCGAGAGAAATCAGATATCTTAGTTTGCAGTCCTTTATACTGGACTCTTTAACTTGTGACCAAGAATATGTTGCCATTGGATTTATCCATTTAATGGCGTGAGAAACGATTATCACATTGTGGTATAGCTTAAGGTCTGGGTATGAAATACCTCCATTGACAAACTTTCTCGTTAAAATCTCCTTTTTAATTCTTGACTTTTTTCCATTCATAAAATAGAAACTTCTTAATCCAGTATAAAGGAAGACAGACTGGTATATTTCTTATGTAATAATTAAATCTTGGGATTGGCCTAATTTGTTTCATTACTTCATTAATGTTATCTTTAAGATTCTTACCAATACAAAATGAGAATCTAATCCATAGGTGAACTATATAACGGGATTTCCAATTAAAACTAAAACATTTCTCCAACCTTTTTTTGACTTCAGGTTTTATGTCTCTAATTAAAGTATCTGATTTTAACTGGTTAATTTTAAAGTAAGACAATCTACCAAATTCATCTAATATTTCCTGAAGTTCTTGACAGGAAGTCTCTGGGTTGGATATAGTGATAATGATATCATCCGCAAAGGCCATATATTTAAATTCTTCCTGGCCTATAAAATACCCCCTTGATTTCTCTACAGTCTCATATATATCGCTAACGGCTCCATAAAAAGAACGAATAATAACAAAGAAAGTAGGCATCCCTGGCGGGTACCATTACCTATTTTAAATTGCTTTGACTCAAAGTTAACTTGTCAGGACTCCCAACTCGTGCAAATGAATTCGTATATAGAGCCTTACCTGACTTTGAGGTGCACTCACCAAACCCGAACTTCATAAGTACGGTTAGCCGAAATTCCCAATTGACCCTATCAAAGGCTTTCTCCGCATCCAATGACAGGGTCAGTAAGGGTACCTCATTATCCTTAACATAGGACAAAATATTCAATAATCGTCTGGAGTTGTCAGATGCCTGGCGTCCTGGGACAAAGCCCATTTGATTGGAGTGAATCACCTTAGCAATTAAAGTTTTCAATCTATTTGCTAAAATCTTTGAATAGATTTTTACATCAATGTTTATTAGTGAGATTGGACGGTAGCTAATACAATCATCTGGGTTCTTCCCTTCTTTCAAAATATTTACTATTTTGGTCTCCGACATCTCTGGGGGAATATGGCCAGTTAGTTTAATATCATTAAATAGGCCATATAAGTATACTTTGATCTCAGACTGAAGTACCTTATAAAATAAGTGGTCAAAACCATCCATTCCTGGAGCTTTATTTGAGTTACCACTATTTATTACTTCAATTATCTCCTCTATAGTTATATCCCTATTTAAATATATTGATTCTTGATCAGAATTTCTAGGAATCTTAATATTCTCCAAATAGGCATCAATATCCTCTTTATCTGGAACCACAAAACGCTGATCATTATCTAAGTTATATAATTTCTTATAAAAATCCTGGAAAACCTCACCGATTTTATCCGGATTAATATGCACATTTTGCTCATCATCTTGTATTTTTAAAATCCTATTTTGTTTACGTTGTTTCTTTAGTCCTATTTGCAAAAAAATTGCCAGTTTTATTACCATACAGAAAATGAGATTGCTGAAATCTCCATAAAAGGCTATCAGCCTGGAATTGCAGTATACTTTTTATTTAATTATTTATTATATTTAATTTATTTCCAATGTCTTTATTCAGACTTTTTTTTTATTAATCTGATGTAGGTGATCTAATTCTATATATAAGATTTTTAGGGGTTTTCCTCGTTGCCTTTTGATTTCTGCATCCTAGAAATCAAGATTCCTTGGATATAAGCTTTATATGAGCACCATAGTGTCTTCGAAGATGTTACCAAATCCTTATTAATCTCGAAGAATTCCTGAGTATCCTTTTTCAAAGCATTAAGATTATCCAGATTTTTTTATATTGTGGAATTGATTTTCCATCTTTTTTGTGGTTTTAGTTCCAGTACATCCTCCAAGATAATACTGTTCATGGAATGGTCCTGACCATGGACAGAACAATATCTGTCTTCCTAATCAGTCTCAGGTACTCAGATCTGCAAAAATATAGTCTATACGGGATGACGATTCAAATCTATTTGAAAAGAATGTATATTCTTTACAGTTCGAGTTAAATACTCTCCATAAATCATATCGCTCATATTGATTTGTCAAATTTGAAAAATCTGATGCTATTTTATTGATTAGGGCTTTTGTTTTTACCTTTTGGCGCCCCTGTTTATCCATAAGTGCGTCAATTGCCATATTGAAACCTCTGCATACTATAAGCAATCCTTTCTTTAATTTAAATATATCAATTAATAGACTTTTTAGGTACCTGATCTGATTCCTGTTTGGCAGGTAAGCATTTACCAAAGTTATTAACCTGTTATTAATAAAGCCCGTCCAGATTATAAATCTGCCTAGGGGGTCTTTTTTTGTGAATTCCTCAGAGACCGTTAATCTTTTATTGAAAAAAATAGATACTCCCTTGGATTTACTATTAAATGTAGAATTTATACTAACCGGAAATTGATTGTTGAACATGTATTGTAGTGCCTCTTTCTTTAGGTGGGTATCCTGGAGACATAAAATGTCGGCTTTAATTTTGGCATAATTTGAAAAGGCTATTTTCTTTTGTCGGTGAATTTAATCAATTTACATTATGTGAGATTATTTTTATACCCTTATTCATCTAGGGAACTAATGGACTGAACTATCCTGCAAAGTAAGTAGGTCCATTCTTACAACAGGCATACGCTTCCCAAAAATGGACAAAAAAGTGAATATCCCATAACTTCATACTACTAAAAACATACATACAACTCAGTCAAAAGACTAAAACATACATACAACATATCCTTTGGATTTACAGGGCAAATACCTAATGTTAGGAAATGTCAGGAATGGTTTCCCATTCATAATTGGGAGACTGAAATGTGGGGGTGGACTGTCTGATCCAACCATTGGCCAATCTATATAAGGTGATTTAATTCTATTGTATAAATAATTTAAGCTACATATAGGTTTCCCTTAAATATAAGGTATTACATCCAGGGAAAAGAAAAAAGGGAAAACAATATTTTTTGAAGAAAACTAACATTTAAAGCAAGATAATGTGATTACTTAGATTCCTAACTAAGGAAATTAATAATCCTTCTTTCTTTTTTTTTTTTCTCTTTTTTTTCTCAATCCCTTGTGAACACATATGAGTACATTTGGAATTGTACTCTTCCCGCTAACTGGATTAACTAGTTCCTATATGTAATAATTTCTATCTTTTCCGATGTGTCTATGATATTGAGATAATTAACCTCGTTATATTTAGTACATTATACCTATATAATGGGTAATTTACCCTGAAAAAAAAATGAAAAAAATACTACTAAATAGGAATAAACTGTGCCTCTTTTTACTCAAACAACTATTTTATACTCTACAAACCTCCCTCCTTACTTATGGTTTTATAGCAATCTAATCAATCCCTCCGTGAATATGTTTCTGTGTACCCCTATAGTAGAGATATTATACTTCTTAGGTTTATAACATTTGAGTAAGTATGCCCACAGTGTACATATCAGTCCAAACCCCCGAAACTAGCTAGCTCTGTCCTCTACACCTCAACATTTTTCTTCTCTAGTATTTTTTTTGCCATATCAAATTACTGGCAGTCAAAGTAGGATGCTTAACCTCTTTAATCTAATGAGGCTATTTCAAACTGCCAGGATTGTATCATCTTTATTCCCTCCTGAACTGATTTTATCCTGTGCCAATTAGAATCTTTATACACTGAAATACCCACCAGAGATAACCATTTTATATCTAATTAGAGATGTCGCGGACAGTTCGACCCGGGGACTCTTCGCAGCGATTTTGGCTCTTTCGCGCTTGCATCGGAAGGCGGACACATGCGCTTTTCGGTGTGCCCCCTATTCTTTATCATTGAGGAAACTTATGACCCATGCACCTCACAGTCAGCAGACACATTCCAGCCAATCAGCAGCTACACTCCCTTACAGAGCCTTCCATCTGAAGGACAGCATCCATTTTAGAATCATTCTGAAGCTGCATTCGTTGTGAGAGGACAGATAGTGTAGCCTGCTGGAGATTTCATAGGGAAAAAAGATAGCCAGGCTGTGTATTTAGCTTTCACTACAGACCTGAAGGACTCATTTGATATCTGCTGCAAGGACAGCAACCCAAAAAGCCCCATTTTAGGGCTAGAACATCATTTATTTTATTTTAAATTTTTTTCTGTGTAGTCTAATTGCATATGCCTGCCTGCCAGCGTGTGTGTGTGACAGGCTAAAACCTAACAGCTTATATTGTGCTTATTTTTACTACTCCTACCTGGTGGTGTACCATACATTGAAAACAACCATTTTTTTCCATAATCCCAATTTCAGTTGCCTGCCTGTGTCAGGCTCACAGCTAATATTCTGCTCTGTTTCACCCATAGTTGGTTGTACCACTACATTGAAAAAAACAACCTTTTTTTCCTTAATCTAATTTCAGTTGCCTACCTGTGTCAGGCTCACAGCTTATATTGTGCTCAGTGAAATAAAAAACACTTTTTTGACTGTAATAGATAGAATAGCAATTGCCTGCCTACAGGCGTTGTGTGTGAAGCCTATTGCATCTACTCTGCCAACTTTTGCCAGTGCCACAGTGATACGTCATATCTGGTTGCAACCGTAGTGTACAGTGACATAAAACAACACTTTTTTTGACTGTAATCGATTGAATATCAGTTGCCTGCCTACAGGCGTTCGTGTGTGAGTCCTACAGCCCCTACTCTGCCAACTTTTGCCAGTGCACTGTGTCACTCATATCTGGTGCAACCTAGTGTACAGTGAATAAAGAACCCTTTTTTCTACTGTAATCGATTGAATATCAGTTGCCTGCCTACAGGCGTGTGTGTGAGACCTAACAGCGCCTTTCTCTGCCAACTTTGGCCAGTGCACAGTGACACTCATATTGGTGTCACAGTAGCTTGCACGCATAGTACACTAATTGAAAAATAAATGACAGGCACAGGCCGGTCACCCCGCAGGGGCCGTCGTGGTCGTGTTGCTGTGATTCCCTTTGGCCCTAGAATAATGCCCAGTTTTCAGAGGCAACGTACCCTGAACTTGAAAAAGTTCTGAGGACATGGTTGACTGGCTAACAGAGGGACACCCAATCTTTCTACAGCTTCCGCTCGGAACCTAGACGCAACCTTCCTCCTCCAGCTTAGCTTCGGGCACCTCTCCAGTTACCACCTCGCCCGCCTGCCGCCACCACCAACACTAAGCACCACAGCCGCTTCACTTGATCCATCAGCCAGAGTTATTTACACATCCGTTGGAAGAAATGAGTGATGCGCAAACATTAGTGCCAGAGGATGTAGATAACAGGGATATGTCCCAGTCAGGCAGCATTACCACACATTGACGTCCGGTACCTGATGCTGATGATGATGATGTATGTACCGGGTGCTGCTTCCTTTGTTGAGTTGTCAGATACAAGTGAAGCTCTGTTGATGATGACGATGCGTCCTGTGGATGTCACGTGGTGTGCCCGCTATAAGAGAAGAAGAACAGGAGGAAAGTTCAGATGGGGAGACAGAGAGGAGGAGGAGACGAACTGGAAGCAGCGGCTGAGGTCGTCGCAAGTAGCTAGTGGCACAGTCAGACAGCATGCATCGGCACCCCGGGGTCAGCCAGACAGCACCGCCAGTCAACACATGCTGTTGCCATCACCAAGAATGCCGTCATTGCAGAGCTCAGCAGTGTTGGCATTTTTATTGGTGTGTCTGCCTGTGACAACAGCGATGCCATTTGCAACCTGTGCAAATAGAAACTGAGTCGTGGGAAGTCCAACACCCACCTAGGTACAAACTTCTTTGCGAAGGCACATGATGTCACATCACAAACGCCTATGGGATCAACACCTGAGTACAAGCAGCACAAAAGTCAAAGCCGCCATCCTCCTCCCTGGTCCAGCATCTTCAGCCACGTCAACCACTGCTGCCCTGCTTGCCCCCTCTCAACCATCCGCCACTCCGTGTCTCG
This sequence comes from Discoglossus pictus, assembly GCA_027410445.1. Taxonomy (NCBI): domain Eukaryota; kingdom Metazoa; phylum Chordata; class Amphibia; order Anura; family Alytidae; genus Discoglossus; species Discoglossus pictus. The sequence goes on along the minus strand of CM050170.1, from coordinate 45,468,999 downwards.
CCCTGAGCAGTCCCTGCTCATCTGCCCACAGTCAGGTGTCTGTCAAGGACATGTCTTGCAGCGTAAGAAGCCAATGTCACAAAGTCACCCCCTTGCCCGGGCAACTGACAGCTGGCTTGTCTGAACTCTTAGCCCGCCAGCTTTTACCATACAAGCTGGTGAAGTCTGAGGCATTCAAAAAAATTTGTAGCTATTGGGACACCACGCAGTGGAAGGTACCCGGACGAAATTTCTTTGCACAAAAGGCAATCCCCAACCTGTACTCGATTGTGCAAAAGGAAAGTAATGGCATCTCTGGCACACAGTGTTGGGGCAAGGGTCCATCTGACCACTGATACCCTGGTTCTGCAAAGCATAGGTCAGGGCAGGTATATCACCTACACTGCGCATTGGGTAAACCTTGGCTGACGGCTGCCAAGCATGGAATACGTGGCACTGCAGAGGAGTTGGTGACACCGTCACGACTTGCAGGCAGGCCTGCTGCCACCTCCTCTACTCCTCCTACTCCATCCTCTTCCATAACCTCCTCGGCTGAGTCCTCTTCTGCTGTGCTATGTCTTGCTCCACATCAACGGCACCCCCCCCAGCTCCACAGGTACAATTCCACATCCCGGATACGGCAGTGTCACGCCGTCTTGGGGTTGACTTCCCTGAAAGCAGAGAGTCACACCGGACCAGCACTCCTGTCCGCCCTGAACGCACAGGTGGATCAGTGACTGACTCCGCACCAACTAGAGATCGGCAAAAGTGGTTTGTGACAACGGAAAAAATTTGTTGGCTGCATTGAATTTGGGCAAGTTGACACATGTGCCGTGCATGGCACATGTGTGTAATCTGATTGTACAACGCTTTGTGCATAAGCACCCAGGCTTACAGGACGTCCTGAAGCAGGCCATGAAGGTGTGTGGCCATTTCAGGTGTTCCTACACGGCCATGGCGCACTTTACAGATATCCAGCGTGCGAACAGCATGCCAGTGAGGCTCTTGATTTTAGACAGCCCGACACATTGGAATTCAACTACTCCTAATGTTCGACCGCCGCTGCTCCAACAAGAAAAGGCCAGTTAACGAGTATTTGTATGTCCGGGGTGCTAGGACAGCCTCTGCGGAGCTGGGGATTTTTTGGCCACGTTACTGGATGCTCATGCGCAATGATTGTAGGCTTATGCATCCTTTTGAGGAGGTGACAAACACTGGTCAGTCGCACCGAGGGCACTATTTGTTTTCTTCCTGGAGCGTTGCCCTGCGAAAGAGTGCTGGATCAGGCCGTAGATGAGCGTGAAGAGGAAGAGTTGTGGTCACCATCACCACCAGAAACAGCCATATCAGCATCGCTTGCTGGACTGCGGCAACGCTGGAAGAGGATTGTGAGGAAGAGGAGTCAGAGGGAGGAATGTGGCTTTGAGGAGGAGGAGGAAGACCAACCACAACAGGCATCCCAGGGTGCTCGTTGTCACCCTATCTGGTACCTGTGGTGTTGGACGTGGCTCGGGGGAAAGAACCATACCTTCAGTGAGGTCAATGAGGACGAGGAACGGGACATGACTAGCTCGGCATCCAACCTTGTGCAAATGGGGTCTTTTCATGCTGTTGTGCCTGTTGAGAGACCCTCGTATACAAGGATGAAGGAGAACGACCTGTACTGGGTGTCCACGCTACTAGACCCCCGGTATAAGCAGAAAGAGCCTGAAATGTTACCGAATTACCACAAGTCGGAAAGGATGCAGCACTTCCAAAATAAATTAAAAAGTATGCTTTACACAGCGTTTAAGGGTGATATCACATCACAACGGCAATCTAACAGCGGAAGAGGTGAACATAATCCTCCTCCTCCCACGACCACGCCGGCAAGGATGAGGAACGCTTTACAGACGTGTTGTTGATGGAGGAAATGCAGAGCTTTTTAAGTCCTATGCATCGCCACAGCCCTTCGGGATCCACCCTCAGAGAACGACCGGTCAGGTAACAGACTACCTCGCCTTAACTGTTGATATCGACACTATAAGGGGGGATGAAACCCTTCACTACTGGGTGTGCACACTTGTCCTGTGGCCTGGCTATCCCAATTTGCCATAGAACTTCTGTCCTGCCCTGCTTCAAGTGTCCTGTCAGAAAGGACCTTCAGTGCAGCAGGAGGTTTTGTCACCTGAGAAGAGAAGTCGCCAAGGTCAAAAAAGTCTAGATTACCTCACCCTTTATTAAGATGAATGAGGGATGGATCCCGAAGGGACTGACAAGTGGGCGATACATTCGATTAAAAAGGCCTGATAGATGAGCTGCATTGAGCTAATAATTGTCCACAACGCTGCTGTATTTTATCCCTGAATGCCGGATGACTTGCGTGACTTATCCGCCACCAACTAGGGTTCAAGATGCAATGTTTTAGGGCACTTTCTGCCTGGCAAACTAACATCAATTTTTTCTGGTCGCTGCAACAATACCTAATTTTTGCATTTAAATTATTTTATTGTCAGAAGGCGTACAGCATGTAATGAAAAATAAAACATTTTTGAACATTCTTGCATAACAGTTGTGCAAAAATACATATTTACAATAAAGACATTTTGTGGAAAGTTAGCTGGCTAGTCCTTCTTATTTTTACTTTTTAGGTTAATAATTTTTCTTATTTTTTACTGTGATTGCAATTTAAGAGATTCCCTGAAACATGGTAAAACAGACAATAGTAAAGAGTATATCTGCATGGAAACACCAAAGTCCTATTAACTATCATCCCCCCCAGCAGTATTAGCTTATTATTTACAATATCTAACCTGGGCAATCACCCTTGGGTTACCCTAGGGCATGGCTTCAGTAAGCGACCTCTCCTTTCCTGGGATGATTTTGCCGCCGGTTGCTTCTGAAGGGTCTCCAGTGCTCCCCCAACTCCGGTCCTTCCCCCAGTGTCGCTTCAACCAGTAACAAATGTTTTATATCTGTAAAGCGACCCAATGATCCCCCCTTGATAGAGGTTTATCTTTACAAATTTTGGAGAACCAAATTTAAGACACGGTGTCACCTGTTTCTGGGTCAGGTAGTGTGTGAAATGCCTCAGCCTACAGTAATTGTAATGTTCTGACAGTGGTAGCTCATGCTTGTCCCCTCAGTTCCTCATAGGTGAGAATCTGGCCCATTACTAACCAGTCTCCCAATCTATCTAGTCTCCTTGACCTCCACCAGTGTTGTGATGTTGTGCTCATGTGTTTTGGGGGGCCTGAGGTTGGTCAAGAATTGGGGTCATTTGGGTGATCCAGGGAACAAACCCTGTGTGTTTCTTGGCCCCAGTATGATAGTGAGTGTTCTGATTAGGGGGTTTTGGCGAGTTTTTAAGACTCTGAGGCAATTTTGATAGCCAAGCCACATTGTCCCAGGTTAATGGCAATAAAGTGTGGTTCTCTAATTACACCCAGGCCGGTTGATGCCCCTTTAGAATGTGCTATTGGGAGGAAAGATAACTGAGCTGCCTTGTGGTAATATTTTAAGTTTGGACACAATAGTCTCCCCTCTGACTTATGAAGGTACATCATTTTCTTTAATGTTGTGAGGGAGAGTGGTTCCAGATAAACTGAAATGTTTTCCTTTGAATATTTTCTAATTATTTTATTTAATCGGGATCTGGGAGTGTTCGAAAATATGTAGAGCAACCTAGGAAAGGACATTCATTTTTATCGTATTTATTCTCCCTAGCCATGATAACCTATACTTTGTCCATTTACTCAGGTCAATTAATTAATGTTTTATAAAGTTTGGAGTGATTGGCTTTGTACAAGTCCTCTAGCTTAGGGGTTAGTCAGATTCCCAGGTAGTTTATGTGGTTGTTATCCCACTTAATATTAAAATTCTCTTGGAGACCCTGCTTCTCTACTGCTGTTAAGTCAATCGCTAGTGCTTCTGTCTTCTCTATGTTCAAATCAACTCTGGGACACGATTGGGTAGGGTTTGAGAGCATACACAGCAGGTCATCTGCAAATAGACAAGTTTTGAAATGGTGATGGCCTATTTTTATACCTGTAATCCCAGCGTTGGCACTAATTGTCTGAGTCAGGGGTTCTATTGCTATTGCGAATAGAAGGGGAGAAAGGGGGCACCCCCTGTCTTGTTCCTCTTTCTATTTTAATTAGGGATCTCTCATCTCCTGGAATCTGTAACCTTGCCCTGGATGATTTGTATAATGAGTGTATGAGATTTATTAAATGGCCTTTAATACAAATTTTTCAAGCGTGGCGTATAGGTAAGTCCACTCCAGGGGAATCAAACGCCTTTTCAATGTCAAAGGCCATAAGACAGGCTTGAATTTTAGAGGCTTTTGGTCTGGTACAGTAGGATCATGACTTTTCTAATATTGTCTCCCGCTTGCCTGTGGGAGTCAAAGCCTACTTTGGTCATTATGTATTAACTTAGGCAAGAAGGATGACATTCTATCCGCATATTATTTTTGACAGGATCTTTGTAACACAGTTTAGTAATGATATTGGCCTGTAGTTTTTTGGTTCTAGGGCATCTCTACCCTCCTTTAGTGAATAGATTCTGCCTGTTCAGCTTTGCCTGGTGTTTGCTTGCCTTCTAGAACTTTGTTAGAGTGACCAAGTGCGGGCCTAATATGTCTATTAATTTTTTATAATATAAATTGGTGTACCCGTCTGGCCCTGGTGACTTACCAGGTATGATGTTCTGGACTGCTTTTCTCACTTCCACTAGCGTCACTTTGGCATTTAAAGTCTCTAAGTCATTTTCTTCTATTAAGGGGAGATCACAGGAATTAAGATAATCCCCTCATTTTGTGTTGCTCAATGTGTTTTGTTGCTCCGTATAAAGGGTATTGTAAAATTTTGTAAGGATCTTCTGGATCCTTTTTGGGTTCGTTGTTTTTTTCTCCCTTCGAGGTCTTAATTTGAAGTATACTATTTTTGTGTTTTGCTTTGTTTTTGTAGTTTCCTGACTAGTAACGGGACAGGTTTATTGGCTTTATTGAATCCAGTAGGAATAAAATAGTACAACTGAAACACACCACTCCTATCTGGTGGCACCTTAGATTGCACGTGCAGTGCCCCAATTCGAAGTGGGAGGTCCGAGCAAGCATCTTTTTCCATCTCCCTGTTCCAAAAATCAATGCCATATACACGTCCCCTAATAGTGGACGTTAACAGGGATTAAACCGATAGGAATAGTACTACTTAACAGTACACACCTTATAATAACGCAGACAAAGGCAACGCAGAAAGAGGAGTCTGAAGAAGAGGAGTCAGAGGAGGAAGGTGGCTTTGAGGAGGTGGAAGACCAAACACAGCAGGCGTCCCAGGGGGCTAGTTTTTAACCTTTCGGGGACCCTTGGTGGCTGGGTGGAGGAAGAGACCTTCAATGACATCAGTGAAGACAAGGAACGGGACATGGCTAGCTTGGTATCAAACCTTGTGCAAATGGGGAGTTTGCGGTAGTGCAAAGGGACTGTTTGCGGTTGTTTGCGGTGCATTAAACGGGGAGATTGGTCTGTTACTGTGAAGCGTGTGTAACCCTTACACTACCTGATCGATACAACATCATACCTGATGTTTTCAAGCATGTTATTAAAAACAATTTAGGAATGTTAGGTGATTTATGCCCTTTATGGCTTAAAACCAGACTCTGCATCAACTATGTAATTTTCCGTGGGAGTTTTGCCATGGATCCCCCTCCGGCATGCCACAGTCCAGGTGTTAGTCCCCTTGAAACAACTTACCCATCACTATTGTGGCCAGAAAGAGTCCCTGTGGGTTTTGAAATTTGGCTGCCCATTGAAGTCTATGGCGGTTCGCCCTACGTTCGCGAACATTTGATGAAATTTGCCGGTCCGCGGTTCGCCGAACCGAAAAATTTTATGTTTGCGACATCACTATATCTAATTTCTTTCTGCCCCTAGAATTTGAGTTATCTCATTGTATTCTCTTCTTCTAGATAGTGTCTGGGCAGATAAATCTGAAAAAATAATAATATTCCCATATGGGGGTGAGAACTTTTGCTTTACATTTGCCGCCCTCATTATAGCATCTTTATATAATCAGGTAGTGGACTTTCATAATAACCTCCCTACTTATGGATTTATCTAAATGTTTCGCTAGTTGTATGCTCATGAATAACATCGATAGTGTTTTCATTTGTTAGAACTTTTGGAACCAATGTCCCCAAAAAGTTCTCCACATAAGATTTTAAGTTGCTGTTTTGTATTGTCTCAGATATGCGTCTCAAACGGAGGTTGTTCATCCTGTCTTCGGTCTTCTTAAAGATGATACTTTAATTGTTAAGTCCTCAATTTTCCAGAACCATTGTATATTTAAGTAGATTGTTATTGTCCGTAATTAAATTGTCACAACATTTTTCAACCTCTTTGATTTACTTATTTTATAAGTAGGGTGTTATCTGATATTTTTTTTGTCAGATCAGAGATTAGGTTTGTTTGAAAAATCTGTAACATTTCTTTCATTTTATAGCAAGTGAGAGTTTCCTCTTCATCTGAAAACGAGTTTGCCGAGCTAGTTGTTTTGGAGACTTTATCTGGTGATCGATTAGCCAGCAATGTTGGAACAATATCTTCTGTTAGGGTGCTCATATCGGGCCCTTGTTTCTTGGTGAGTACATGTTGGGGGGTTTTATTGTCTCGTTTTTCCCCCCCCTTGGTATCATTTTGGTTGGCATGTTTACAGAAATATACTGTACGTATTCCAGTTCTATGTTGTTTCTGAATTCACTCTGATAGCCCAAACTCTACTGTGACATGCCCCTCAATGCTCCTAATGGGCTTACGTTTCTTCCACCATTTAAATGAAGGTATGACCTTGGCCAGTCTCCACTGTATTCTATATAAAGCTATATTGAGATAGCTACATCCCCTGGAATCAGTTCTTTTATCTCATAGGAAGGATGAGGGTCTCTCTTAAATAATCTATAGACCAATTAAAAGTCCAGTTATCCGTTGGTGGGTTTAGTTAGACCCTCAGTGCTGAGTATGTGAGGTAAATCCAATCTGAAAATTTATAGCAGCCTTTACTAGTTACCATTCACTTGGCAACCTGCCATATATCTCTACACACAGGATGCAATGGTTTCCTACTACCCCCACCATTTGAGATAACGTTCATACATCAGATAATCTCTAGAGCATCTACCAATCTTCTTTTTTATTGATTCTTCTAGGCATATGATATACAGAGAGTTATATCTCCATTTACTATGGACCGGCACAAAACCTCTCTTTTATGACCCATTTATGGTCTATTTTTCTATTTCAGAGGGGTGTGTGAATCAGCTAGATTATTTTGTCTTTTTATTGTCCGTATAAGACTTATTAGCTCTCACCCTCTTCAGATCATCCCCTCTTACTTTGTCTTTATAAAGTTTTTAGACTGAAGAAATAAATACCCTCCTGGAATGCCTCTTATATATATTTGGAGATCTTTAGAGACCTTCCATATTAGCTTAGGGGATACTTACTGAAAGGTCTGGGCTCTTTTGTAAATATCCTTTGTATCTCTTTAAATCATCTCTTGTCCACAATGCCCTTTGTCTCATTAAGTGATGATTAGTGTGGTGTGTGGTGTTTAATAGAAGGTGCAGTGTCCCACGAATCCCCCACCTCACCACCATCCTGAGATGTCTCACAAACTCCATCTGCTGCTGCATAAGGCTGGGTAGTGTACAGCTATTCCCCCATGCCTCCAGCAGTCAGCAGTCACGTTTGCTAGTTTTGTGTTTTATTACCATTCCTTATGCCTCCCAAAATCATACCCTGGGCCTCTATTCGGGTCAGCTTTTTATATGTCCCTTTAATACTTTTAGGGCTCCTCGTGCCCCTCCTAGGCCAGAGTTTCTATTTAGATATTTCCTGAGTCAACTCAATAAGTGATACAGAGCCTATATGTTTTATTTTAACAGAGGTCTATATACCAACAAAATAAGGAGATGAATATATTGACCTTGCCAGTTGGTTAAAAGGTATTTTATAGCTGGTAGAATAGTTAGTCTAGGTTTTGACCTCAAATAGGCCTCAGTCTGTCTAAGAACAGTTCCAACCAGCTCCCAGCATGTCAAATGGAAGTAAAAAACTTATAGGCCTGTATAATACTTCCTCACAGGGGTACCAAGGAGAGAACTGGATAGCGTGCCTGTATCATGTACCAGGATTAATTGCTTAACATCCACCATGTATATCTAGTTCTTCTTCTTACAGGTGTCCTGGTGGGAAGGCCTATATACCATTCAAAGATCCTTTCTTTTTGGCTGGTATTACAGTTGTTCCCCCCCACCTTTATATTATGTATATCTTGATATGTATGTATAGGGTGGATTTTGTTGCAGACATAAACTAAGTCTCCCAGCCAACGTATGTATTGTCTGTCGGGGCTTCCCACCATATACCTTGGATACCTGTCAATGACTATAGTGGTAGTGATAGTGATACTGGACTTTGCTGGAGGTTTGGACTCTTCTACATAAGATTTTTGCAAATTTTTATTGTTTTTGCAGCAACCCACAATTGGCCTTCTAAAAGGTATTTTGGCTCTTTATGTGCTATTCAGTTCTTTATCAGGTATTTAATAGATGGTAAGCAGTGCGTGGTACCCTCTCTGCTGCCGGCCGCAGCAGTATCCTGTGGATTCAGTCACCCACCACTATCCTGGTTTACACCATACCTCCAGCCTGCTACTTCCATGAATCTTCAGACTTGCCACTATCAGCCATTCACCAACCCCTTCCAGCTTTCCTCTCTCACATCACTCGATGCTCTAGTCACGACACAGACCTTCCACGTGGCTCCGTGATTCTTCACGAGATGTCGGGTTTCCCAAGCAACACAGCAGCTCTGCGAGGACTCCAACCTCGATTCAGCCTCACTACCAGCACACTACAAATGCTGCACAATCTGATGCACCAAACACTGGCACAGGACTCCCACGTGGCTCCTTCACCTCTGGTGAGATGTCGACTCCCTGCGTGGCACAGCAGCTCATGAAGGAACCTCAGCCTCAAGTCAGCCTCACCCCCAGCCCTTTGCAAACACCACCCCAAGAGTTTGACCCACGGGACCAAAGGGTGCAAGGGAGATCTCAGGTACAATTGAGGATCAGTGGTAGTCAGTCATGGTGAAAATTCACAGTTTCCCAACCATCCTGATGCTAGCTTCACGCTAACGCACAATCCATTTCCTGTTTTACGCCCCTTGATGATCCACATGATCATTGTTGATAGTTTAATATCTTTATTTTTTACTAGCTTGTCCAAGCCTGCCATAGCTTTCCCTCCCCAGAAGCAAATGTCTTTTTATTTCATTACTACAGTCACCACCTACAGAGATCTTGGATCCAAGAAAAATAAAATCTGTCACTGCTTTCACTTCTTCCCCATCTAGATTGCCGTTTGCCATGTTCTTCGTCTTTTTAATGTTGAGCAGCAGGCCCAACTTTTGCACTCTCTTCTTTTATCCTCATCATTTGGTCCTTTAGTTCCTCCTCACTTTCATCCATCAGAGTAGTATTATCAGCGTATCTGAGGTTGTTAATATTCCTTCCAGCAATATTGATTCTGTCTTCGGATTCATCCAGTCCAGCCCTTACTCATGATATACTCTGTGTATAAGTTGAATAAATAAGGTGACAATATAAAACCTTGTTGCATGCCTTTTCTGACCATGGCTTCTTGGTCGACCTACAGATTATTTAGGAGGACCATGAGATTATCTGGTACTCCCATCTCTTTAAGCACATGCCACAATTTTGTTGTGATCCACACAGTCCAAAGGCTTTTGATTAGTCTATGAAGCAAAAGTAATGTTTTTTTGGGAACTCCCTTGCTTTCTCTATTATCCAGCGGACATTGGCAATTTAATCTCTTGTGCCTCTTCCCTCTGCAGAACCGGCTTGCACATCTGGTCGTTTCTGGTTCATATATTGTTGGAGTCGAGCTTGTAGAATCTTAAGTATCACCTTGCTGGAATGGTAAATGAGTGCAATTGTTCGATCATTGGAGCAACTCTTGGCAGTTCCTTTTTGGGGGATTAGGATGTAAATGATCTTTTCCAGTTATTGGACATTGCTTGAGTTTTCCTCGGGTTCGGCATGTTGTGGATTGGGTAGGATAATTATTGGGAGGGGCTGGAAATTAACCTGTGGTCTTGATACATATTTGGTACCAATGACAAAAGTTAGTGGAAGATGGAGTGTCCTAAATAATAATTTAAGAGAACAACTGAATAAGTTTTAAAGCAAGGACCTCCGACGGTAGTATTTTCAAAGATACTACCTGTGCCACGTGCTAGCCCAGGGAGACAGAAGGAGCTTAGGGAGGTTAATGCGTGGCTAAAATGTGGATGCATCGAGGAGGGGTTGGAGCATTGGGCTCACTTCTCTCTTGGATACAATCTCTATAGCCAGGGATGGATTGCACAATAATGATGAGGGAGCTTTTGTGCTAGCGGGATAGGATGGTTTGAAAGGCTGATGAAGAGGTTTATAAACTAGCAGGTGGGGGGAAGGGACTAGATAGAAAAGTAAGGGTGTAGTAAGTGTAGAGGGGGTAAGTAATTAATTAACTACTCATGGAGAGAAGAAGGGGGAGGGTAAGGATAGTCAATAGGGCCTTAGGTACTACTAAGTAACTCAAGTATAAGTGGCAGGCACATCCAGTACTACAGACTCCTTACATTAAGATGTATGCTTGCTAATGCCAGAAGCTTGCCAGGAAAAAATTAGAGAGTTAGAATTATTAGTAGTAATGAGAAATGGGATTTAATAGGCAATTACCGAAACATGGTGGGATGAATCTCATGACTGGACTGTTAATCTGGATGGTTATAACTATTTAGGAAAGACAGGGGCAATGGTAAAAGAAGAGGAGGGGTTTATCTGTATGTTAAGCCTTAATATAAGACTATAGTCAGTGAAGATATTTATTCTAAAACTAGCAGTAATATTAAATGTTTGTGGGTAAAGTTAAACAGCGGAGCAGCAAATTCCAAAAGAATATTAGTAGGAGTATGCCTATAAACCCCCTAAAATTAATTTAAAGCGAGAAAATTCAATTATTATTACAGATTGAAATGCAGCATGGGCAAGTTCTAATAATGGAGAGATTTTAACCTGAAATAAACTGGATAAATGAGACCAGCTGTTCATCTAAGGGGAGCAGGTTCTTGAGTACACTCATGGATCATTATCTGGGCTCAGGTTATACAAAGAGCCGACTAAAATTGAGTCTATCTTGGATTTAGTTAATCACAAATAATATTGATATAGTATCAAATGTTGAAATAGGGCATCCTTTGGGGAAACCAGTGATCACAACACAGTCTCATTTGAGATTGAAGTAAAAAAACAAAACTATAAGGGGCCAACAAAAACTCATTTATATAACCTAATGAAGCAAATCTAGGGGTATCTGATATTGAAAGGGATTTGGGAGTGCTTGTGGACAACCACCTACATAACAGTTCTCAATGTGAAGCAGCATCTTCAGAGGCAAAAAAAAAATATTAGCATGTATTAAGAAGGGTATAGAATCAAGAGAAGCAAATATAATTCTACCACTATACAAATCTCTAGTACGCCCTCATTTGGAATATGGAGTGCAGTTTTGGGCACCACTTTATATAAAAAGGACATTTTTAGAGCTGGAAAGGTACAGAGGAGGGCAACAAAACTAATAAGAGGCATGGACAGGCTAAAGTTATGAAGAAAGACTAACAAAATTAAACTTATTTTCTCTAGAAAAAAGGCATCTAAGAGGGGATATGATTACTCTATATAAACACATCCAGGGTTAGTATGAAGATTTGTCAAGTGTGCTTTTAGTGCCAAAGAGGTTTTTCAACTGACATGAGGAATCCTTTTGAGGTTAGAAGTAAAAAGATTTCACTTTTATAGAAAGAAAAGGGTTCTTCACAGTAAGCGTAGTTAATCTGTGGAATTCTCTACCAAAGGCAAGTGGTGAACCAGCGGATTCAATAGAATAACCTTTAACGGATTGGATATATTTTTAAACTAAAAACAGCATTCAGGGTTATCCTGGTTAATTAGTGTGGGAGTATTAATCTAGGGAGGAATCTGATTGCCAGTATCTGGGGGTCAGGAAGGGAATGTTTTTTCTTCTCTATTTGCCCTTCCTCTGGATCAATTAACAACTAATGCACATATTGCAGATAAGAGGCGATCTTAAAAAGGTTTAACTTGGGCCTAAAAGTCTTTTTTCAACCCTCAATCACTATGTTTATTATGTAACCTACATTATATATCATCCCAATTATTTTATAGTAACCGTTTTAGATCTCCCTTTGTGAATATTTTAGTAAATATAAAACTTCAATCTTAACATAGTATTGTACACATAGTATAGGGACAATGTAATAACCCAGATGTGTTACCAAGCTCTGATACTATCAAAATATTTTCACAGCATTATTACTATCCCACCTGATTGTACAATAAACCCTTTCCATTTATAAAAAAGAGGTTATAAATAAGCTATACAGCTATATATATATATTTGAAGCTAAGTATAGGCTCACAGGCACCACAAGCAAACCATGGTTTTGCATTGTCAGAACTTTTACTATGAATAAAATCCAATCTTATATGGTATTATAATATAATATGATATTCCTTTTTTATCCTTTATTTTATATCCAATGTATTAGTATTTTACATGCTCTATACATTTATAAAAATATATGCATGCATTTCTACTTGGATATTTTCTATGTTGTTTTTCCAGTGTCTCACTGAAATAGAATTCTTAATGATTTCTCTGGTTGGAAAAATACTTTTGCATTTTTCCTGGAAAGACATTACTTAATAAAGTTGTTAGCTAATTGGTAAGGTTAACTTAAAGTTCATATTCTCTTAAAGATAAGCTTCCATCTATAGGAATATTTTTAAGTAGACATCATGTCTATTTCTAGACTCATAAATTTGTCTATGGTAGGAAATTTTATGGTTTAAGGTCAAAGTTCATTAAGCTGATTTTATTGTAATTCTTTAATTGTAATAGGAAGGTACAATGGCACCCTCTAATAAGTTTCTAGGACAAGAATACATCCTTTTAAGGGTTAAATATTTACTAACATCATTAGAATTTATGATTCTTTGCCAAGTACATAGCATAATTTGAATACCTAAGTTAATTAAGTTTTGGGTATAATTAGGAGACAGATAAAGGAAATGGGAGGCTGAAAACCAAGATCTAGAAGCTCTCTGATATAACAGCTAATATTAGAGAGTCACAGACGCACACAAGGGAGACAATTTGGTGAACTTCCTAAGAAGAATACTCTAACACTTATTGTTTGGGACATTCCCAAACATATAGAAAACTCAAAATGCATTCTATCAAAGAAACCCTCAGAGATCACTAACAAAAGAATTTACACACCTATATACCAATAACATCTTCCACAAAATATAGAAGAAACAATCCAGACCTCAATTGTGGTCATTTGCTGAAATCAAGTGCAAGTACTAGGTAATGGTATAAGTAGATCTAATATTTCTCTAAATTGTATTTCTTCTTTTTCATTAACAATCATGGAAATATTTTGTTAGTTTTATGTTAAATAGATTGCTATATCAATATTTACCTGATATATACAATATACCACTATAATTTGATGAAATTATAAGTCAACGTATCATTTCCAAATTCATTTTAAAAATACCACAAATATCAGCTGTTATAAGCAATCCAATATATTTTGATCTATACATCTATTGTAGTGAAAAACATTTTCTCTGTTTAGAATTATTGAAATATCCTGAATACTGTGAGTGTCTTTTATTGACACATCGATCCCGATAAGGTCCTGGAATGGACAATAAAGTACAAGCTCCCTCTAAAATACTCATATTTGTACTGCAATAATAAAGTACCATCTTTTTCTTACTTTTTTTCTTACCTCTCTGTGCACTCTCACATCACTATGACTGTCTCCTTTGTAGTCTCATGTCACTATAACTATCTCACCTTAGTAATCTCAAATCACTACACTTACATCTCTGATACACAAAGGCTCTGAGGTCAGCACTGATCACTCACTAGTTATTTATACATATATAACATGGCTGATAGTCATTGGGATTTTGATGTCACAGCATTCTACTGGGTACAAGCCCCACTAATCACAGAGGCTGCAGTCGCCATTAGCTGGTCTCCTTCAGTAAGTAGTAGCCAGCAGTAACGATACTTGGGTCAAGAAGGGATTCCTGAAGTGAGGCCCAAATCTGAAAAGTGGTGGAGCGTTGAAAAGTATTGAGTGTGAGTTTAAAAAGTTAAAGAAATATATCTGTTGGGAGCAGTTATTTTAGATGAGAGCAGTAAGGCTGTAAATATATGGATATGTGTCAGGGGCATCTACAGTGCCTTGCAAAAGTATTCAGCCCCCCTTAGCATTTTTCACTGTGTTGTTGCCTCCACAACTTGGAATTAAAATGGATTGTTTGAGGATTTGCATCATTTAATTTACATAACATGCCCACAATGTTGAAGTTTTCTTTTGTTTTTTTCTATTGGGAAGCAAACAACCAAATAGGGACAAAATAACAGAAAAAAGTCAAATGTGCAGTACTATTCACCCCCCATAAAGTCAATAATTTGTAGAGCCACCCTTTTGCGGCAATCACAGCTCTATGTCGCTTTGGATAGAAGTCTCTATGAGCTCTGCCAACATCTTACCCACTGGTTTTCTTTCCTCATTCCTCCTTGCAAAACTGCTCCAGCTCCTTCAAGTTGGATTGTCAGCTTTGCTGCTTGTGAACAGCAATCATTAAGTCTGACCACATATTTTCTATTGGATTGAGGTCTGGGCTTTGACTAGAGCACATGTCCAACACATTACATGTTTCCCCTTTAAACCACTCAAGTGTTGCTTTAGCAGTGTGCTTGGGGTCATTATCCTGCTGGAAGGTGAACCTCCGTCCTAGCCTCAAATCCCGCACAGAGTGGTACAGGTTTTGCTCAAGAATATCCTTGTGTTTAGCACCATCCATATTTTCCTCAACTCTGTCCAGTTTCCCAGTCTCGGCTGCTGAAAAAAAAATCTCCGAGCATGATGCTGCCACCACCATGTTTCACTGTGGGGATGGTGTTCTTTGGGTGACGTGATGTGTTGGGTTTGCGCCAGACATAGCGTTTTATTTGATGGACGAAAAGTTCAATTTTAGTCTCATCAGACCAGAACACCTCCCTCCATACATTTTGGGAGTCTCCCACATGCCTTTTCTCAAAC